>JAZGTN010000019.1:1200000-1773715 GCA_037783415.1 Leptasterias polaris
TTTCCCTGGACACATGTTTTTTTTTGCCAGAAAAAAGAGAACTATTTTGATAAAACCAATAAATAATAAACAGCTCCCCCAATGTTCATGGCTTCCTCAATATTGAAGTGCTTTGTTGCAGCATGTGGCCATCTTGTAAATGATGTACATGAAATTGCATGCAGTAAATGAAACAAATTAAGTATCTTTTTGAAAGTACCCTTAAGCTTCTTAAGTAAATTTATGGAGTCTGAGTTCAGGTAAAATGAGATTTTTCATCTGGTTGTAGTAATAAAGTCACCTATTGACTGTACTGCCCACTGGCCCTTTTTCTATAGTTGTAGTGTATGATCTGATCATGATTATGAAATGATTGTATTTACACCTTTTGGGGTTTTGAACCAACAAATACTTGCATATAAAGATTTTGAATAAACCTCTGGTTTCCACTGTCCTGTTACATTATCAGATCTAGTTATGTTTTGGCTTCCCTTGATGACAGTTTATCATAGGACCAGGCAGGCCCCAGCTATAGCTCCTTACAACATTTCTTTTGTATTAATTCATCATTTTTTATTAAAATTTCTACAATCAATTTTGACCCCAAACTAAAAGCACTGTACTCAGTTAATTTTTATTTTATTTCGCTATTGTACTTGCATCCCAGGCATTGTGATTCTGCAATTTGTTTAGATTTTTCCGCGCACAACGATCCAAAAATTTTCCCCCAAAAATTCCCTGCTGGCCTTTGAGGTATGTCAAAGATGAATAACCCAGCTAACACAATACGTTGTTACAACATTGCACAACAATGTGATAAGGTTGCGCTTTGGTTGATGAGATGACAACGTTTGACTAGGTTGCATGAAGGTCAGATCTTAAAAAGTGTTTCAACTAATGTTGTATATTGGTTGCCCAATGTTGTACATTGGTTGCCCAATGTTGTACATTGGTTGCCCAATGTTGTACATTGGTTGCCCAATGTTGTACATTGGTTGCCCAATGTTGTACATTGGTTGCCCAATGTTGTACATTGGTTGCCCAATGTTGTACATTGGTTGCCCAATGTTGTACATTGGTTGCCCAATGTTGTACATTGGTTGCCCAATGTTGTACATTGGTTGCCCAATGTTGTACATTGGTTGCCCAATGTTGTACATTGGTTGCCCAATGTTGTACATTGGTTGCCCAATGTTGTACATTGGTTGCCCAATGTTGTACATTGGTTGCCCAATGTTGTACATTGGTTGCCCAATGTTGTACATTGGTTGCCCAATGTTGTACATTGGTTGCCCAATGTTGTACATTGGTTGCCCAATGTTGTACATTGGTTGCCCAATGTTGTATATTGGTTGCCCAATGTTGTACATTGGTTGCCCAATGTTGTACATTGGTTGCCCAATGTTGTACATTGGTTGCCCAATGTTGTACATTGGTTGCCCAATGTTGTACATTGGTTGAATGTTGGAAATTTATGCAACGTTACCGAAAAGTTTCATACATAACGTTTTCAAAACATAGTATTTTGGTTTTATTGCAAAGTCGTATTTTTTAAGGCAACAACATTGCGGATAAGTTGTAGTTTGGTTTAAATAAAACGCACTAATTATGTTATGACGAGCTTGTTATCTGCACATTGCGTTTTGGTTGTATCAAAACTTCATAATTAAGTTTTGGTGGACACATTGTTTTGGCGTTGATTTTGGTTTTATTAAACGTAGTATTTGTGCGGTGGCAGTCACGTTGTCTACACGTTGTATTTTTGTCTCATTAATATGTAGGTATTATGTTATGACGAGTATGTTGTCTGCCTGTTGTATTTTCGTTTTATCAAATTGTCGTAATTAAATTGATTTTGGGTTGAACAAAGAAAAATTGACTAGAGCGGGATTTGAACCAACGACCTCCGGTTTAACGTGCCGGCGCTCTACCAACTGAGCTATCTAGCCCTATGTTGGCGGTCTCCCTATTTTGTCAATATCTTTGTTCGGGGGGTGCCAGTCAGAAGCCATACAACCGCAAACTGCCGTGTAGCCAGGGATCACACCCAAGTATACGATACAACCTGGGAAGCGGCAGCCAGCGGATCACCTTAAGGGGATGCGACTTTTTATATCAGATATCAAATAATAAACCACAAGGGAAACTGACTGGGTAAATGTTTAAATGATTTTGGGTTGAACAAAGAAAAATTTACTAGAGCGGGATTTGAACCAACGACCTCCGGTTTAACGTGCCGGCGCTCTACCAACTGAGCTATCTAGCCCTATGTTGGCGGTCTCCCTATTTTTTCAATATCTTTGTTCGGGGGGTGCCAGTCAGAAGCCATACAACCGCAAACTGCCGTGTAGCCAGGGATCACACCCAAGTATACGATACAACCTGGGAAGCGGCAGCCAGGGGATCACCTTAAGGGGATGCGACTTTTTATATCAGATATCAAATAATAAACCACAAGGGAAACTGACTGGGTAAATGTTTAAATTGAGGCAGTCTTGTTGTCTACACGTTGTATTTTTGGTAAAATTAAAATGTAATGTTTAAGTTTCGGCTATACAGTATTGTTTTGGTATTGTCAAAACGTGATGGCTAAGCTTTGGTGATCACGTTGTCATCACCTTGTAATTTGGTAGAAAAAAAAGAAATGTAGTATTCAAGTTGTGACAGCATTGTCTCAACCATCATGTTTTAGGCCTTTTAGTTTTATCACAATCATATTTAATTAAATTTTGTCTCATTTTCTTTTATTCCAGACTAATTTGTCAACATTCCTCATGACACATTTTGGACAACATGAGATGAACACCAGGTACAAGCAACATGTGGCAGCAAGTTGAAGAGAGGCATCACAGAAAGGCAATGTACTCCTTGACACTATTGGACCCAGACATATTCTTAACATCTATAAACAGCTACATGTAATTGAAATGATCAAACCATGGAGGATTACATCAAGTAGTAGATTCTAATGATGGCCCAAATGGACTGCTCATAACACAACCCAGAAGGTAACCAATGAATACTGCTGCTGTAAACACTAACATTCAATTGAGAACACCACAAACTTGGATCAGTGCTTACCACATAAATCTCTACAATGTTTCAAAACGTGTGTTTAACCTTGTAAAACAGCCCCAAAACTGTGAGCACATTGCAAGACACTTTTACAGATGAACAAGTTAAAGCTCAACTTTAAATTCACGATGAGATGAGTAGACATTACATCAACAGAAAGCCCAATAAACTTAGTTCAGCTTGCAGCAAATTATGCTGTATCTACTTGTACATGAGGGACTAAATAGAGTACAACAGGAGTGAATGTAGCACCTGAACTCAAATGTTATTTCCATCCAACTCAACTCGGCTACACAAACCTAGAGCTTGTTGCACTAAAGTACGTTGTACCTGTAAAACTTGCAGGACTTGCTTGAAAGACTAGTGCACTTTTACAGAGTTGTGCTCCTATACTAGAAAAGCTCTGTAAAAGTGCTCAATGCTAGAACATACAAAGTAAATTTGATGTCCACAGGAACCAAGAGAGTTTGAGTCCAGAAGAATTAAATATGTGATAGACAAACAGACTGCATGATAAGCGCTGGACTTAAAACTTCTCAACGGGATGACTGCAGTCGTTAATGTGGGGCATTTTACAATTTGTTACTCAAATATTTGCTACGATCAACTATGCAGAGGACTCACTTCAGAAATAAAAAAACTGTGTGCCAAGCGATTAAATCTACAGCCCCTTTGAGGAAACACAAGGAAATCATCATCAAGAGGAATGTGTTGGAACTTAGAATTCTCCGCAACATTTGGAATGACATTGATTAGGAGTGTGTTTTGACTGATGAAGATTGCATTTTTCCTGTAACCAACCAAGTCAAAAATTTTGGTCATCATTAGACTCAACAGACAGTATTCAAGACACATATTAATTGCTTTTAAAGTTTGCCTAAAAATTTCTCGATTGCCTCTGGTTGATTGTCTACATATTCAGCATTATTAAACCAGCTAAGGAGGGGCTACTATCCTGGATTGATCTGCTGGTTGGTCACCAATGATGTTAGTCTGACAGTTGCTCATTTTAATCAATCAACTTCAAAAGCTTTCAACACAGTCTCAAACTGTTAATCAACTTTCATGAATTGGTTACCTTGTACATCCTGTGTGGAGAATATCTACATGTTGTATGCTCTACTTCTTCTCCCATGTCCATCTGCTTTGTAGTATACCTGAAGTTAACTTGACAGCATTCCACTTGTTGTGTTGCACATATTATTAGCACAGTCAACAATGTTCTGTCGGCAGCTGCTTGTGGAGTACTGTGTTCCTCCTTCCCTGGTTGTTTCCATCTGAGCTTTGCTCTGAAACATTCACATAGGACTCTTCAGCTCGTGTAATATCAAGCAGCTCTCACCATCATCAGTGAATTGAACCAGTTGCATACAGTGTGGGGTACACCGTTTCCATCTCACGATCATGGCATCCACCAGATTATCCCCCAGTCAAGTTTGCCTGAAACTCTCCTGTGACTCTACTCAGCCTACAAAATGTACTCCAGCTTGCACTACAGTTTCCCTCCACTACGGTAGAGCATCCAGCAGGACTGAATACATGCAGTTGCTCAACAACTAGGATATACTTCAGATGTAATGAAATAAGGTATGTGTTAATTAATATACTAATAACAAATTTGGTTTGCTTTCAGAGCTTTTCTTTTATATTCTGTAACACCTGTACAAGTAAATGAAAATTGGCGAAGATTTGTGGATTGACACACATTTAGGTGACATGCACAATGCTAACTTGACAGCTACATGTACTATTGCATTGTGTCCAGTTTGGAAGCAACTTCATCAATTTGATAAGTAGCCGTTTAACATGGACCTAAATTTATCTTGCTTTCAGTAAGACGGCTTTAAAGTCTAAAGGACTACTTGTTGTAAACAACAAGGACTACTTGTTGTTACATCATGTATGTCAGACCAACTATTGAATATGCTTGCCCGGTCTGGTATTCAAGCCTCAATAAGTCTCAGCTTGGATGCCTAGAAAAATTGCAGCGCAAGGCCCTTCGTATCATCTTGACGTATGATTACTGTAAAACTAAGTCTTTTGCAGAAATATATTCCCAGCTTGGCCTCCCTGCCATGGATGTGAGACTTGATCAGCTCTTCATTAATTTTGGTAACTCACTCCTCAACTCTGACAGATATAAACAATGGCTTCCCCCACCTAGAAATAACAACTTGAGAAATTCTGATAAACTTTGCTTAGTTAAGTGCAGGACAAACCGGTTCAAACAAAGTTGCATTCCCGCCCTAGTTGAGCTGCTCAATCATCAATAATGTTACTGGCCTATAGATAATCTGTTTTCATTTTGTAAAAATTGGTTTATTGTATATCCTCTTTCAGTTTTTTATTTCTTATTTAAATAATCTCTATTTTTATAGTCTCTTATTGTATATTTGCTCTTGGATTTGACTCTTTGATGTTTGAATGTATTTTTATATTGTAACTTCAGCCTTTTGGCTGCAAAGTTTGATTTTTAATAAACCAATAATAATAATAATAATAAAGGGCATCACGAGCAGGGAAGTAAAAAGCCTTGCCTCTTAGGTTGCCATGAAAATAGAGATTTGGAGAATTTTTGAATGTTTCTCTAACATAGATTATTCCTAGAAATGTTGAGCTGCACAATGCGGGTAGATTACATTACCTATTGGTTCTAACATTAATTTTATAAAGTTTTTAACTAACACAATTCAATTCAAGCTGTTTAGTCAAAATAACTATAAACTGAAAATGAGAGTTCACTTTTTGAGAAAGCAGCTTATATTACAACACTTTTGTAATGTTTAGGACAGATGTATACAACCCGTCAACTAAACTACCGACCTACAGCCAGTAATCTGTTCAAGCCATCTCATACACTGGATGATCTCAACTATTGCATGCTGCTGCAAAGAATCAAAGTCAGTTTTCTGCTTTTGTTGTGTCTCCAACTTCACTTGATGTGAGGATGATTTCACTGGTAAGTTATTGTATGATTAGAATTATACCAAAACCATTGTCATATTTATTCATTGTACAGACAGGCTACTGTCTGCACAGCCAAAGATCATAATGACTAGTTTTTATGATCAGTCAATCCTACTTGCAGCCACTTTGCTATATAACAGTCACTGATTATTCACTGACTATTGTTTCAAATATATTTTATCTTCCTTTGATAGACTTCACATGAGGATCTACAGTCTCAACATTGGCCAATTGGCACAACCCTCCCTGATGTGGTTCACCGTCTCTATGATGCAGACACTTTCAGCACAACAATGGTAAGTGGCAAACATTCCTTGTACTCTTTTAGAAGATGTTTTCTTACTACACAATCAAGATAAAGCATGGCACCAAACCAACGATATATCTTGATTGTTGCGTTGCACTGGTGCGACGCTATGCACTCTTCTCTAATGTTGATACAGACAGATTACAGGTACATGCTTGTATATAACTCCTGAGGTATACACCACTTGTCAAATCTGCCAATAGTTACTATGTTTCCTTGTGTATTATTTGCAGAATCAAGTATTCAAGTGGAAAGGAAGATATTCAAGATGTACTGCTTGAGGAGATTGACATCAATTCTGCAAGGATTTTCTGAACACTGAAACAACATCAACCCATGGAGCAAGACTCTACACCAAATCTGCCAATAGTTATTACGTTTCCTTGTGTATTATTTGCAGAATCAAGTATTCAAGTGGAAAGGAAGATATTCAAGATGTACTGCTTGAGGAGATTGACATCAATTCTGCAAGGATTTTCTGAACACTGAAACAACATCAACCCATGGAGCAAGACTCTACACCAAGTTGGAGGAGACCAACATTGCAACAAAGACTCTGTGGACATGAATAAACCCAAACTCACTGTTTGCTTTGAGATGCAGCTAGAGTTATCTAATGCTACATTGCAAAGCCTGGATTGGAGACAGAATTTCTGAAGACTCTCTGTATAGACACCAGTGTATGCAGCGCTAGAGACTTTTCTTGACCCACATTGACAGTGCACTCTTTGGAACCTCAATGTGATCAACATACAAGGACTAGACCGTTTGTACAGTACCTAAAAACCAATGAAGCAATGTCAAATGTAGACTTCAGGGGAACACTTTCTTCAATCAGTTAATATACCTTAGCTAATTAATCATTTAAGTAAAAACTTTGCATTAAAGTTGCATGGCCCAATTTGTGCCAAAGAAATTGTTAAAAATAAAACCTGAGCAAATTTTGAAAGAAGATGCTGTTTCAAAAAGAAAAACATAAATCAAAGTTTCAAGGATAGTACACAAAATACATATAACATGTAAAATTGTTTGCACATGGCTGATGGACCCTGACAATTAATATTTAGCTTTTAATTAGGACTGCCATATTAGTGGCACATTTTTCAAGCAATACCTTAAACGAAAGTTAATAACTTAATCAAATCTATAAAAACAAAACTATTTAAAAATTTGAATCTAAATTATAAGTCAAATTGGCCAACAATCGGACCTAGCATCTTTAAAACATCTGTAGCATTATGGGATTAATCTGTTCATGCATGAACATCAATAGGATTAGTAAAGTAAAATAGCTTGAACTAGGAGAAATGGTGTATCTTAATAATTTTGCAAAAGCCTTCTAAAACAAACAATTGTAAGAGGTTAGCTGTTTTAAAAACAACAGTAAATAAATTGTCTGTGAATACAAAGTAGCATCTCCCTAAAACCAACAAGTGTACTAGAAAAAATACAATATGTAGGACTAGAACAGAAAAGCAACTTCTGAATAGGTTGCCAATAGGAGTAATAAATTGGACAGGACCCAAACAGTAGTTTCTGAATAGGTTATCAAATAGGATCTCGCTTCAACCATCAAGAATACTAAACGGGACAGGACCCAAAAAGAATATTTCCTACTAATTTGTCAATACATGTAGCATTTCACGAAAAGTAACTAGTGAACTAGTTTTCAAATTGTCTAAATCTATGATTAAGAACAATGAACAATGATCAATGAGAGGAAGATGAGCAGAGTACTCTTTTAGAAATGTCAAGACTCTTCTATATCTCAACCCTGGTTCTTCTCACAACCAACACTTCTCCTGAAAGAGATTGAATTCATATGAGTGATATCCATTAATCTAGTTCTTACTTCATGAACCATGCAAATACTTACATCGTACTTAATGAGAAGAAAGTTCATGTTCAAAAGAGTGCATTCAATGTTAGTGTTTATAACTTGATAGCCCTATGATAGGATAGTGCAGGAGTTTTTACAACAATCTTGTTAGTTTATGCTTTAAGGGAAGTGCATTCAAGTCAACATAGGACATAGGAATTCATGCATGAACAAAGGGTAATTAGTATTTTTTTAATTATTTGTAGCTCTTAATAATGCTATGAGCAGCCTCTCACAGCAGGCCCACATGAACAGGGGTTGGAGACTCCATACACTATCTTAAGAAAAATTGTTACCTGAACAAAATTGTAACACATCAAAACAAAAAATCTATTTCGAATTCCTTTTGAGGGGCACTGTGCTCTTAGATGTTTGTGTCTAACTTTCATGACAGTGGCACTGGCTGTTGTGTTTGCAACACAGGACCAAGAACCACATGGCAAATGTGTGTTCTTGCACACCTGTCTTAAAGAAATATGTACTTTTCAAAAATCAAGTTACTCCAAACAAAAACAAATCATGCAATACGCAAGGAAGATTAGAGGTCCATTGGATTCAGAGGTAAAAAAATTCATACTTCTAGTGTTGTTCAAATTACACGAAATCAGACATTTTGTATGGCTGACTTGTGAGAGGCTGGTCTAGCTTACATTATAAGTTAAGTTAATTATTTTGTTGGAGAGTGGAGGGTGAGTTTAATTGCGCTGTTGGTAGCTGGGTACAAGATTGGTCAATAATGTACTTCTTAACTTAAAACCTAAGACTAAAAAAGTCAGACATTTATATTGACAAATATCTAGAGAATTTGAATTGTAAAATACCTTGGCTGGACTAGCTGATGTTATTGTCATCTCTACCTTACTGAACTAAACAACACTTTAAAGAAACTTTTACAAACACAACATTTATCATAAATGGTCTACTCTTTTTAGCAGCACGGACAAAATAGTCCACGAAGTTAAAATCAAAATTCTGGATCTTCCTTTTACATTCATGGCAGTTGCCACATGGTTGTTTTTTGCCAATCTTTTTCAATGATCAATGGAAAGTTATTTGTAAAATGTTATCAATGGCATTCATGACACCCTTCCAAAGCAAATTTCAAGTTTCTCTGATCTATTATAATGAGGCCAAATAGATCTCTTTTCTTACCAAACTGATAGGCTTATGAGAAAAAAAACCTCAGTTTACACCTTCATGTTGCATTTCATTGTAATTTGTTTTTTAATTAAGCTCTTCTGAAGTACATTAGCCAATCTTGTATCCCATATTTTGAATTTTTAGCAGCATTGACAAATTGTCTTCAAAAGCTGATATCTAATTTCTGGATCAAATTTATTTTTCTCATCTTTTCTGGTAAACAATTATGTTACTAATGGAAAATTATCTTGTACTTTACCAACAGCGTGTGAATGTATCCCCTCCCCTTTTACGGCACCCCGGTGCATGCAAGCCATCCTGTGCTTGCACGAGTGTTCCCCGCCCGCAGGTGTCGGCAGGCTGGTCGGTGAGTTGCCCTCTGTCTGCATTTAACTGGCGTTTGGCTGTTTGTGGTGTGTCAACCTTCCCATTCCTGTGGTCTGGATGAATCAAGGACCCAAAGTTGGCTACAACATGGTAAGGGTCTTTTGAACTATAATAACCAGTTTTCTTTTCACAGAGGAGGATGTATCCATCTTCCACTCCGGGCATTGTACATGGACAGAACACCTTCAACACCTACCCTGAAATTCTCACCTGTAATTTCTGGACTTCGAGTTGTCTCATGAACCTCCGATCCATGACGGTGAAATATGAACTAATGGAGCACATTTAGAGTTGTTCTGACATCTGTGTGATAACAGTCACTACCTCAGCTTGCCAATCATGTAGATAATGTCTCAATCTAATACTCTCTGCTCTGCATTTCAATTTAAACTCCCAAATTCAATTTAGATCTCAACTTTTACATCTTGTAGTTTTGAAAATTTAAAAAGCCCAAAGAAATTATGAATTAATTCAAATGCTTAGGAAATGTTTTTCTAGAGAAATACAATCTTTGAACAAAGAGTTAAAACAGAAAAACCAAACCTACTTCATGAGCGCAAACAGTAATAAACTACATTCAAGTAATGTTATCTAGCTTAACTTATAAATAAATAGGCAAATTAGTACGTAAAATAAAATCAGACAATTAGAATATATTTTGGAAAAAGCTAAATCAACTTTTAAGAATCACTTTTGATCATGTTATGATCATTGAAAGAAATAGGCACTTGCCAAATAGGCAGCAAAACAATCTAACTAAAAACAATAAAAGGCTTTAAATATTAAAAATGGAACTTTGTTGCACAAAACTGCAACTTAAAGATTTTACTTTAAAAAAAACAAGTGCCTCTGGAATTCTAGAGCGCTAATCTACCTCCAGTTAAGTCAAAATTGTTGCCATTTTAACAACTTAGCACGAAAGTTGTTGCTAACAAAATATCTAAACTTGTCATACTAGCAAAATTAAGTTTGAATTCAAACTTCAAAATCAAATCCTAAGAGGAGGCAATTATAGACATCCAAACTAAATTCTGAACATCTTTATGTTCAAATAAATCCAAAATTATAACGGATATCAAAATCACATTCAAGTCGAAATGTGCATTTTTTCCACAGTCGTGAAGAAAGAAAGTTCTTGAGAGAATAGACTAAAGTTAGATGGTGAATCTAAAACCGACTTTCTTGTGCATAAATCTTTTCATTCATAAGCTTTTGTAAAAATCATCAGCTTCAACAAAATGTATTATGAAGGTTTCCTTCACTGTTCCACTGAATAGAATTGGAAAAGGTCAAAATTGTCTGACATCCAGACTCAAAATTTACCAGTAAGAGGACACCAGTTTAGAGGGCGCCAGTCTATGTTAGACATCAGCCTCATATTGGTTGTCATGAAGTTGAGTGTTAGAAAACCAAGATTAAAAACCAGAAAGATTTAGAAAGACATCCTTTCTTCAGTGGCCTTTTAAACTGTATTTAACTTGTAGCCCTAAAAATAACAAACATGTTAAGTTGAGTGTTGCAGTCAAAAAAATGAAGTTTTAGCAACGATATTACTTAAAATTGAAAAGTAATAAAATAACAGTGCCGGATTTGAATGTTGATCTTTCCGGCTCGACTGCAACACAAGGTCCCACATAGGGGATAAAATGGGATGCCAAACTCTTCAAACATCTGTAAAACAAAATGTCCTGGTGTGGAGATAGAGAGCACCATACTATAACTAGGGCTGTAAATAGGGCGATGTGGTGGGTCCCTCAGTATCCACAGAAACTGTGGTGTTAGACACGGAGGTCTCAGTCCTGTTAGATAGGTCCATGGTAACTTTAATTGAAGTTGGAATTCATGTACTGTAACTATACATCCTCAATGTGTATCTAGGAGTAGTATGCATAACGGATAGTCTTCAATCAAAGGCAATACCAAGCATTAAGGGTCTTAGGATAATGAGATGGTATGAAAAGACCGGAGGGTTGTTACGGCCAGAATGTAACAACCTTTTAGATGGAATCAAGGCATGGCCATATCAATAAGTTTGAAATCAAGTCATTTTGGCAATGGGCAAAAATATGCTTTTGAATCACATGAAATTGTGCTCTGGACTAGCCAAGATGGCTGCTGTAAGAAACGCTTACTTTAAAGATGCTACTGCCTCTAAGAACAGGTTCAAAACTTGCTTACTGCAGTGAAGATAGCAGTTGATATTTCTGTGAAATAAAAGAAATGATGCACAAAGAGACAATGATGAAATCAAACCATCTTGTCAGATGCTGGTTGTTATCAAAGGGAGATGACAGTCCCAACAAGAAGACAGAAATCATGGACTGCAGCAGGCACCCTTTGTAAAATCACACTGGGTGAATAGAGAGAGCATTTTAAACAAGCAGTTACATTTATTCTGAAGTTTTAATAGCTGATTCAAGCTAAACAATTATGCAAACAAAATCCTAGTAGTTTGCCAGTGAAGTAAAACTAGGAACAACTAGAGCAGTCACTCTCAGGGAAACTGTTCAATTTCAGTAAAGTACTATCAATCCTGTCCTGCCATGCCTTGAAATTCTCTTGAAGGGTCACAAACTTTCTCAATGTTTTTGATGAGGCCCGCTCAACTCAATTTTTGTGGCCTATAGATAGAATGAAAACTGAATGACCAATACACTATCTGGAAGAATGTATTTGGTCTAAATTCAGAGCTAAGCCAAAGCCCCATGTTTTCCAAAATAGAAAAAATTTTGACCTAAAAAATGACCCCGTCATTTTCATAAGGATGTCCTGAAAGTCCTTTACCATTTTTGTTTTTTTATATGGTTGCCATGAAAACATTGTTTTCTTTTTGTCTTTTTTCCTCAGAATTTCAATTTGTTTGTTCAATACCAGCGTAGAGATAGTCAAGGATTTAAAATAGATTGTTACTCCTTGGGTTTCCTTGAGTAACAAAGACTCTTACTCAAACATAACCTCATTTATGAGGTGATGCTGAAAGTGCCTTACCCCTGGTCAATGCAGCAACATCAATTTCAGAATCTCATGATATCCAAATTCTGTCCAAGCAACTCATCCTAATCTTGGCGCTGCAATGATGCTCAGTAGTCAGTTGTTTAAATTTCAACCTGGAATGACAAAAACAATGTTTATGAAGTGATGTTTGGAGTACGACATTCATGGCTTAGATTTGAATCTTTAAAAACTTTTTCACTTTCAACCTGGTTGGAAACAAAGTGATATCATTGTGCTGAAGAAATTCCACTACCATGTTAGCACATTGAGCATCAAAAAACCTTTTTCGATCAGTGATAGAAACACAATTTCTCCTTCTAAATTGTACATATACATGTATATGTACAATTTGTCAAATTATTATTGACCCTTAAACCCTAGCAGTGCCCGGTATGACAAATATGCAATGCCGTGCATCTTAAGCTGTAAATAGCTATTTTTTTAAAACTTACAAATCAAATTCAAAAACAATTACTGAATCAGTCGAGGCATACACAAGTCCAAAGCTGATTTCTCAAGCTTAACTTTTATCACAGCTTGAACTTACACAAAAGTCATAGCCTAATCTTATTTGGACGCTGCTAGGGTTAACTTTAGAGGTGAAGGACTTTCAGGATATCATAAAAACCCTGCTTGGTATTGTTCCAACCTTGTTCCCTCCAACAGCCCATGTTAACTAGAGTGGTTTGCAAAGAAACAATGGTTGGAATTCCTTGAGGTATATGAGTCAATCTACTTTCTTATGGCACCACACTACTGGTGCAAGTGTAGATTTGGACTGTATGTACACTGCGCATTATTGTTGGGGTGAAGAACTCTAGAGAAAAAATAGGCAGATACAGTTGGTTTGTTGCCCAACACTGGTCAATCTATCAATAAGTTACATACTTGTCTGCCATTATGGAATGTCATACAGGTATTCCAAAATACAATGAATGCAAACTTGAGGTACAACCTGACAAACTGAACTTGCAACCACATTTGAAGTGTCCCATGTTTATAATGTAGGGAGGATCACAACTGGAACAAGGTTGGTAGTGACCTATCGTCATTTGCGCCCTGACCATATTCTTAGGGAAACAATTTACGTCTTACATTGAACACAGATTAAAGGTTGAAGTACACATTGACATGTACGTTAACAGATCTGCCTTGTATGTTGAGTAGCTTGCACAACATTGAGCATTAAAACATGTATGGCAACTTGCCTCCTACATCCATGAGAACATTAGTGAAGCACAGTGCATTCCTGTGTACATGTGCAACATGAATGAGCGTGTCTATGCAAAAGCAAAGACAGTCCTAGATCATAGATGACATGATCTTCAAAACCAATTGTTCACAAAGGAAGCTTGATCACAAAACAGTGTGACAGGCAAAAGCTCCATTCATTCAATGGAAGACACCATATGAGATTGTTGCCTAACATCTTCTAGGCAACTGAAAACAGCTAAAGGTAATCATACCTCAAAGCTGTCACAGTGGAAACTAAAAGTGTTTACAACTGACACATAAATGGAAAAGCTCAAATTGTGCAACTTCTTAGAGGTAAACAAAATGAAGAAATGATGAAAAATGCACACGTAGGGCTACCTACTTAAATGATGTCATGACCATAAGGTCTATAACAAGTTGTAAAAAGAGGGCCCATGAAATGTAAGCACGAGTCACATGATCTAGACTTGGGAGTGTCCCTTTGTCTTAGAACAGGTTGGTCATAATGAAGACGCATAGATAAATGGCGATAGGTCAATATCCTTTGATTGAAGACTATCTACTAAGCTCCATGCATTTTAGGGCTGTATACACCATTGGTCTTTGCCAAAACACAAAGTAATGCCACAACAGTTTAGAGACAAACATCACTGCTAAAAGAGTATTTGGTAACGTTTTTCATGGAAAAATGAACAATCATCGCAGTTTTTTAAGAGTACAGTATTTGATGTCATTGCCAAATTGCTTAATCAAATAGAAACAATCCAAGAACTCATTAAGGCAGCCTGCAAAAGGAAAAAAGAATGATCACCAAAGTTTTTGAACAGTCCAGTATTTGATACACAGTCGAATTGCTCAATCAAATAGAAATAATCAAAGAAATTTGATAAAAAGGCAGCCTACAAAATGAGAAATGATTGATCATCAAAGTTTTTGAACAATACAATATTTGATATTGTTGCCAAATTGTTTGATCAAATAGAAATAATCCAGGAACTGATTAGAAAGGCAACCTGCAAAAACCGGAAATGCTTCACTTGAGAAAAAATATTGAAATTGATGTTTGGTTTCTATATTAGTGGAGTCAAGGAGAGCTCACCTTTACACAAAACAAGGAAAATATTTCCTTTTTGTTGGAGTAGCAACATTTCAATCAGTGAAATTAATTGAATACCAAGGATTGCTGAATGCAAACCTTGAATATTTCCTTGTCAAAAATCAAACTTAAATGGAATAGGTATATCGATGGCGACTCAATACCAATGGTGTAGAGCCTTTAGTCATACAGGAACAACTAGCCACTTTGCATAGTAAGTAACAGGACAGATAGTACTATTTGTTGGCATCAGGTCAGTAAAAATTAGATTTAATGCTGAAAATAGGAAAAGTACAACCAGTAGTTTGAGCTCTATAAACATGGTAGATGATGGTAGTAGTTCATGTATAGGACTCACCATCAGTAACATCCCTGAAAGTACCACACATTTGGGCAGAAGTTGTCATGCATGTTGTGGATGGTAGTTTTAAAGTTAACAGAATAGATGAGAAGTAGAAGTAGCTCACTTGAAATTCATCAGTGGGTCCAATTCTGAGGATAAACAATTTGATACTTGTTAGTCCTTTATACTGAAAATTTACACCACCACGGTCAGTTAGTTAGACTGAAGGACTTGCAATTACAAGGTTGTAGGTTCGAATCCGGCCAAGCTAACCGCTGATTTCACAGTGACTAGAATTAGTATTGTCATCCTGTTACTGAGTCACAATTTATTGATTTGTGCAATTCATAATCATAGACGTTAAGCCAATGTTCGTAGGAGAGAGATTGGCTATTGCCAGCTTGGCATTCATGTCCTCTTGTGGGAGCTTTGCCAAGTTCCCTTGTTGGGAAGATCATCTAATCAAACAAACAAACAAACAAATCCAGCTTGATGCATTAGAGGTTAAGAAATAAGGGTACATGTTTAGTGTACCTCCAAAATCGTGCAATAGTTTTAAGCACAGATCAGAAAAATGCTGATAATTCACCATGACTACAGGTACCATGGAAGTTTTTAAAACATAGGGGTAATACAAGCACTAGTAGTTTGGTTTCACAAAAGAAATTATGAAACATCCTAACCTCAGCAACAGACATAACGAGATATTTGTAGCTTCTTTGTGTGTTATTCTATCACCATTCTAGGTAGGAAAACAGCACAACAGAATATGGGTCACTGTGTTTTAAGTGTGCTTGGGACAGTCTTCTCAATCAAAATAAACACAGTGATCCCAATAGGCTGCAATTTAAATGAGCAGTATAGGATAGATCCTCCTATGTAATGAGCATGTATGAAGCTACTCAAAGTAAAGTCTATGGTACAGTAACAAGATGCAGTTTTAACCGCTTTGCTGTAGAATGTAACCATGTAGATGTAGAGTAGTGTACCATTGGAACTAGAGCAGGCCTTGGGGAATTTATTTGACCAGATTCCAAGAATTGAAACCTTAATTAGACAGAAATTGTAGTTAGTAAGCAAAATGTGAGACTCTCGCTAGAAAGTGCCAATGATCCAGTTGGTGGTTACAGATAATCCACAATTTTAGTTGAACAATAAGAAACTGTAACAGACATGATATTCTGTGATATCGGGTTTCCGAAATGTCTATACCATGTAGGTCAGCCATTTTGTTTAAGAACATTGTCCTGTTTTTTCCCAGAGGGCCTATTATTATACCTGTTGTATGGCCATTGGCCTTAAGTTGTATGTAATGTGTACCCATTACAAATTTCTGTAAACTACTTGTAGGTTTCATGTGGGATGTTTTCCCAACTGTGGTGATACTAAAGAAAGTGTGAGTCTTGCCCATTTTTCATATCTTTCAGAACCCAATTTTTTAAATCCTTGGGTTCCTGCACAGATTGCTTTAACATGTGAAGCAGGCAAACACCCTTTCAGCTAATCAGTAGATTTCTGCTTTTTCTCTGTTCAGTGCTGGAGAAAACTTAAAAACACTGTACACAAATTTGTGTAAAGTTTCCTCTTTACTCCCTCGCAAAAACAAAATTGCACGAGTTGTAAAGGAAACAATATTGCACATTGAACCAAATGGGCAGGACTTGCACGGTCTCATGAGGAAATAAATTATGAAGCACCTTATGAAGAAACAAATTAAGATGGTTTCATTTCTAATGAAAATAAAGGAATTTTTGTTGAAAATAGGTTAACAAATAGTGTAGAAACCTTTGTTGTAGTGTAGATTTTCCTAGGGCCTGCTTATAGGTTTGCATGTGAGCTTAGTGTATAGTGGTTATGCATACAGCATACTCCCATACACAAGAGGATGTATAGTAAAGTGTACAGTGCATGAATTCATAAAACATCAATTAAACTTACCATGGACAAAATACAGGCAAACCCTGTGTCGATAAAAGGCACCATAGTTTCCCTGGCTACCGAGGGGCAGATTGAAAAGGGGCGGATCCAGGATCTGGAAAACAGAGGGGTTAAATTGGCCGGAAGTCCTGTCATAAAAAAGAAGGGGGGAGGTATTCAGAAGGTGTACACAGGGGACTAGTGATGTAATTGTTGCATGTTGTAATGTTGCAAGAAACAAATGGTTGAACTCGACAAATAATCGTGTAGTGGAAAACGACCACCTGATAAAACCAATAGAATTATTCTGTTCAAAGAATTTAGCAGAAATTTACAAATTAATCAAATATCGTCGTCAGTGCAACACTGATGTGACGGTATAGTAGCACACAGAAATTAACAGTGGACAGGTTGGTGCAAGGCACCAGCTTTTCATCTTGGTTACTTGTACGTTGTATTGCAATACACAGTACAGATTGTGATCACAAAACAAGAGCTTAAAATATTGCCCAGAGAAAAGACATGGGTGTGTATAAGTAGTTGTAAACTATTACAAGCATTTGGAACCAGTTGTTCTAATTGGAATGAACTGGAAAACGAATCAGAGAGGGAAAACATTTGAGAATAATATGGGAAAATGTTGTACCTCCCCCCCCCCCTCCCCCTCACTAAGAAACAGAATAGGTACAGGCCTATTTGAAAGAGGCAGGACTTTCCGGCGCACAGTGCCCCGGACATTGAATACGAGGAGATTCAACTGAGGTGTTGAATCTCCATGGGATCCGCCAATAGATTTCCACCACATCGTCAATCAATACAGCCACAAATAGAGTATGGTGCCAAATAGTGGCACACCAGGAAAACATTACAGATGTGCTACTCAAAAAGATGTAAGGGCATGTAATAGAAAAGGAAACACAATCAAGTGACGTCCAAATGAAGAAAATTTGTGATAAGGCATATATAAAAGCATTAATTGTGATCTGTTGTTTGCGGAATTCCAGTTAGTCATGTATACATCAACAGCAAGACTGTATCTTGGTACGTTCATCATCATACTACTGCATGTATGAACAAGGTGAACGTATGTGCAACATTCATTACATAAGTTACACACATGTAACTGTGTAAGATGTATGTTTGTACAATGTAAACAAATGTTGAACCTATGAAGATGCCTAAACTCACACAGATATCTTTGAACAAAACACTAACAGACCGTCAAGTAAGGTTTGCATTTGAGTTAGCAGAAGAGTTTGGCATCACCCCAGACCCTTGATATTATGTGGGGACCCTAATCTAGCTACAAGTTAAATCAGTACAGGTATTCAACACTTGGTTTTACACACACAAAAATTACCAGTTCAAATAAAAGTGAAAAGATTAAAATTAAGCACAACTTTTAAATCTTAAACAACCAAGACTATCCTGATAACATCTTAAATAATTGCCTCAAAATAGGATACATAAATTACGAAAGTTCAAATTTTGTTAATATCTTTAAGGCAACAATTTGACTTACCAGAACATCTTAAATTAAGTTAAATCTTACTAATGGCAAAGGCCTATTTTTGAAATGTAGCTACCCCTGGCTACCACAAATTCCTCTAACCTTGAAGTGAGACGCGTCATGAAAGTAAAAACGAAATAGATTTGTTGAATCCCTACAAAAGTACGCATACCTTTGAAGGAGTTCAATATGCCTCGTAGAGAACCTTGTATAATTACTGTTAATATTTTAAGAACCAATTCTCCTTACAATTTCTTTTCCAGTTGTGCTCACGAAGTATCAACTGTGAATATTTGTGAATATTTTACATGCACAAAAACCACATGGCTTTAAAACAACTACTGCAATAAGAACTGTTAGTGATAAATAATTTTTAATTAGGCATTATGTACAACCAATCAGAGCTGGCTACCCATTTAAAAACTAGTTTACATTTACTTTCACAGCACAAAATGGTACCTATGTACTTTTAAAGTGTAGTATCAAAGAGCAAGCAGAGACATTAATTAGTGTATTCTATTAGAGACATTGAAAACATGATTGGTATTGCTGTAAGAATAGTGGTCTACAAATCACAGGATGGTCAGCAGAGAACACTTGCAAAAATGATTTCCATTTGTTTATATTTTACATGATTTGATCGAAACCCATGACGCAACTCCTTTAATGTTACAGTGAAGGATTTCAGAGTAGGCGTTGAGGGCGCTCTCTCAATGCGCAATGCCAGGAGCGGTAGATACATTCGACTCTGTGTCTAAGTCAACTGATTATTAGACTTCATTAGATCCTTCCGTTGTTATGGTCAACAGAGGCGCCTTGGCCACACAGACTTAGACTGGGGACAATTGAACACACTTCAAAGTTAGTCTCTCTCACTGGTTGGTGTTGATAGAGGGCGCTCACTGACAGGTCTGTTGACACCTGTGGGCGGGGAACACTTGTGCAACCGGGGGCTTGCATAAGCCGGGGTGCTTCCCCTTTTATTGTTTTCAAGTTCAAGGTCAAATTTAAATATGAATAAATATGAATAGATGTGAACACTTGTGTATAACTTTGTCTTTATTTCAGACTCTGCTGCCCTCTATATGTCCCCCCCCCATATATAAAGTCCCTGGCCCCCCCATTATGCATCTGCTTTCTATTTCAATACAAGTTACAGCACTATTTTATATGTGGACTTAAAGGGAAGGTACTATTTTGTAAAAGGAGATTAAGTTGTTTGATAAATTTCGTAGAATTTTTAAGTCTCTTTTTTAAGACACTTTTAGAGATGAAAAACACAAGTTTTTCTTGCGTTAAAATGCTCAAACAACTCGGTTGTATTATCAGACATCGTTTCAGTGACAAAGTACATTGAAATTTCGTCATTTTGCAAGAAAATACACATGCTGGTTTTCATGTGTTACAAAAAGATGTTGTCCAACAACTCTTTGTAATTTTAGCAGAGAATTGTCTACTTCAATTAAGGTTACTGAACCTTGTGACCTTTTTGGTCGTAGTTTGATAAGTAATTGTTTCTAACATTGTACCTTCCCTTTAACTCACCGTCCACATGACCAGAAGTGTTTTAGACCTTTATCACGCCATTTTGATGGGCAAAGCAACTTGGTGTTTGTTTTAAAAAAATTCATTGCGTACTAATAAGTGTCGATAAAACTTGGTATCTGTTCCTTGCTCAGGTGATCTGATTTGGCAGTTTCATCAACTGTGTACATACAAATGACACTGGTGATAAGTAAGAATGTTTGTGGTATCACCATGTGGTAAAAATCTCTCTTTTGAGTATGTGGACTCAAAGTTTCAGAGAGAATGCTCTGTCCTTTGTCAGGACACTGGTGATGCCTCGTAATTAAAACAACTGTCTGATTGACATTGCTACCTTAATGATCTGATGTTGAGCTGTCAGGTCATTGCTCAGGTAACGTGAGTTGGCATTGTTTCATTGATCACAGATTGAAAACTTCAATGATGCCTTCTGTTGTAAAACTAACTTATCTCTTTGAGGTTGCTTTGCCCTTAAAAGAATAACCTTTTTTTATTTTGTTTGATTTAATATTGAACTTTCTGTTCAATGCTCAGGTGATCTAATGTGGCATTGTCTCATCATCTGTGTACAAACAGATTACACTGTTCAACTGTGCCTTGTATTTGAAACAACAACTTGGCCTCAGTGACAAAGGTTGACTTTATCAACAACAGCAGTCTTTACTTGCCACTGGCAATGCTGCTCTGCCTATCACGTATGTGATTAGAGACGGCTAATAATTTTGATTTGCCACAGATACAAGTTTTGATAGCAGTATCGCTGTAACAGAAACAGCAATTTCAATGCTACATACAATGTTCCTTGTTCCTTCATGACAGATCAACCAACATGTACGTAAATGTCTGAATTGTTTTCTAGCCTTGGTTTGTTAACTGAAAGAAAAAAATATAATAAAAACAAGATGGCTTTTGCGTGATAAAGGTCAGTGCTGCAACAAGATTGAAATAGAAAGCAGATGCTTCCCAACACATAACAGACAACAAAATAAACACAACAATAGACTATTTTTTATTTTCATAAACACTATGTACACTGGCACATCATATTCCTTATTACTAAAGGTATACACACTCCCATTGGTTCTTTAAAGACTTTATAACTGACAAGTGAGTATATAGAAATACTCCTTTCTGTATGTTTTGGCACCAGACTGATCTTTGAATATGTTTTCCAAGCACAGTTTTTGTACAAAGTTTTTCATAAACACAATTTACATTTTAAATTTGTTTTTGTGAACTGTTTTCATAAAATAGACCATACTAATGTTGATAAACTTGTTGGCACAAGCGGGCCAAATGTTAGCAAAACATTCTCTTGTGTTTGCAAATTTTGTGACCAAAATGATTCAACTTTTCTGCAAACTTTCAATTCAATAAAATACAATACATGACTGGTTGCTTTGTTTCCAACAAATTCAACACTATTGTTGAATGTTTGTGTAACAATGTTACGAACTGTTTTGCATTTATAGCTTCCCATAGTTAAAAGTGTGTGTACCTTGAGTTGATAAAACTCATATATCCAGAATAACAGTTGCCAGCTCATTTAGTTCAATGGCTTGACATGAGACGGTATTTGATTTGTTTGGAGCCTTTTGCAGTCAATTGAGATTTGCAGCTAAATTTCAGTTGTGATGATTCTGTAGCATCTTAACATTTCAATCAGATGCTTCCTGAGAATAATTCCTTCACTCTTTAGGATAGAGTGATTAATACCAGTGCTTTATGATAGCTGCTTGTAAGCAATTAGCTAAGCATAAGTCCTGGTTGAGGCTTGATTCTGGCTCAGTGTGGTCAAGTCCTGTAATACTTTAGTGATTCTCACTTGATTGTAGTGCTTCACATTCAAGCGCTCTAGGCTGATGTGGTGCTTTGCATATGTGTCCACAAACTGTTGTGCCCAGCTTGTGATTTATGAACAACTGTTCCACTTTGTTTACATACACTTGAGGTTTTATACTCTTGTGGTTTATGTAGAGTGCTTTGCTATGCTAGCAGTTTATGCACAACACTTGGGATTCCTTCACAACTGCAATAATATGACTGTGATCCATTGAGTTGTTTCTATACCAGACTGCAATTTTACTTACTCCAAAGTTCACCAGAATAGATACCATTAGAGCATTCAAACTAAATATGATGTGCCAGTGTACATTTCAATATCAAATGATAACATGTCTACACATAATTCAATCCAGTTCGTACAATATTCAATCAGGCTAAGTAATATTCACTTATTGAATGATAATTAAAGCATCAATCTCAAATTTATCAGAAATGTTTTACAATAAGTCAAAGCACAGCATCCTTACCAAATTCCTGAGATTACCAAAACCAATGAAAACACAATAGGAAGAGGGGAAGGGGTACACCATGCCACGTATCGAGCACCAAATGAGTACACTGACTGTGTCAGACAATCTGCTCTTGTCTTGTAAAGTGAAGGTGTTTTTTAAAGTGCATACTTAGAGCAGCTGTTTTTATAACAGGACAAGTTAATTCCAAACATTTGGTTGGAATAATAAGACAGTAAAGATATATTAATTTGTTCCATAATTCAGTCTGGTTTGCAATTGTTAAAGGGTAATTCTTACCCTTGAAATTCAAACATGCAGATTTTCACAGTGCTGTGTTTTTCCTCAAGACAGTCTTCAACTACTGTTTTAATGGAGAGACTTATATAATGTCTATTTTAGGATGCTGTGCTTTGGCTTTTCAACCAGGCACATGGAGAAAAGTTACCCAAATGAGTTTCTTGTTCACATTAAATTATCAACTCGGAGAACCATTTTGTATATCATTTCTGTTTGGCCAGAACAGAAATGATAAGATTGTAGCATTTGTCACTATAAGCTGTTGCAGTTTGTTTGTAAAATGATGAAATCAAATATTTTAAACTTTTAGCTAACGTTTCTAGTAAAATCTTTCCCACCATGTGCCTGGCATGACTTTGATACTTAATTTTTCCAATCAAAACCGACTTTGAGCAAATCCATGTCAATGAGAATATAATAAAGTATATGAGGGAAGCTAGGAATTCTGCCTAAAAACATCACTTGAATTCCAATCAAAGTGTGGACAATTCGAAGATTGGTTATCACACGATCTAGGACGGAAAAACTGCATGAGCATTGTTTCCAAGCCTTGTTCTTTACAAGTTAGACTGGTGAGTAACTCATGAATCTCAAACAGTCTTCAACTATTGGTTTTTAATGGAGATGGCTTGTTGTATACAAGTTTAACCGGTGATTAAAACATGAATCTCAAACAATGTCCTACAAGTCCATTACACAGAGCTAAAGTGTCAGTATTTTAAGTTGAGATGTGCAACAAATGCAAAGTCTCTTCCCATTGACATGGATTTGCTATTTCTTTTATACCATTCTAGTAAATCGACTAGATCCCATTGCCTTGATGTTTTAATGTAGACTAGAGGAGGCTGTTGCAGACATCTCTGAAGATCCAGTAAGATGAGTCATCACTAATGATCTAGAATTGCTCCCTCCACAGCTCATTCATCTCCGGCATCAAAAGCTCACTGCAAACAAGATTTGATAAAAATATTAGATTTCTAGTTGATGAATATTTGAAAGACAGGGTACAGGATGATGTTGCGTCATGTTTTTCTTTTACGATTAGGCTTTTCAGTTTCAAAAACAGTCGTTTGTAATTTGAGTAGGAGTATTGAAAAATCTGTAGGTGCAAGTAGAACTTCTGCTGCTGTTATTATTTAGCCATCACTTCTTTGCAAGTAGTTAGTTTTGCAATGCAGTTTGCGAAAACAGGGTTTCACTTCTCCTTCAGATCAAAATGATTTATCTTTGACAGTACATTATCATTGATGACATAAAGTTGTTCTTTTAATCAGATAAATTGAAGCTCCCTTCAGTATTTGAACAATCAATCAATCAGTTTTAACATTTTAACATGGCGCCATTCCAATGGTCATTGCTCATGGCGCCATACAGTAAGCTGTCAAAAACATGTGAGATTTGAGTGAAGTTTGACGTCATATTTCAGTTTGAATGTTTGAATCCTGTACCCTGCCTTTGCTGATTTGAATCCATAAAGATAAGACACATTTACAATTAAAAACATTCTGAAATCACATCAAGCTTACATGTACAATATTATTGACTATTCAATTAATCTGATCATTGACCCAGTTGAGGCAGTTTATTGGGGTTGTGATATTCTAGAATGGAGAAGGTTGGACTGGAATTGAGGATGGATAGCACTACCTGGAAAGTAAATGTGCTCAATTTAGCTTGATTTCCACTCTTCTTCATTTTGTGATCTACACAGAATCTGAAGCTGAAAGATCCCTAGGGATTTCATAACCTATATCTGCTAAGCTTTAGTTTGTCTGTCGTACACGTAAATGCTTCAAACGGATAAAGGCGTAGCTATTTTAATGCAAAAATGTATGATCATTGATCAAAGTCCGATTGATGTTATGGTTGTATAGTATCCCAGCAGCCATGAAGATGTCATGCTGTGTTTTTCTGCGTCCAACATGACTTTTCTGTGTGAATTTTTGAGCTCTTTTGGAGGTTAAACATCACAAGTTTTAGGCAGTACTGAGAGAAGATATAATAATATTATAATAATAATAGTGGCTTCTTATATAGCGCTCATATTTGTCACTCAGACGCTTAATCCGCTTCAAAAGTCAGTAGTGTCCTGCAACATATAAGGAGCTACGTTTTTAAGTATGAGACCTGCTCCTTTACATAACACCATGTAATGGTTTACAAGGTACTGTGGTGCAATATGCAGCCAATCAAACCAGGAACACCAGGGCGAAACCACTTTTCTTTTCGAAAACTGGGTTCTTTAGCGCGCATTACACAACACATGGGACCAACGACTTTATGTCCCACCTAAAGGACGCAAGTGTCACGACTGGGACTTGAACTCACACTACTGAGCAGAAACACCAGAGCTTGAGTATGGTGGCCCTGAAGGGACAATATCGCATATGTGTGCGCACACGTATGCAATGTCGTGAAACAATTCGCGAATATGTGCGCACACGTATGCAATGTCGTGAAACAAATCGTGAATGTGCGCGCACACGTATGCAATGTCGTGAAACAATTCGCGAATATGTGCGCACACGTATGCAATGTCGTGAAACAATTCGCGAATATGTGCGCACACGTATGCAATGTCGTGAAACAATTCGCAAATATGTGCGCACACGTATGCAATGTCGTGAAACAAATCGCGAATGTGTGCGCACACGAGTGCTAATATATTTGCGATGTCGTGAACGTTATTGCATACCATGTTGCATACCTTTGGGATGATGTCATAGTTGCAGACAATTTGTTAGTGACCTAGGGAGTACGTGGCGCTACAGTCAGGCTCCTGTAAGCATGGCTATACAATAATGTGTACCCAGGAACTTGGCACCAGGCCAAGTTTCGCCAACATGTACTACAGCATAAGCTACCTACCTACAGCCTACTAGTACTACTGCATGTGCTATTACAATCAAGGTTGAAGAGTACGCACGCGCGAGGGTATTTTACAGTCAAACACGCCCATTTTATGTTAATAGCCCACGTTCGCCCTGGAAAAAAAAGAAATACGCCACGCCACCCCACCCGCCTCGCTTGCCTCACAACAATGACTACCGCTGCAATGACTACCGCTAATCTCACTGTAGGCAAGAAACCCCCCAGATCATTAGACATTTTATTCAAAGGTATGCAATATGGTATGCAATAAAATTCACGACATCGCAAATATATTCGCAGACGTCACAGTGGTTTAAGACCCAGACATTTCTTCCAATTTTTGTTTTCCAGTTTTTGTTATAGCTTTTACCAGACATATCTAATAATATGGTTCAAGTATAAAAACAATTATTTTGAGGCCTTTTTCCCATTGAAATTGACATTTCATTATCAAGCCTCTTTATTCATTGTGGCAAATCTTAATTTGATCAACTTGATATAAAACGAGTTGCTTTGTCTAAAGCCTTAATTTTTTTTAAATATAACCTTTTTACCTTGAAGCCAGTTCATTACTCTTTCATTTGATGTATAATTTATTTTGAAACTTTTGGCGAAATGTCAGTTAAAGAAGCGCAAATATAAATTGTTTACATCGCAAATTTAAGAAAAATAAACAAAATCAAAACGTTGGACATTTTCTCAATCGGCCACCAACGGCCATTATATTTTTTGTGTTTTCCTTTATAAAATGATAGAGTGACTACTTGGCAATGAAATAAAAATAGCGGACAAATCCCGCAAGATCGCCTTAATTCTGAAAAACGATCACTTTTGCCGGCGTAACCATCAAAAAACATCGAAAAACAGAGAGAAAAGGAGCGCCCTCTGTTGACAAGCCATGACTAGGGGAATTCCCTTGTACGTCTCCTCATGAGTATAACATTGCATTAAAGCACGACATACAGGCAGCTTCTTTACTGAATTTGTTTGCGAAAATAAACTGACAACTTTGCAATGAGGTAAGTACTTTTTAACCAGTTCGACGCGGGATAAATTTTCACCGAATTTACCCCCCACGCGGGATACTTTTGTGAATTTTGTTGAAATTAAAAAAAAAGTGCAAGTGCTGGCATAATTTTATTCTTTATGACAATTTTCTGAAATAAAAAACTCTGTGATTTAAAAAAATCTGTCACAGTAGGGGAAAACACCTTCACATTTCTCTCTTTTTGTTTAAACTCACATTTTACCATCTCAAGATACGGATCCCTCAGAAAAATCTGCATTATTATCACTCACCTCAGCTCATCATCGTGATCATCAGAACTGACTTCGATATAACCATGCTAACTTCAGAATTCTCGCTTTTTTCACTATTATTTTCAAACTCTGAATTAGAACTATTGAACTATTACCCTTACTTTCCTCTGAACTAGATGAATCGGAATTAGAGGACCCTGACGATACAAAATATCAAAGAATTTCCGTGTCATTATTGTACACGCGTTTTCTCATGGAGGCCGCCATCTTGATTTTGTCAACAAAATGTCATCTCAATCGTTGTGTTCATCGGCTGGCCCTGTGTCCATAAAAGTTCAATAGCGCCACCAATCGCTAGTAAATTACACTAGATATATCCCTGGTACCCCGCAATGCAACTACAACTGAATCCCATACACAATTCGCACGCTGAGGGTAACGGCGATTCATATGTAAATTTGGCGAGTATACTCGTCTTCCTAGTGTCAGTAAAAAAAAATCCCGCGAGTTAACTCGTCATTCGCGTCGAACTGGTTAAGTTTTTGATGCGAATGGCCGAAATGGTGTTATAATACTCATCAAGAAAATAATTTGTTCATAAACAAATTTTATGGGGCTAGGCATTTTAATTTTGTATTCAAAGTGTCCGTTAAATTAAGATTTGTCGTAGCACACTATCTTTTGAAAATGTTATTCTTCTTTTATAATTATATGGTTTGGGCGTAAAATGTAATACCTTTTCGATAACAGTATGGAAAACCTGTCCAGTGAAACTTGAAAGGGCCTTTTGTTCTATGAGCCGATTTGGTCATATTTATTTATATATTGAATTTGTTTTACTTTTATTTTGTATTTGTTCTGTAGACACACAATGGCTGAAGTAAGTGATGAGTCGGCCGCAATAAGCCAAGCTTTATATAACAGTTGCTAGAGAAATTATAAATGATTACAATCTACACAATGAACATTTCACATAGGCGAAAATTTCACGACGACGGGGAGTCAGGACATTGAGAGACAACTAGTATACTGTTTTGTAAAGTTCAGTAAATCCCCAATTTATCACTCAAAAGCCAAGGAAACTTTCTTAGACGAACCTCTTTATAATTTATGAGGTAAGGACGTCTCCTGAAAACCTACCAGACACTTCTTCAATGACCGTCATAGAGGATAGGAATTTATCAGAAGAATCTCAAGCTGAAGTTCAAGACACTTGGTTTTTATCACCCAAAAATGTATCCCTTTTAGACAAAGTGGGCCCACTTTAGCAATTCAGACGGACGAGTACAATAAATATATTAGCAGAATTTTTAGTCACTAATTGCAAAATAAGCATGCCTAAACACATTACATGGCAACGTATTTTCCTCATAACTTGATTAAGATAATTTGATACGATAGCGCAAAATATTCAACTGTCTGTTAAATTAAAAATAACATGCAGAACATAATTATATCATACTTCCCTCAGCAGAACTTAGAATAAAATATTTGGAAAGCTACATGTAGCAAAATAAATTGTAAAACCAATATAATCTGATATCTCTTTTATTCATCAACTTGATCGGAAAGCGTCGTCGCAGGAAAATAGAATAATGGAGATTTTTATTCATAACCACAAGAGGGCGCACTTTACTTTTTACTTGACTTGCGCCCTCTTTAGAGAAAGTGAGCTTATTTTAACAAAAATTCTCGGAAAATTCATTTTTGTTGACGATGAAATGTTTCCTTCTAGTCTAGAAGAGGTATGTTAACGTGTTTGATAATTTTTATAAACGTTCAGACAGTTTTTTGTACTGAAGTGTGCCGATGTCTGGGTCATGTATGGTTTTAAACCACTGTGGACGTGTGCGCACATATTCGCGAATTGTTTCACGACATTGCATACCGTGTGCGCACACATTCGCGATTTGTTTCACGACATTGCATACGTGTGCGCACACATTCGCGATTTGTTTCATGACATTGCATACGTGTGCGCACATATTCGCGAATTGTTTCACGACATTGCATACGTGTGCGCATATATTCGCGAATTGTTTCACGACATTGCATACGTATGCGCACACGTTTGCGATATGCGATGTCCCTTCAGGGCCACCATACTTGAGTCCGGTGCTCTACTCGGCCATGACATGCCACTATATACTGACAATTTAAAGTGCAATTGTTGTAAAGACCAGGCAGTCTGATACCAAGACCAAGACTGACAGTCCGAGACGGAGACCAGACAGTCCAAGACCGACAGTCCGAGACAGAGACCAGACAGTCCAAGACCAAGACCAAGACCAAGACCAAGACCAAGACCAAGACCGGACTTGCAAATAAATCCTACCAATCATATTTGAATAGTCTTCTAAAACTATGGGATCCTTTTTTCCCAATTCTTCATTAATGTTGTTTTGTGGTGTAAATGTCATCGACAGTTACCGTGCATCCAAGTAGCACTTGACAAACAATGATGCACCATATAAATAAATAGGCCATCTGCAGCTGTAATATAGGAGACAATTACAGACCTGTTATTCCTCAACAATAAAATTACTTTTCTCAAATGTGTTAAACAGGGACCAAGATCTGAAAAGGTAGGTACACTAAATTGGCATTTCAACCTTTCATTACCACTGGATTATAGATTCCAAAACGCATTTCGGAACCAAGTATCTTCAGTGCTAGAGAAGTAGATCAGAGAACCCAACATAATTATTTTAGAAAAGTGCAGCATTTTTGTTTATCAGGCACACTTATAAAAGTCTGAATTTGGTTAAAGGTCTCAAACTGCTCATCATCGAATGGGTGCCCAAGACATTACCCTATGGCTCACACAATGTGGGTGCCCAAGACATTACCCTATGGCTCACACAATGTGGGTGCCCAAGACATTACCCTATGGCTCACACAATGTGGGTCCAATGGGTGCCCAAGACATTACCCTCTGGCTCACACAATGTGGGTCCAATGGGTGCCCAAGACATTACCCTATGGCTCACACAATGTGGGTCCAATGGGTGCCCAAGACATTACCCTATGGCTCACACAATGTGGGTCCAATGGGTGCCCAAGACATTACCCTATGGCTCACACAATGTGGGTCCAATGGGTGGCCAAGACATTACCCTATGGCTCACACAATGTGGGTCCAATGGCATGGGTTCCCAAGACATTACCCTATGGCTCACACAATGTGGGTCCAATGGGTGCTCAAGACATTACCCTATGGCTCACACAATGTGGGTCCAATGGGTGCCCAAGACATTACCCTATGGCTCACACAATGTGGGTCCAATGGGTGCCCAAGACATTACCCTATGGCTCACACAATGTGGGTCCAAAGACCAGTGCTCATCATGAGAATTGGACCAACTACATGTGCCCATCTTTTTCTTTTCTTTTTCTCTAGACTTGGAAAACATTCATAAACATGTAGGCCTACTTGGGAAAAACAAAACAATTCTTTATGTGTGTGTTCAGCCTTATTTATTTTACTGAACAATATTATCTTTCCTTTTCTGGTTTTAAAAAGATGAAGTTCCCTATAAATATCAGTAGTTAAATAAAATTGTGTCCATCTAGTCCAGCAGGCAGCACATGCTATGCACTTCACGAACATCAGCATATTTGTGGTCTTTATATGAAAAACTGTGTAACTGCCAAGACAGAATGACGTAGTGACAACAACAAAAGAGCTAGACTACTCAATTTTATTTACGACAATTTCACAAGGTCGGCAGTATTAAGCTTGGAAACGAGTTATACCTAGGATGGTGCCAAACTTACAAAAAATTACAATACACATGTCTAGTAACAAATAGTCACAGGGACCCCAGTTTGTATGCATGCATTGTACCAACATTTGTGTATGTGCACAAGTGCACTGCGGTTGGATCAATCTATTTCCCACCTCAAGTTGTGATCGTTGGTGTATGCGGTACAGTGAATTGTTGAGCACAAACTTTGAAGACACGCATATTTCCGTATTTTAAACAGAATGCGTGGTGCTCCATTTTTGACAGCGCAAGCTGTATTTGCTTTCTTAAAATCTAAATTTCTTCATAGATTGCACTCACATGTACAGTGCATGGAGTAAGTTAGTTGTGGTGTAGAATTTTTTGTGAATAAAACAAGGCAAGCGTTCTCGCAGGATTTTGTTATCAAAGTGCAGGTTTTTTTATTGGTCTCAGGCTGGTCTCAAGCCAAAATGAGGTCCAAGACCAAGACAGTGATGTCCGAGAACAGGTATGCTTCAGACCAAGACCACAAACTAACTATCTTAATATAATACGCTAATAACAGAAATAGTGAATTTAGTACTTGGTTTTACTTGAAATATAAAAAACAGAAAGTTTTCAAATATGAAAACTAAACTTTTTGCCACAAATTTCCTGTATTGTATTATTGACATGAATTATGAAACATGATCATTTATACAAGAGAATAAAGAGACTTGTTCTACATTTTACAATAGCGTAACGTTTGATTTTGTGTAGAGCTGTAAATAATAAGCTTTTAGTGTACTTCCCCTCTGTGTTGTGTTCTTCCCCTCTGTGTTGTGTTTGCGTGAAATGGGCTTAGGAATTTATAACCAATGAAAATGTTAATTGTTACAGATTTGCAGATAACTTTCATGGTGTTAAGATGGTAATGGTGGAAAACTTCCCTGAAAAAGTTTTACTTAAAATGCTATAACTTTCAGGAAATGATTAAACAATTAGTCTTTATCACGAGTGATAAAATCCGAGGTTGAAAACAGTGAAAATATAATGATGGGGTTTTCCACTGTTTTCTCATGACCACCTTAGACCAATTTAGCTTAAACTTAATTTGTTATTTCATGTGTAAGTTGGTCCAGATCATTCGTAGATACTGGTCTTTGACAATTACAAATGTTGTACTTGTTCTTCATTTTAAAACTCTATGTCTGAACTGGTATACACACTAGATACAAGGTCCTTGAATGTCTGAACTGGTATACACACTAGATACAAGGTCCTTGAATGTCTGAACTGGTATACACACTAGATACAAGGTCCTTGAATGTCTGAACTGGTATACACACTAGATACAAGGTCCTTGAATGTCTGAACTGGTATACACACTAGATACAAGGTCCTTGAATGTCTGAACTGGTAGGTAGGCATACCCAGAGCTGTGGGGACTTTTATACAATGGAACAAAGGTCCCCACAACGTTTTTCTTTGTTAAACTGGGTCCCCACACCAGATTCTTTAGAAAAGGGAATAATAGAACAACAATAGGAAGTCCCCACAAAGCTGTGCGCACCGGGATGGGTATACACACTAGATACAAGGTCCTTGAATGTCTGAACTGGTATACACACTAGATACAAGGTCCTTGAATGTCTGAACTGGTATACACACTAGATACAAGGTCCTTGAATATGAAAGGATAAAAGTTACAGTTGAAGAAAGGAGAGGAAAATCATGATCTTTAGGAAGGGATTGGAAAATCAATCCTTGTCATGGTCATGTGGTTATTACATTTGGTTATTCAGAGGTGAAAGGCACTGGAAGCAAAAAGAAGCAGTTTAGGAAAAAATGATTTTATCCTCCGTGAAAGACTCTGCTAGGGTCGAAATGTCAGGACACTAACTGAGAGAAAATGGTTGTTATGATCGGATATCTTCATGACTACACTGATGTATTCCCAATGAGTAACATGTATGATAGGCCAGAATGCACTTTTAGACTTTTTGCTCTCTGTCATAAAAAGGACAATGGACATCAGGACGGATTAACTTAAATTATTTTATTTAGAGTTATTCTAGAGATGGAAAGCATGTGTACTCAATCTAAATGAATCACTTAATTCTATAAGTGATAATTTCTCAATGTTAATAATCATTAAATTGTCAAGTGACATTACCTCGTCAAATACCATATTATTCAGTCTACCTGTGAAACCAAATAAGAACCTGGAAGGTCCTTGCTATTTAAAATTTAATTTAAAGGGAATGTACAAATAATGGGATGCAAAGACCCATACGTATGTGATCCTGTAGATCTTGTTCAGTACTGTTATTTCAAAGGGAAATTTCAAAGAGAAAATTCTAATTAAAAAGCAGAGGAATACGAAATACAAAACCAAGTTTTTATGATGATTTTGTCGTAATAGAAGGAAATTTAAAAGCAGGTCCTCATTTTGAAAACTTTAAATACAATGTGTTTATTTTGTACTTTCCCCTTAAATGAAACCTTTAAAACATTTGAAATTACTTTTCAAATGTTAGAATTATTAAAGAAATTAAAGGTATATCTTTACATAAACCTTGACAGCTATCCCAGTCATATGCAATAGTAAATATTACAATATTTAATTGGAATGGATGGACGGAATAAAATGCTGTCTTGGGTATCACACCCAAGACAGCATTTTATGTTGAGCATTCCTTCATCTCCGTTCACTATTGATAACAGTTCTGGCAAAACGTTTGAAAGAATCTTGATGCCTTCAGTTCTGCTGATGTATTTGAAATGTGACTCCATTCCAAGATATAATCACATCACAGACTCATTGTGAAGGGTCTACTGTCATCATAGATCTGTTCATGTTGTTTAATATCATTCCATTCCTTGACAGCAAATTGCAGTCTTACATTGTTATAGGTCTCCTGTGTTTACTGACAATAGTTCTGTTGTTGTTGAATGCTCTTCCATTCTTTGACAAAAATATACTCGGTGTCTCACATTTTCAAAGATCTCTGGTCACTCTCCTTAAGTCTTTGCATTGAGGGCATAAGGGTCTTGCTGCCATCAATTCGCTGTTAACAATGGATACATACATCCTCCATTGGTTTAAGCGTTTTGTAGTGACAGCTCCTTGAATGGAATCTGCTTATTATTTTATTCGGCAATTAAAAACAAATATTTCAAATGTTCTCCTGTGATAAACGATAACATTTCTGTTGATGTTGAACTTAGTTCCATTCCTTGAATAGAATCTACTTGCAGTCTCGTATTCTTCCAGATCTCATGTACGTGTTGATAGCAGTTCTGTTAAAGGTGTTGAATGTGATTCCATTCCATAAGATCATCACATTGCAGTCTTTATTTAATGTTTTCCTCAGGTTAAACTCTCTTAAGTCAGTGCATTGCAGTCAAGGCAGAACTAAGACATTGTAAGCAGGTTGTAAGCACCTTGAAGTCATCAATCTGCTGTTATCAATGGATACATATATCCTCCATTGGTTGAAGTGTTTTTCATTGCAACTCCTGCCGAGGCATGTCCGCAATATTGGAACATTAGTAGCAAGTCTTTTCTGGGTTTGAGAATCTTCCTTAGACTGCAGGTAATGTTAGTTGTCTCATTTCAACGTGTGCTGGTAGCTGAGGCAGATTGCAGTTTGGCTCTGTTCTCGTTCTCCTTGTCTCTGCTTGTCTGCCATTTCAACAATAATTTGGCATGTCCTTTTTCCAAGAAGTCACTTCTCAGTTCTGAATTACTGCAAACAACCCGTAACCCCGGGTACAGGGCCCCAACCAGGTGGAACCACTCGGGGCAAGTGGACCTGTAACATCGCGTGGGCAGGTGTGTCAGATCCTGAAGTAGCTCCTGCTACCCGCTACCCTTACAAAGCCCCTAAAACAGCATATGACCGGGATAGCACTAAACAAGAATTAAAGGACCGGCTGTGGGTTAACTACTGCATTCCAACTAAACGTCTGTCATCTTTCAAATAATATTTCATACTCTTAACAAGGTGCTTCCATTTTTAATAACTTCTTTGATTTGTTTGCTTCTTACAATCTAACCAGGACATGAACAATGTTAACCACACAGAATGTCAGGTAATCCATTTCAAAAATGTAAGAAATTTATGATACAATTTGTTTTGTACTTAGAGAAATTAATAAAGAAATACTTAACTTTAAAATTTATACTGCGCCACAGCGTCATATCTTAAAATTAACATTCAGCAACCAGTTTATGGTACACTGGATTTGTCTTTCTTTGAAAAAGAAACATGTGGTAGGGTCAGTGTTTGGTAATTGCATCGGAAAAATCTGTGTAATTTCTATATTAAAAGCTTTCATATTATAAAAATGGTAATGGTAGTATAGAGCATCCTGCGAAATTATTTTGTCTGAAAAGCCCCTTATGATTAGAAATCAATAAAAAAACATTTGAATCTGAGAAGTGATTAATGCATGAATCCTTTACTCAGATATATCAGGGTTGGGTCTGTTTGCTGCAACCAGAGATGCAGTTGATACCAGCTGTCGCCTGGCTGCTAAATGGGGATAGATTCGAAGTTCAAGTAAAAATATCATATGAGTTTGTTGCTGGTTTTTTTTATCTCAGCAAGCAGACACAACATTCAGCTGAAGCTTACACAGGTGACTTTAATATATTCTTCTTTGTAATTTTGCTGACAAAAGAAAAACAATGGCCCTACCTTTAACTTTACAGGTTGAAAAATGTTATACTATTAAACTTGGCTATAAGAATTGCTAGAAAATCTCATGGCATGTACAGTAGAGTAAACTACATGTATTAGATTAAATTAGTGATGTATTTCATGATGCTCATCTGAATGTCTCCCATCCAAACTTAAGGGAAGAAAAAACAGTTGTAATGTTGAAGTTTTTGTTTTGTCTGCATGTGTTAAACACAACTCCATCAAAAACAATGTAACAAACAAGCTACTTTTAAAGTGTTCAAGCATTTTCAGTAAAGGAGAAAACATGTTATTTAGGCTGCAGTCTGGTATATTTGTGCCTCTAGATAAAGAGAACATGACTGATAATTGTTACTGTGCCCAGGTGTCCGACACACAGGTAACTGAGGAGCTTAGGTCCAGTTACTGACCATTTGTAATATTTATCTCCTTTATTATTTAGACCACTTGCAGTTAGGAGTCATTATAACTATTTTCATGGCCATCCCCACTAGAATTCAAGTCCAGTTTCTTCTTAATGATGTAGACTACTTTTTAATAAATATCTCTTTTTGGTGTTGACTTCTTGCAGTCAGGCGTCGGACTCATTACTTTCTTGGCCATCACCACAAAAATCCAAGTCCAAGTTACTGACTACCTCCCTCCCCCATCATTGCTTTATAATGTTGACTACTTGCAGTCTGAAGTTGGACTCACTATACTTACGGCCATCACCGCAAGAATCCAAGTCCAGTTACTGACCACTTCTTTAATATCTTTATTTAGTCCTGTATGAAGTTTACTACTTGCAGTGAAATCACCTAACATCACAAAGCCACAGTTTAATGTTAGGGCGACACTTAACTGATTCGAGCCATTAACCCAAATCAACTGCCAGCAGGGGCACACTGCCACCTAATCCCGGGGTTGAAACAGGGTTACCCCTTTCACAGTCCGTAAGGATGTAGGCATGGGTTTCATCCACTAGGAGCCTGGCTGGTAGAGCAGAATAAACTACCTTCCCAACTTTTTATGAAATAATTATGGTTGAGTGCCTTGCTCAAGGGCACAAGTGTCATGACCGGGTATCGAACCCACACTCTGCTGCTTACAACACCAGAGCTTGGGTTCGGTGACTAGACCGCTCGGCCATGACCCGCCTCATTTCATGAGGTTTACTGCCCCACACAGTTCAACAACTACAAGGAAGTAGCACTGTCTTAGATGTTGAACACATCTGCAAGTAATTGGATTTATGACAAACTATGGTTTCTCCTTGTAAAAAAATATGTTAAAAAGAATTTCATTTCATGAACAATGTGTTTAAGGTCACTTACACCACTCAAATCAAATACATGATTTGATGGTATGTTAATTCCCCACCAACTACATTTTTTCTACTACACTGTAAATGCCATGAGAAAAATCTTCAGCAGAAAAATTACACCTTTCGATAAATTAATATTATACCAGAAATGACAGCTACTGAGATTGGTGCATTTGGGCAATCATGACGAATGTTTGCTCTTCTGAAAATTCTAAACATTGAAGCTGACTCCACCCCAACTTTTAGAATTATTCACTTGATTACAATGCTGAGATGTATACATGTCAACATGTTTGTGACCTTTCAGTCAATAAAGAAGCATTGGTTCAAGATTCAAGATAACAGAAAGTGTAGGTTTGAGGAAAGTTTACCATTTTGATTATTCTAAACATTGAAGTTGACTCCAACCCCAACTTTTAGAATTATTCACTTGATTGCAATGATAAGATGTATACATATCTATGTGTCTGTCACCTTTCAGTTAGTTTTCATTCATAGAATGTAGAATGTCACCACATAATCTTATTTGTGCTTTATTTGCACAGTTTGTTTCAAAATCTGAATAAGAAACAAGGCATTCCCAGATGGTGCAACACAGAAAAATATAGTGTCACCAGGTAACTCTTACTTCAGTTAGTTATTTACATTGCTAATTGAATGAAACATAAAAAACTAAAAGCATATCAGCTTTTAAAGAAATTAGAACTGTTTCATTTTTAGATTTTTATCAAAATTAATAGTTTGATTATGTGTTGACATTCAAAAGGTAATTTTAATCACATAAAAATTGAAAGTTTATTACTTGTTCACTTTAAAACACAGAAAAACATTATACACTGCTTTCAGTGTCAGGGATGAGAGTCATTGCTGACAAAAAGGTCTGAAACTAAAATCCAAATTTCAGGAGGAATGTTGAAACAATGGCATTTCAACTAAGTGGCAACCCTATCAGTTTTCGACATAGAGAAGCTTTTGAGAACAGTCCCTCAGCATTAGAGAAGTAGATCAATGTACACGAAAGCCTTATATCTTAGGAAAACCAACATCTAGTTTGCTCAACAGGCAGACATACAAATTCTTTAGTTCAGATACAATTCTGACATTTCTAATCCCTGCACTTAAAAGGTAAATGTTGTTTTTGTTTCACTGTTGAAATTTGCAGTTAGGATTTGGACCCATTGATCTGATGACCTTCATCACAAGAACCTGAATCCAGTAACTGCCTTCTGCTGATATTATCTCCTTTATAAGAAAAATCTCATTTTCTGAGTTTGTAGTTTGCATAAAACCATATGAAGTAATTTAATGGATAATTCAGATAAAAGAAATTGTAACTCTTCAAAAATGAATTGTCAGTGTTAAAAAAATTGAACTTGTCTTAAATTAAATTTTAAGATATTGAATGGCTTCATAATATAATGTATACACAGAAGAACTAAGTAATGCCTCAAATGAACCAGGTATTTTAGATCAAAGGTCTCCAACATCCGTTTTCAATGGCTTTTCCTGGCTTAAACAACCAACTTTGTAGATTGATAAAGAATAAAATTTACAATCTTGGCTAGCTTGGAATATTTTCCACTTCCTCCTCATTTGTTTAAATATATTTGTATTATTATTAATTTGTTTATAACTGAATTCCGACTTGAGTTTGTTTTGACCCACCCACCCACCCACAGTTTCAAGTTTTTTAACAATGACTATTTCTGAATGGCCCTATCAAGTAGACCTAAACAAAATTATTGCTGATGTTTTGTAAAAGCCCCTTCCAGTCGTTCCCCTAATAAAAGCAAAATGTCCCATTGTTTGGAACAGATATGAAATCTTCTGGTTGGTTTTATTGATATCCTTCCAATACTTTTGGTTAAGGATGGATTAATTCTGACAGAATAATGAATAAATATCCGTCTGGCTTCTGAACATTTCTTTTAGCAACCAAATAGGTCTAAAGCCATGAGACTTATTAATAAACATTATTTTAAAGAGATGGTAAATCATTGGATTGAGTTTATTCCTATCCTTAAGTTCCCCCAAAATATATATTCAACTAACCTGCAAAAAACTCACTGAATTGTGAGATTTTCACAAACAAATAATTTGGTTCTTTAGAATACCTCATGCCCACCTCTCTTTGCTTGTGAGAGGATAGAAAAAACATGTAAGGCCTCATTAAAACAAAATTTGTATTTAATTGTCAATATACATTAATTTAATTTGTAATTTTTAAAATCTATTTGTTTACTTTTTTAATATTTTACTACAACTTACACTTGTGTTTCTTTTTGAACCCCATCTAAAACTTTACCATGTCTTTAATGTAACTTTTTATTGGGTGCGTTGGATTAGCTTCCCCGAGTCAACCCAGGTCTGACCCCATTGCAATTAAGTAGCTCTTGACGTCATTGTCATGGCTCAACCAGGTCAGACCCAAGTAACCTGGTTGGAGAGTGGTTTACTTAGGGATAGCACAGGTGCATGACGACCATTAAAAAACTTTCTTAATGGCCATCGTTTTGTTTGAAATTTAGCAGGACACTTTTTTTAATTTGTAAGCGCGTACTTTTGTATCAATGTGGACTTGTACAATAAGTTAACGTTGCAGTTTTATCAGAAAAGTTTTGGAAGTAATGCACACACAGAAAGATAGTTTCAATTGGCTGTCCCTAAAATGCATTGGTATCAATTAATGCTTGGGGAAGTTGTCCAGTTTATAGCTCTTGTTGGGGGCTCACCCGGGTGAGCACTTCCGGGTCGACACGAGCAAGCTAATCAATTGCACCCAATATTATGAAAAAAATCAGTTCACTGCCAAAACTAGGGTGTTTAACTGATCCACTCGGTATCTATATGCGACAATACCAGCCTGCAGCCGATTTCACGAAGTCCATTTGCGCAACATTTATTGTGTAAGTTGTGCACCACTAATACAAGAAATCTTGCACATGTGGACTTACGCAGTTGCATAAAGTTTCGTTAAATTGGCTGCTGGTGTTATTTATTATGTTAAGTTAACATCTTGTCACTTATTAAAAATATCATAAGAATCATTTTAACACCATGGTTTCTGCCGTCTACTGAATCACAGTTAGACTGAATAATGAGTTGACAAGACAAAATCATATCATTCACCACGAAAATTAAATAAATATACAAAAAGAGACAGTTTTAAGAAAGTTTGTTTGTTGCTGCCTGGCAATAAATGGAAGTAACTCAGGGGCAAAGTTGTACTAAATCTTGTAAAGTCTGGGAGCAAAATTGAACAAGTGCTTGTCCAAAGTCTTAGCATGACAGAGACCAATAGCCATTGTTACCAATATTGTTATTTAGAATGAGGAATATGTTTTTATTTAATCAATGATTGTAAGATACCAAATGTTTCAAAATAAGTATCTATTTGATACCACGAAATGTAGACTACCATATGTTGTTTACGCTGTTGCATAGACTATGTGTTGTATCGTTACAACCTACGAAGCTAATGTTTATTAGTAGCAAGGGCGATGGCATCTTGGGGGTAGGCTACTTCACTGTTAAATGCGCTGATGTTATACTTTCATGTACTTAAAGTATATCAATGTAAATTTAATTGATTAGATAATTATTGTATCTAATTTTCCCTTTGTTTATAGGCAGTTTTTCTTTTGGTTGGCCTTAGGCTTTTAGCCTATTTCTTGCCAACATTATAACCTGGTGGCAGTGGTGTAGAGAATAAACGTGATCATGATGATGATGCTATAAAATGAAGAATTTGCTCAGTGTGTGATCTGAATGCTGTGGTGACTCAGCGTCTCTATTTAACTGGGGATGACCAATATACGAGCCAAAGGGTTCACACCTCTAGACAGGTTAGAGATCCGTTCCCTACATAACAAATCAAGGAGGAATATATAGATATATTGGCTTTGATGAGGGTGGAATGAAGAGTTGTGTCTCAACATCCTACTAACAGATCAAAAAGGACTGTATAGAGATATTGGCTTTGATGAGGGAGGAATGAATAGTAAGGTATCAATATTCTAAAAGATAAAGAAGGGAAATGTGAAGATATTGGCTTTGATTTAAATAGGTTGAATAAAGAGTAGTGTCTCAACATCCTATCAGAAGGAATGACAAGACACTGATAATTGCAGTCAATAGTCCAAGAGTTGCAACTGACCTGCATTAAGAATTGAGACAGTACAGAAGATGTGTGTATACCAGTGGACATTGCCCTCTATTCTTACAGCTCCCCCCTCCCAACCCAAAAATAAATTGATAAACATTTCTGTATAAACAAAGGCTAGTATTATAAATTTTTAAGGAATTTTAGTACTACATATATTTTCTTTATCCTTTTCGATATGAAAACATTGCACAAGAGTGATGGGGTTGATGGCTGTGCATCTCTTCATTGTATTGAAATCAAAGACATGTGCCTTGTTTGTGTGCATCATAAACAGATGGGGGTCAAATCAATTTCTTAAAGTTGATTTGATAAGACTATAGTTACAATCTTGAGGCAGCCCCTGTACCACTATGGTAGCATTTCCAATCATTCACAATGCCTATGATTAAAACTAATGTGGTAAACTTGACAGTTGCATGAACTGTATCCTGAATACAGCACAATGAAATAAGCTGAAAGTTTCAGAATACTGTTGTACAATATTCAAATTTGCTTTCCTGTTTTCTTTCACATGTATCAACCAAGTTATTGCTGGGAGTCATCAATCTAAACTAAGGGAAATGGAAATTTGGAACAAGATGAAGCAGGGCAAGTGCATCATGGGATGTTAACTTTCTTATCCATACCCACCTAACAGTTCTGTGTACAAATTTGTCGCAAATTTCTGAGCCCATTTGGTGCCAGACAAAATAAGATAGGAGCAGTAGGTGAAAGAGACAGAGTCTTCTCCATTTGGACAAGACCTTATCAACCAATTTGTCATCGTTTTCATGAAGCAACTTATAAAAGTCAGAAAATGTTGCAAATGGGTTTTTGCGCTAATGATTGATACACTCATTACTGTTAAGATTTTCAGCAAGTTTCAGGACCTAACACACACAAGTTTTGTAATAATTAGAATGACCGATGTGTCACTAGATTAGCCTTTTTGCATTTCCACATGACGTATCACAATTCAACGCTTTATCCAATGAAATACACACCGCTGGCATGGTGCCAAACATGCATGGTACAACTTCTGTCTATTTAAGTTTAGCATTTTCATTAAGCATTAAGATGCGTTTGTTTGCACATCTCAGTTTTTTCACAAAGACTGTGACGTATTTCTATCGGAAATAATAAGCCATCAAAGCAAAGAGTAAAAGTTCATTGAGAGTATGAATGAAGAAGTCAGATTTGTTTTGGTATTAAAAAAAGAAAAATCCTGATTGGTAAACACAAATGCAACGCAAGCCAGTCTGTTCCTTGACATTTGACTTATCTAGATGGGCTAAAAACAATAGGCTTCTGGATCCCGAGACCAATCCACACACAAGTTTGGGGTTCATATGCCAAGGGCTTCTAAAGTTATCACTAAGACATCATTTCTAATAATATGCTAAGTCCTTCTAGAGTTATTGAGCGAACAAAGTGTCTTTGATTTAGCCATAATGACCTTGAAAATTTATTTAAGATTCCCAAAACATTAGGCTTCTGGTGATTTCCAAGACCAATCCACACAAAGTTTGGAGTTGACACAACAAGTCATTTACAAGTTATCTCTTGGGACGACATTTCTTGTGTTTTAGCCAAACTAACCTTGAAAAATGTGGGGTCCTGGTGTTGTTGTTTTATCAATTCCCTTTTCTGAGAAATTCTGGGGTACCACTAGAACAAAGAGCACCCCATAAGTTGGTGTTTGGTAGGGCACCCACACACATACAGAGGGACATGTCCAAAATATTGTGTGGTTTCGCCAACCGCAGGGCATAAAAACAGCCAACGTAACAGCAGTTTGAAAATTAGGTCAACTTCAACAGTGATTTTCTCTTATGTGGAGTACATACAGTACATCACAATGTGAAACTGGTGATGATTTAAAACTTGACATGTCAGTCTACATGTAGGTCTCAAGAAAAACATGGCTGTTTTCTTTGGTTGATATATTATAAGAGAGACAGTATAAAATACCATAATCCATCCTCAATTCTATTAGTTCCCGTAACAAACTTGTGTACTACAACTACTCAAACATTGATGGCTCAGAGTCAAAGAGGTAATAATGGGAAAACTAGGATAATGGGGGTCACATTAAAAACATTTATTACTGTATGACGACTTACATCATTCCAATTGTTTAAGTATTCAACTCTTATAAGCTTGCCTCAACTTGGATCAATGAGTCTTGATAATTTTAGCTCAGGTAAGATTTTTCTATGTTGATGCACTGGTAGCATAATAGTAATGTTTTTATAATCAGTACAAATTGGACTGCAACTCATGGATGTAAAATATCAAATATTCTGTGAAACAGCTCTGGTCAGCAGTGCACTGTCAACATTTTTTTCCCATGAGATGATCTATTCTATACCTCGGAGTGAAATAAGCGAGATTTTTTTGTCCACCATTTTAAACAGGTCCTTAAACAAAACTCACCTGTTAGCCAATGGTAGAACACTGGCTGTAATAAACATGTTAAGTGACAAACTTGCACAATCACAAAAAATTTAACAAAATTTAATAAACTCTCTCATGGAAGGAATTAAATTTTTATAAAATATAAGTACAACAAACCTAATTGTTGCATTCTCTGATTTTCCCCTGAAATATGAGCAACAGATGCAAAAGGACTGAAGGTTTTGGACTGAAGGTTTTGAGAGAGTTGAAAGTTGTTGTATCTTGACCCTCTGGCTTGAAATGAACCAAAATGAATAAGCAATCATTTGTTCTTGCTTCCACTTTCTTTGAGTTTTAACGGCAACTCCTTACTTTATGAAAACACCAACAAATACAACGGTGTGTGTGATCTGAAGTTCAGAACTTGCACAATCATCCCATGATATGGTAATCTTTCATTTGAAAATTCTCTTGGAACAAACAAATTTTGTCTGTCCTCTTCAAAATAGGTTTGACCGTATTTTCACTGGTATGTCTCCATTGATAAAAAAAAAAAAACATGCCTTAGATTGTGAACTCACTTGTTAAATTTCATACTGAAGATTGATGTCACAGCAGAAAGGTCTTTGATGACATCATACAGGGAGTACAGTCTCTTGATGCAGTCAATCACTGGACTGGTATTCTGTTGATATTACTCAGTCCTTCCTCATGAAAACATTCCTGTGTCTGGGCTTGCTCAATTCATCCGCTTGACATCAATGAGAGGTGAGTTTGCTTTTTCACCATAGCTCATTAGACTGACTGCAACCAAAATAACACAGAAACAAAAATTATGAATATTGTAGCGAACCCCTCGTGTGATGGCGGTGTTACAGATCTAGTTCTGGCATCCGGTCTCTGGATATGTGCGCGAGCTTTCCCGCGCTTGGACTGTGCAGCGCGCAGTTGTCGTTTGGTAGCCATTGAGGCAGCATCGTTTGGTTTTAACGATAGCAAGCAGAGCAGCAAACAGATTCACCAAACCAGGTCATAACTGCATTGAACTCAAGTGATCAAACACATGATTAAGAAAGAAAGAAAGTGAATCAGACAGAATAAAGAAAGAAGCCAGAAGAAATAAGAATATTGCAGTTATTTGTTCAATTCATTTCATGTCCAGTGAACAGCAGAAACTGTTGTAACCCCCCCCCCCAAAAGTCCTAGACCGCTCGACAAAACATTACAATATTATCAACCACAGGTGATTCTTTAGGTTTCAAGTAGGACTGAGCTACTACAAAATGAGTTTGTTGCCCTCTCAGTAATGACACTTGATCACTCAACCAAATGAACAACAAAATGTACTTTACTTTTCTTTCCTTTCCATTAACTTTGGTCGCCCAAAGTCTTCCAAAATTTATCAGATATTCTCTGGGTACAAAGATTTGGGTGGATATTTACCAAAAGGACATAGATCACTTAATGGATTTTGTACAGCCCTTGGAAAACATTAAGGAGCGCAGAGGAGCGCGAGTGCGATCGCGCTCCTTTAAAATTATGGTCTGCATAGCTGAAATAGCTATTGCTCCAGTTACTTACTCTTACTTGGTCGCCCACAGGCGGGCTAAGTGGGGGGGGGGGGGCATAATGGATTGGTCCATTGATGTACACATGTATAGCAGGTATTTTAATAAAACTCACCTATTTATTGAAAGCATTGCCAGACATCATCACTCTTGTAGTATTGAAATGTGTTCATTCCAGTAATATTGAGTTATCATTGTTGACTCAAGCTCTGGGATCAGCAGGTGTGGGTTCAGGTCCTGGTGTTGCTACTTGTACTTGTGTCTTTATAAGCAAGCCACTTAACCACTATTGCTCGTCCTTCAGTTGGGTAATACAGCTGCTAAGGTTTCAAAGTTTGTTTAAAGCATTCATGTTCAGTTGTTCACTCACAACTCGGCCTGCTCAAGTTACTCAAACTGCAAACGCAAGAAGAAGTGTTGAACAGTACTTTTAAGCAGATGCAGATTTGGCTTGTGGTATCCAAGAGCAATGACATCTCAGCATGATCTTTGTTAACCTCCTGACCACACAGTGATTCTATCTGGAATGAGATGACAAATAATATTCTTGTTAATGGGCACATACTTGGCATGAACAGGAAATAATATTTAGCATTAAGCTGATAGCTTTGTTATAGGTAGCGCGATATTGACATTTCCTATTCTGGCCGCACAAAAAAGAAAGGGTTTTCAAATTAATGTTGCTTCGAAGTAACATACTGTCTGAGCTTCAAATTACTCCTGTATGTCAATAAAACTCTCTTCTTTCATAATCTCTTTGAAAAAAGGCAAAGCTTTACCTCACTTTTTCACAAATCAAAAAGATTCAGAGCATGGTCACCAATCCTTTTTGGATAGATAAATTGGGTCACCATTTTTAATTAATACCGCCCTCTCTTGACTTTTAATCGAAAAATCCTGCCATCTTTTGATAGAGAGAGGATTGGAAAGAAAACAAGGTTTTTATGTATTTGTTTACCATTTTGGGCCACATTTTGAATAAATTTCATATTTTAAAGAAATCTATACATTCAGCGAAGGCAGGGTATGCTATCAAACCTATATCAGTAAAATCCTTGTCCATTTTTGAGTAAGAAAAGTTGGGTTTTTGTTCCTGCGCGAGGTCGCGCATGAAATTTATGGAGGTTTTATTTAAACCTAGTACTCGGTAAAATCTCATTTTGGAACCTTTGGAGTGCTTGTTAGGGATAGGGCTGATAAGCTTATAGTAAATTGGGCACGTATTAGGCCTTGCAGAAACCAGAAGGTCAGAACACGAAATCAAACTAAACTGTGGTCATATTTTATACACCTCAGCAGGCACAAAAAGGAGTCTAAATGGAGTAGGTTTTCTCATTAACAAAAGCATTCAACGCAATATCGTGGAGTTTAAAGGATACTCAGACAGAGTAGCAATGCTGAAGCTCCACATCAACAAGAAATCTACAATGAAAATAATTAAAGTCTATGCACCAACCACAAATCATGAAAATGTTGAAATAGAAGCTTTCTATGAAGAAGTAGACCAAGCACTTGGAGACGACAAATCAACTTACACAATCATTATGGGCGACTTCAATGCAAAAGTGGGATTGAGGAAGGATTTGGAAGAGAAATGCCTGGGCCCTTTTAGAACCAGGGAACGGAGTGAGAGGGAAGAAAGATTACTGGAATTTGTAGCAAGCAGGAATCTCTTTATTGGTAACACACTTTTTAAGAAATTGCCAAAAAGATACTGGACATGGGAGAGCCCAAATGCAAGAACACACAACCTCATCGACTATATAAAAAGCGACGGGAAGGATATCCTGATGGATGTTGCAACAGTTCCAAACGTCGACATTGGAAGCGACCACCAGTTAGTGAGAGAAAAAATAAGGATAGACAAGAAACTTGAACGACTGAAGATGTTAAAAAGACCTAGGAAAAGAAGAATTGATTTAAAGAAGCTGTCAGAACATATATAAGACAGAGTTCAGCATAGAACTGAAGAATAGATTCTCACCATTAATTGATCAAGTGGAAGATCAGGCTGTTAGTGACACTTACAACCAAGTTGTTCAGGCCATACTGGATACTGCAGAGAAACTGGGGAAGAGTGACTCAGCACAGACCAGAGCAAGCAACACAGGTATGGATGAAATCCAGCAAATGAACAAAAGGAGGAAAGCACTCAAACCACACAGACAAGATTCAGCGCTGCAACAAGTAGAATATACAGAACTAAACAAGACAATACGAAAGAAAAGACAAGAACTTAAGAGAAAACATATGTCTAATATGATTCAAGAAGTCCTGGTAAAGCACAAGGGCCCAAAGATCATAAACCGAAAATTGCAAGAAGGGAGAAGGCTCATCATGTCATGCATGAAAAGACATTAACGGGACTGAAACATGCAATCAACACAAGATTAGTCAAATAGTAAAGGACTTTTACAGCACACTATACATCAGCGATCAGCCTGATTGGAGATCTGAGGAAGACTGGTCAAGTAGATCAGAGGAAGTACCTCCTATTCTACCAGAAGAGGTCTCACATGCTTTGAGGAAAATGAAGAATGGAAAGGCCCCTGATGAGGATCAAGTAACATCAGATATCCTCAGTCTAGGGGATAAGGAAACCATCTCAACAATCACTACCCTATTCAACAAAATCTTGCAAGAGGAAAAAATTCCCTCCTAGTGAAAGGAGTCCGAAGTCATTCTCATATTCAAGAAAGGGGACAAAAAAGACATAAAAAACTACATACCTATAAGCTTACTACCTCACCTGTACAAGCTTTTTACCAGAGTTATTCTGGCTCGCATGGAGAAGCAGCTTGACGATAACCAACCTAGAGAGCAGGCAGGCTTCAGATCAGGTTTTCGAACTTCAGACCACTTACAAACACTAAGCCAATTGATTGAAAAGTCTAAGGAATACCAGTTCAACCTTTGCCTAGGTTTCATAGACTATGAAAAAGCCTTTGACAACTTACATGTAGACCACCAGTCACTGCTGACAGCTTTGGAAAAGCAAAGTATTGATGGGAAGTACATAAAAATCATCAAAGCTATAAATTACAAAGAGCCGACTGCAAGAGTTCACCTGGATGATACAATCACTGACTCGATAGCGATAATGAGGGGTATCAGACAAGGGGATCCAGTGTCACCAAAGCTCTTCACAGCAGCCCTGGAAGAAGTTTTTAAGAACATCGACTGGAGTGATAAAGGGATCTTGACAGATGGAAAACATCTCACCCATCTCAGATTGGCTGATGATATCCTCATTTTCAGTCACACCCCAGAGGAACTCCAGGGAATGATTCAAGAGCTTGCTGATGAAAGTAGTAAGGTGGGCCTTAACATGAACTTCAAGAAAACAAAAGTCATGATGAGTAGCAATATTCAAAACTTCAAAATAGCTGCTCAGGGAAAATATTTGGAGATTGTTGACCACTACATCTATCTGGGAAAGAAGATCACCTTCAATAACGAAACAGGAGATGATATAAAGAGAAGAATCCAGTTAGGATGGGTGTAGTTTGGCACACTCAGCCACATCTTTCGAGACCACACCCTTCCTACATCCATGAAAAGGCAAGTATTCGATCAGTGCATCATACCTGTCCTATTGTATGGTTCCGAGACATGGACAACCACCAAATGACTTGAGAAAAAACTAAGGGTGACAGAGAGGGCTATGGAAAGAATAATGATAGGAGTAACAAAGAAGGACAGGGTGACGAACGAGGACCTAAGAAAGAAATCAAGGGTGCAGGGTATTATTAAGACCATTAAATCGAAGAAGTGGAGATGGGCAGGTCACCTAGCAAGGAGGTATGACAACAGGTGGGCGTGCAAAACAACCAACTGGACTCCAAGAAACCGTACAAGAAAAAGAGGGAGACAAAACAGAAGATGGAAAGATGAACTAAGTACATATAGGGGCATTGCTTGGCAACAGACTGCGCAGGATAGAGTGAAATGGAGAATTGGTGAAGAGGCTCTCCTCCTGCAGTGGAGTGAAATAGGCTAGAAAGAAGAAGTTTGGGTGGTCTTAATTTAACAATCTCTTTACTTCAGTTGGCGACCAGAAGAATACCTCGTGTATGGTGTCTTTTGAGAGGCATTTCTCATTAACGAAAGCACCTACAGTATGATAGTGGCGTTTGCACCATTGAATTTCTCCTGAGGAGACCTTTAATTTGATGTATAATTTAAATATATTTGAAAACACCAATACAGAAAAAGCTGGTTATTGGGTAGCCTTGATCAAGTAGTTAAAGTTACCCTTGCATGAAGTCCATAAGGATGGTACACAGTTGCACACAGTTCCCTTTTTAAAATGATATAATCCGGGCGGACGGATCAAATTCTGTCATCAACTTTACACTGATTTGTGGTCCAGTTCCCTAATGATAGTTTGCGCTAACTGAATACGCCTTGAATTGGGGAACTGACTATACATGCCCCGGTTGCAAAAATTGTGCCTAAGTTGCTTGAAAGTTTGTCAAAGGCAAATAAAGTGGTATTTACCACTGGAGGAGGGTTTTGTGTTTGATGCAGTGGATAGCATTTGAATTGTCACCTGAAACCCCTCACTATATTAATTTAGGCAGTAAACAATTTTGTTTTTATAATCATATGCAAATACAATGGTAGTTAGTTTAGTTATACCAAGCATTTATACACCTATCAATTGTAAGACGCATTATGACACCCGGGGATGGTGCGTCACTGTCCATATGTAAGTCAGATTTGTGTGTCAAAAGACCCCGAGTCAAAAAATTGACACACTTTTTGCAGATTTGTACGGTCTTCTGAATGATTTGTTGACTTACCTATCGCGGAAAATGACGCCCCACAGACGGACATACCACCGACGCACATAAATCGCTTGCAAACGATGCACGCGCAGTGAATACCAAATAATTCAACCTTATACATACAAGTTTCCCTGCATACAACGAATTAGCTCCCGCTGATAATAATACTTCAGTGGCACACAGGCCTGGTGGCACAATACAATTGGGCTTTCGTCGGTAGGTGTATTTACTATTACTAGTTACCAAATTGTATCCTAAATACAGTGCTTGACAATGGAAGGAAAAACTAGCCAAAGAAACTTGCATTGAAATTATTTGTCGGGGCTTATATTCACAAATTGCAATATTGACCCTTAATACAAGAGATTATGCAGAACTTTACTTTGCTGAGTATCAGCGTAGATGTATGAATTAACAACCACGTTGTGACACGGGTTTCATTGTATCCGCCATGCCTCTTGGGAAGGCGCAACCAAAACGAAAAATTTGTGGCGTTTGTAGCCAACTTTTACCAGAAAAACATGGAATATTTAAAGCTAGAACACAACATGTTTTTTTAAACGCTTTTCACGGTTTCAATGGCTGAACAAAATAAATTTTTAATCAAAACAAATCTTCTTACCTTTCAGATTAACTGCAAAGTGCAAGTACGCCATTTTCTTTTAACCGTGTGGGCGTGTTCTGGGCGTGTTCTGGGCTTGTTTGTGTGACGTCATTCGAACTGTCATTCATTTCTACTATATGCATATGTAACACAAACGATCTTGGCCAAGTTTCAGAGTCTGCTTACCACATAATTCTACGCTTACGGAGCCATGTTGGTACATGATTTTATGAGCCGTAACCACAGAGTTAAACGGTAAGCAGAGCCATGATTTGATTCATCGTCTGCTGAATCACTGTTAAATGGAGATTCTATAGAACTATAAGTTTTTTCCCTAAAATCCTTCAGGACATTTTATTCAGCTAAATCTTCCACATGTGACTTTATCGTATCTTTCTTTTAAATTTTGTCTTAAAGCAGTATTTTGACAAAAACCAAACGATGACTCTACCCGCCCATAACAATGCTTAAGCATAAACATTTACTTATAAATTTCTGCTTTGCAATTGTTAGCAGGCAACCAGTCACACAGATATCCGGTGGAATGGTATTTTAACTGGAAAACCCATTTCAAACAAGCACGGATTGTTTCACGATTTGTAAAATTAACTTAACTTGTAACTTAAATTGAGCAAATTGTCTAACTTTCGGGTAATGTCAATACTTATCTATTACCAAGCAGCAATGATCCAATGTCTCATTAATGATGTGAATTGAGGATCTATTGTCAATGCTTATCAGTAGATTTTTAATATTAATATATCTTTCTGGTTATGATATCAAGGTACCCACAAAAGCAACTAGCACTGAGACCCATAGGCCCGAAGATCCCTGCCAGAGGGAAATGATGATTTATTTTTTTAAAGGGCTTTGTAAAAAATGGTGTTTATTCAACAATATATTTTTTAACTGGACCACCAACTCATCTTAAGAAACTTGCATCTGATGTTAATTAAAACCCTTAGAATGGATACAGGTAATGAACAGGAAAAGAACAGAGTGGGTGTTGAACCCAGGACCATAGGGTCTAGAGTCAGTGAGTCCTTCCAATGGACCACCAACTCTTCTTAAGAAACTTGCATCTGATGTTAATTAAAACCCTTAGAATGGACAAAGGTAATGAAAAGGAAAAGAACACAAAAGGGAATTGAACTCAGGACCATAGGGTCCAGAGTCAGTGACGATCAGTCCTTCCAATGGACGACCAACTCTTCTTAAGACACTTGCATCTGACGTTAATTAAAACTCTTAAAAATGGACACAGGTAATGAAAAGGAAAAGAACACAAAAGGGAATTGAACTCAGGACCATAAGGTCCAGAGTCAGTGACGAGTCCTTCCACTGGACGACCAACTCTTCTTAAGAAACTTGAATCTGACGTTAATTAAAACTCTTACAATGGACACAGGTAATGGAAAGGAAAAGAACTTACTTGGAATTGAACCCATGACCAAAGGGTCAGGAGTCAGTGAGTCCTTCTACTGAACCACCAACTCTTTTTAAGAAACTTGCACCTAACGTTAATTAAAACCCTTACAATGGAAGAAGGTAGTGAAAAGGAAAAGAACATAGTGGGAATTGAACCCAGGACCATAGGGTCTAGAGTCAGTGAGTCCTTCCACTGGACCACCAACTCTTCTAGGGAAACCTGCATCTGATGTTAATGAAGACTTAATAGAATGGACACGGGTAGTGAAAGGAAAAGAACAGCGTTGGGATTGAACCCAGGACCAAAGGGTCTAGAGTCGGTGAGTTCTTCCACTGGACCACAAACTCTTCTTAAGAAACTTGCATCTGACGTTAATTTAAACTCTCAGAATGGACACAGATAATGAAAAGGAAAAGAATAGAGTGGGAATTGGACACAGGACGATAGGGTCTAGAGTCAGTGACTCGAATCTTCCACTGGACCACCAACTCTTCTTAAGAAACTTGCATCTGGCGTTAATTTAAACCCTTAGAATGGACACAGGTAATGAAAAGAAAAAAGAATAGAGTGGGGATTGAACCCATGACCATAGGGTCTGGAGTCAGTGAGTCCTTCCAATGGACCACCAACTCTTCTTTGGAAACTTCCATATGACGTTAATTTAAAGCCTTAGAATGGACACAGGAAATTAAAATGAAAAGAACACATAGGGGAATTGAACCCAGGACCATAGGGTCTAGAGTCAGTGAGTCTTTCCACTGGACCACCAACTCTTCTTTGAAAACTTGCATCTGACGTTAATTTAAACATTTAGAATGGACACAGGTAATGAAAAGGAAAAAATAGAGTGGGAATCGAACCCAGGACCATAGGGTCCAGAGTCAGTGAGTCCTGCCACTGGACCACCAACTCTTCTTTGGAATCTTGCATCTGACGTTAATTTAAACACTTAGAATGGACACAGGTAATGAAAAGGAAAAAATAGAGTGGGAATCGAACCCAGGACCATAGTGTCCAGAGTCAGTGAGTCCTTCCACTGCACCACCAATCTCTTCTTTGGAAACTTGCATATGACGTTAATTTAAACCCTTAGAATGGACACAGGAAATGAAAAGGAAAAGAATACATTGTGGAATTGAACCCAGTACCATAGCGTCTAGAGTCAGTGAGTCTTTCCACTGGACCACCAACTATCTTTAGAAACTTGCATCTGACGTTAATTTAAACATTTAGAATGGACACAGGAAATGAAAAGGAAAAGAACACATAGTGGAATTGAACCCAGTACCATAGCGTCTAGAGTAAGAGAGTCTTTCCACTGTACCACCAACTATCTTTAGAAACTTGCATCTGACGTTATTTTAAACCCTTAGAATGGACACAGGTAATGCAAAGGAAAAGAACAAATAGGGGAATTGAACCCAGTACCATTGGGGCTAGAGTCAGTGAGTCTTTCCACTGGACCACCAACTATTCTTTATAAGCTTGCATCTGACGTTATTTTTAACCCTTAGAATGGACACAGGTAATGAAAAGGAAAAGAACACATAGTGGAATTGAACCCAGTACCATAGCGTCTAGAGTAAGAGAGTCTTTCCACTGTACCACCAACTCTTCTTTGGAGACTTGCATCTGACGTTTTTTTAAACCCTTAGAATGTACACAGGTAATGAAAAGGAAAAGAACAGACTTGGAACTGAACCCAGGACCATAGGGTCTAGAGTCAGTGAGTCCTTCCACTGGACCACCAACTCTTTTTTTTTTAATTGCATCTGACGTTATTTTAAACCCTTAGAATGGACACCAGGTAATGAAAAGGAAAAGAACAGACTTGGAACTGAACCCAAAACCATAGGGTCTAGAGTCAGTGAGTCCTTCCACTGGACCACTAACTCTTCTTACGAAACTTGCATCTGATGTTAATTTAAACCCTTAGAATGGACACAGGTAATGAAAAAGAAAAGAATTGAGTGGGAATTGAACCCAGGACCATCGGGTCTAGAGTCCTTTCCCTGGACCACCAACTCTTCTTAAGAAACTTGCATATGACGTTAATTTAAAAGCCTTAGAATGGACACAGGAAATGAAAAGGAAAAGAATACATATGGGAATTGAACCCAGTACCATAGGGTCTAGAGTCAATGAGTCTTTCCACTGGACCACCAACTCTTCTTTAGAAACTTGCATCTGACGTTATTTTTAACCCTTAGAATGGACACAGGTAATGAAAAGGAAAAAAATAGAGTGGGAATTGAACAGATGACCATAGGGTCTAGAGTCAGTGAGTCCTTCCACTGGACCACCAACTCTTCTTTGGAAATTTGCACCTGACGTTAATTTAAACCCTTAGAATGGACACAGGTAATGAAAAGGAAAAGAATAGAGTGGGAATCGAACACAGGACCATATGGTCCAGAGTCAGTGAGTCCTTCCACTGGACCACCAACTATCTTTAGAAACTTGCATCTGACGTTATTTTAAACCCTTAGAATGGACACAGGTAATTAAAAGGAAAAGAACACATAGGGGAATTGAACCCAGTACCATTGGGGCTAGAGTCAGAGAGTCTTTCCACTGGACCACCAACTATTCTTTATAAACTTGCATCTGACGTTAATTTAAACCCTTAGAATGGACACAGGTAATGAAAAGGAAAAGAATAGAGTGGGAATTGAACCCAGGACCATAGAGTCCAGAGTCAGTGAGCCCTTCCACTGGACCACCAACTCTTCTTTGGAAACTTGCATATGACGTTAATTTAAAGCCTTAGAATAGACACAGGAAATGAAAAGGAAAAGAACACATAGTGGAATTGAACCCAGGACCATAGGGTCTAGAGTCAGTGAGTCCTTCCACTGAACCACCAACTCCTCTTTGGAAACTTGCATCTGACGTTATTTTAAACCCTTAGAATGGACACAGGTAATGAAAAGGAAAAGAACAGACTGGGAACTGAACCCAGGACCATAGGGTCTAGAGTAAGTGAGTCCTTCCACTGGACCACTAACTCTTCTTAAGAAACTTGCATCTGACGTTAATTTAAACCCTTAGAATGGAGAAAGGTAATGAAAAGGAAAAACAGTGTGGGTATTGAACCCAGGACAATAGGGTCTAGAGTCGGTGATTCCTTCCACTGACCACCAACTCTTCTTAGGAAACTTGCATCTGACATTAACTAAAACTCTTATAATGCACGCGCGCTTAGACTGATCACTGTCTTCATAAGACAGGCACAGGCCAAATAATAGAGTTATTTGCCCGTCCCAAATTTTTTCGAAATACTACCACAAATTTCCACAATTTTTTGGTTATTTATTGCGCCCCCATGCCAAACATTTATGTAGTGTTATGCTGGTTACACCTTTAATTTATGGCCAAGATGTATGTATTGGGCTAATATAGGTTTTCTCGGTCAATTTCGGCAAATGAGCAGCCAATTTAACCACTGAACCATTCTATTTCGCGCGAAATCGAATGCTTCTGAAAAGGGTCATTCGATTTCGTTTTATGACTAGTCAAATGTACTGTTGTGTCATTCGATTTAACAAAATAATCATTCAATTTAACAATTCATCAAAGCAGCATTCAAATTCGCAGGAGCTTTTTGAGGCGTGTGTTTAGTCATTCAAATTCATTTTTGGGCAGTCATTTCTGTAATGTGTACAATCTAAAAAACGCTCTGTTAAACTTTCGTTTCCTTTCGAATGTTAAAGGCATAAATAAGGTTCACTTATTGGCACTTGAGTTACTCTGCCGATGTACTTCGAAGACGAGCTTTCGCTAGAGTTTTAGACGCATTTTTCTAGAAATGGCAGCTCGTGGTCGCTACGCAAGAGTGTCCCAGGTAGATCGAGAAAGTTTGATTGAGGCCTTCGAGGGAAACGAGCAAACCTATAAGTTGATAGCTGGCTTATCAGCTGTTTTTCAGTAAACGCTATGACAAGGGGTTTGGAGAATAAATACATTTTAAGCTTCATTTTGAGGCACTGATATATCAAAAACTAAGTAACATCTTAAAAAGTTGACAAGATAGACGACTCAAACCAAGATTTTTCTGCTCTTTGCATTCCATTTCACCAACATATCAAATTCCAGGCAATTCGGGGGGGGGGGGGATTCTCTCCGATTTGCCTCAAAATTATCTCTCATGATGTCCGTTGTATGTAGTGGACTGTCGCCACAATTACAGGTGCTTTGGACAAGGGGTTTAGACAAAACATACATTTTAGACTTCATTTTCATTTTGAGGCACCGTTATATCGGAAATTAAGCCATATCTGCAAAAGTTGACAAGATAGACGACTAAAACCAAAATATTTCTGCTCTTCGCATTCCATTACATCTACATGTCCCATTTCAGGCGAATCTGGCGAATTTGGAAAAAACGACAAGGGGGTGTTTTCAGCTTGCAATTTTGTCGGCCTCAAAAGTTTTTCTCTCCGATTTGCTCAAAATTAATTCAAAGTAAGGACGTCCGATGTATGTAGAGGACTGTCGCCAAATAACAGTTGCTTTTGACAAGGGGTTTGGAGAAAAAAAATCATTTTAGACTTCATTTTCAGGAATTGTTTTCCAATTTTGTCCGATTCGCCTGAAATTTGGTGTAATGGAATGCGGAGAGAAGAAAGATCTTGGGTTGAGTCGTCCATCTTGTCAACTTTTTTGAGATATCGCTTATTTTTGATATAACGGTGCCTCCTCATAAACGTAACATTTTTACCATAGAGGGCGTTATCGAAACAAAACTTCCCAACTTTTGTATGTAAATTTTTACCAAAGAGGGCGCCTAATCGAAGGCGTTTTTTCAAAAAAAATTGGCATGGGGGTCTCTCTTGTCAAGTCTTTCCCCAACTTTTGTATATAACTTTGGATCAAAGAGGGCGTCCAATACAAATCTTGTGATTTAGTCAGGGTTTAAGCAGTTTTTGTAATTGTTTGTAAATCTTTTCTAATAGGGGTGGCAAAACTTTTTACATCGTTTTGTCTATCACAGAAGTACAATATTTACCAAGATTTTTCAAATGGATTAATTTTGTGGGAAGCCATTTTTCAGTATGTTGTGTACTAAGTTTGCACCCTCTATTTTTCCAGAAAATCACAGAAAACTACTTCAAACACGACAAGTATATAGGCACCCTTATAAGGTATTCAAGCTAGTAATGTGTCATGGCATGCAGTTGACATTTTTGCCAGCACCAGCTTTTAAAAAAAAGGAAGAAATGTTACTGTAAACAAGATATGCATCTGAGCACCATGATTAATTGACGGCTCTTATTCAATTCAAATCATAATGTAGTTAACTAAAGAAAGAAATCGGTTACTGGCAAGATATCCACTACCTTGTATTAATGTAAAGTATATCATGGCATATACCTCTAAGTACAACATGAATTCGGTGTTTGTCAATAATTATTTTCCAAAAACTTTTGTGCGCCTCAATGGTAACCATTACAGACCCATGTAATTATACTCCAATTGACTCGAAATGAAACACAGACTCCATATAAATTATTTTTTTCACGCAACAACAAAACAAACAAAAAAGTGGTCAGAATTCATCACGAATGAAAGGCTGGCTGAGCTGATTGGTGGACGTTGGTGTCTCACTGGTGACGAGGTGTTAGAGCGGAAGTCAAAGTGGTGCGCTCATGTGATGAGACAGGGAGGCCTACCTGACGCAGTTATAGACGGTATGCCTAAGGGTACAATTCGAGGCAGAGGTCGCCCTAAGCTGCGCTGGATAGACAATGTGACAAAGTGGAGTGGTAGAAGTGTAGGAGAGCTGAGAATAGCAGCGATTGAAAGAGAACAGGTGATGGCGGCGACTCCAGGAGTGCGCACCAATTACAATTTGAGGATGAGGCGGCCACGGACGCAAGTCTTTGCCGAATGATGATGACACAAAAAACAAGACTATGCTTAATCTCACCATAGCAATAAATAGCAGCATTGACAAAAGTACCCTTCCTAAGGTATTCGTACTATAAAATGTATAATAATGCATTTACTGTGTTTTTAAAGCTCATTAAATTTCACATGAGAATTATTTCAGTTGAATATTTCTTTCTATTTTGGATTCAAATGGAAAGCCAAAAAGGTAAACCATAAATTTGTCTTTTTCTTTGCTTTTGACTAGTGAACTAATTGAATTCTTTTTTCGATAAACGTTGGCTTTTTCAGGAAGCAATAACTAGCACTATGGAGAAGCGTCACTGCCATATCTATTTCTTGAATAAGTATAAGCATATATAGTCTTATAAATTAAAAAACCTATTCTGTATATTCAGGCATGCAACAGCTAGCAGTTTGTCAAATAAAAGAGAGGTATATTTCATTGTTTGTTAAACTCACGAAAGTTGCGTGTATGGTATAAGTGCACCATTGCAAGCAGGTTAATTCATTTTCGTTTGAATTTTGCCAATATCATCCTGGTAAGGTTAGTTCAAAAGCAGGGCCACCACGTGCAAGTCCCAGGATACCGGCCTCCATACTCCTTTCAGAGCGCCCAGTCCACGCACTCTTATGCAGGGCACGACCTCTATACTCTTACCGACGCTAATGATACACACTTGCAGATCTCAGACATCTACATTTTGGATGGGTGGATCTCATTGGAGAATAGCAAGCCTTTCTAAAAGGGAAAGAAATGGAAATTAGAAAAACATGAAAACAATTATTATTTTGCCGTTGAATTCAAGTTTTCTAGACGATTGAAGCTTGATTGAGTGCTGATAATTTTCTTAGTGAAAGATTTGCAGGTTGAGGGGAGCATATTGTGACTTGAACCACTCCCGAACCACTATGGAACCAAAGCAGATAATAATCCTCCATGTCTCAACAAATGTTTTCTAAACATGTTTGATGCAATACAAAATAAAGCTCCTTTGTCACTTTCAGTTTGTTACACATTTTAAAACTTCCAAAATTGGAAATCAATTTTAAGGAAAGACAGTGTTTTGTGCTGGCTGTGAAATTTCGTAGTGAAAAACTAATGAGAAGGAAAAAAATGGTAGTTCCATTTTAAATGGTGCAGTAAAGTAAACATGTTATTAAAATAACAAATAATATTTTTATTATCTTGGGCGATGAAAAAAATAAATGCCAGCAGCAGAGATTCAACCGTGGAGCGTGTTGCTTGGCAAGGGGGGGGGGGGGGGGGGGGGGCATTCCACTGAGCTATCCACAATGGTTGAAAGGCCCTGCAATTTAATAGATCCAGTAACTGGGGCGTTGTACTCCTTCTAAAAATTGTTTCACATCTGAGGTCGCAGATGACAAAAAACAAAATGTTAAGGAGTAAAGCGCCCCGGTTCTGGGTCTAGCAATTTAATATGCGATATAATATAAGCTACTGAAGTACACGTCAAAGACGGCAAAACAAGATTAGAAATATTACAAGTACCAGGCTCAATACCTTGAGGAAAAAATAGCACCACTTGTTCGGCCAAGGTCTCTGCACAGAGCTTGGCCACACAAGTGTGACTAAGGAAAAGAAGTAATTTCAATTTAAGCTCTACACACAGTTGTCCTCAACACATTTTTCATTAAGGCACTTTTAAAAGTTCTGTCTTTGTTCTACCTGTCTGTGCCTAAGTTCCTGTTCCTGTTTACATTCTGTTTAACTAGAAATAATCTAGACTAAGTAACTCGGACGATGTGCTCATTAAAAAAAAGTCATGTGCGGTTGTACTACCTGACTACCGCAGATGTCAATTATTTTTACAAAGGAGTACATCAGTGCTTCAGTTACTGTATTGGGTCAAGAAATGGAACATTTCCCGCAGCATGCCACCACTTTATCTTCCTTAATTTAGGCCGAATATGTACAAACAGAAAACAGGCAAATTGAACAATTATAGTAATGCCATGGTGTCCAATTCTGAACGTACAGTAGAAAAGGTGTGGAATTTAACAATTTTTAAAAAGGTGTCAACAAATCGTACCTCTTTACATTGCTTGCACTTGCACTTTGCAGTGAGACACTTTGCAGTGAGATGGACAAAAAAGTCCAGAAGGTGGTGGCATGCTGCGAAAAATTTTCCCACATACATGTGTAGGCCTACTTCCGAAGGCGTCAATGCAGTGGCGTAACTAAGGGGGGCACAGGGGGGCACGTGCCCCCCCCCCCCCCCAATTGATGTCAGTGCCCCCCCCCCCCCCCCCCCCCATTTGAAATTTGAACCTTTGAGACTATAATAATTACCAGAATATAAAATGTTAAGTTTTGTAAACTTTTATGGAGCACTGGTGGCGTATAACTAAATGTTTCAAACTATTTTTCTATTTACATATATTTGTTGTACTTTTGCAATGGACAGTTGTTATTTTTACCAACGTCTTCAGAGTACGCCTACGGTAAATCACGTCCGCAAATTGTATGATGACTCATCGCCCGGGCGTGCCCCATTCTGCCACAGTCTGCCAAGTTAAATATGTTACGGTAGTGTCACATGAAGCTACACGGCGTGCTATGTGCCGTTGCATTTATCGTAAGTTCATGAGGAAAAGCCACTGAAAACTCTTGAGCTGTGAGAGCATTGATCTAAAATATCTGCTTCATTTGAGACATTACTTTGTTCTTCAGTGTATAGGGTATATTAAATAGTTTGTCAATATGTAAAAATCAAAATGTAACTAGACTTAACGTGTTTGTGACAACAAACACTAGGTGTTCGGGTATCGCTGGGGTCAGTGCTGTGTCAATGCGTGAGCTATTTCATTAAGTTGATCTTTGGTGTTATTACTGTTTTGAGGTGCGTAACAAACTACACACTTTAGCAAAAGTCTAAAAAAAACACACGATCAAAAGCCAAGCATTTGATTGTTAACGAGGTTTGCATGGACGGCTGTTTTAGAGACTAACAAAGCGTATTGTCAAAAGCAGGTTGCGCGAACCTTGAACAGAGACTAGACCACAAGCATGTTTGATAAATTTTGAACCTTGCGGTTGATTCAATGCAGCAGCCGCGGTCACCGTTTAGATTGCGTATTGTGTGTGTTATCCCGTGGTTTGACAGCGGGTCAATAAATACCCGTAAAAAATGGTCAAAATTTCAAATATTTGTAAAAATAAATGTAATGACGTCATCATGTTGTAACTTTAGATTTACGTAGTCATTATTATTGTCTATCTATATGCCAAGTTTCAACTCGGTAAAATTTTTGGTTTTTGAGATGCAAGGTTTCAAAAAGTAAAACTTAAAGGCATTACCACGTGACACACGATGACGTCATCAATCTGAAACTCCAAACATAATGTTGTCTGCATAAAGTTCATTATGTATACCAATTTTGAAACGATTGTCATAAACTTCACCGCAGAAATCTAGTAAAAGTGTATTTTGGTATGTTTATAACCTGCCGCTAGAGGGCGCTTTGAGATGTTATGACGTCACCGGTCAATTTTTTGTAAACCAGACCCTTGCTGGATTATAACATTTTATAACATTTTAAAAAATTTGCCACTTTTAAACAACAAGGCACTTCCGGTTTCGACCGGAAGTAGAGTTCATGTCATGTCACGCACACTTTGAAAAATGAAGACCTATAATACCTCTATATAATCCCGCAAAAAGCAACCGACGGTCTCTTCGTCTTGATTTGATATAGATTTTCAAAGATTAAAATTGTTAATGTTTAAAAAGCTTGTAATTTGACAAATGATGACGTCATCATGACGTCATAACTACTTAATGGAGGTTTGATCAAGGTCCTAGTATGGTCTAAGAAGAGCAGACACTATCAAGATCCTAACATTGATTGTTAACGAGCTTTGTATGGACGACTGTTTTAGAGACTAACAAAGCATAACGCCAAAATCAGGTTGCGCGAACCTTGAACGGAGACTAGACTACAAGCGTGTTTGATGGACTTTGAACCTTGCGGTTGATTCAATGCAGCAGCCGCGGTCACCGTTTAGATCGCGTATTGTGTGTTTTCTCAGTGCAGTTTATTTTCCCGCGGTTTGACAGCGGGTCAATGTATACCCGATTTCAACCATAAGTGAATTTCAAAAAGGTAACATCTCTGTGGAAAAGTTTGAGAAGGCTTAAGGACCTACAATCTGACATAAAAATTATCCGTAGTGTGTGTGTAAAAAGTAGGCCCCCCTATGAATATTTCTTAAAGTATGAATTTTGAAATTTTCAACTTCCAGTTTGAACAGGAAGTCGAGGACAATCGGCATAAGACTTTGTTCAGTATTTGCTACACTTTTCAAGACCTCTCCGATGATGTATAGATTGTTATAATAGCTTATGTACTTCTTGAGTTATGAATTGTTGAAGTATTAAACTTTGACTTACTGTATTTCAACACCTGATGGCGTCATCATGACGTCACAACTACATAATGGAGGTTTTATCAAGGTCCTAACATGGTGAAAAGAATCGTTTTATTGTAAAAATTTTCTTTTTCTGTAAGAAGAGATTTAAGAAGTCAACTCCAAACATGGCGTTCGTCATGCCCCCTCTCGTGCAAAATTTACTATAGCCAATTTGATTGGTTGAAGGTTATCACGTGGTGTGACGTGCACATGTCTCTCCTTGCTCCCCCACCCACCGCAGCATACAGTACATTTTCACTGTGCCCATCTTAGTCCAAGAAATTGACAGTTATGAAAAACCAGTGACTGTTCTTGTGGTCTTGTAAAAAATCAAAGCAAGTTATCGATATGTAATTTATCGACCATATAGGCCACACACAAACGACACTGCTGTATTATACAGAAATGTGTATCATTGTTTTTGTAGGGGATTCAACTTGGGCGACCGCTGGCATTTGTGATTAGCATAAATGAGTCCTTTTCTAGGAAAGCGATTCAGTTTACAAAGTTATGACTCACGTGAATTGCCCATATCCAAAATTACACAGGGCTAAAAAGGGTTAATAGAAATTATGGGCTTCCTGTAAAATCTATCCCCCGTGCACTGAAACAACGTTTCATTCACGTAAATAGGCCTATTGTTTTTCATGTGTCCCGCTAGTGCTACACTGACATACCCACAAGCGCAATTCGTGTTCGACAGTCAACATATTTCATTTTAATCAACAGTTTGTGAGGGATTTTATTTAATATACCTTAGTACAAGGTTTGATAAGTAAAAGGAATCGGCTTTCTGAGATCGATCGAGTGTAGTGGATGCAGCTGCGTAACTTTGCGGGGGGCTGGGGAGGTGGGCGGGGGAAAATAACTCATTTTATTTACGCATTTTCCAAGTAGTCCTAATATAAATTGCAGTTTCAAAAGGTGTTTAATAATTGTTTCAACCAAACACAATTTTACAACACTTTTTTCAATTACAATTTAGGAAAAATTTCGACTCAATATAGGAGGCTTCAACTAATTACACATTGAACAGTTACTGTATTACGGCAATATCAAGTTATATCATTCTATCACACATAATGAGCAAACAAATTAAAATTTTTAAATGCTGTCTTCGGTGCAACTGCATGAAAACCTATACTGTGACATCGTGACACGGAACCATCTCTCTTTCACTATTTCAAATACAGGGTTAAAACAGTTGGTTTAATTACAATGATCAACTTTTAGTCATAATTAGGCTATGTCTTATAATATGAGTCTAAACACTGCTTAGAATAATATTATGTTTTGCCATACGGTTTTATATACAGCAAAATCGATATTCACAGTTTATTTTTGTCTAATCCGTTATTTTGGTGCACTGAATGATGGGTACTTATTATAAAATACCAAAAGTTATTAATATTGAAGAGTGGCTTGACAATCAGGAGAGACTTTTATAACATAATTGCACATGTTTCAATAACTTTCCAAATGATCTTGTACTAAGTAAGCGTACACACACACTATTTACAGTAGGCCTTATATGTTCCAAGTTCCATCGTTTGTAATTCTACTACAACTTTCTGTATTTATATTTAAATTTTTATGCTATACAATAAACCTGATCACTTTTAATAAATAATAATAAACAGTTCTTATAAAGCGCATAATTATTACAATGAAGTCTCTATGCGCTTGAGTGGGTAAACAGGTGTGTTTTAAGTTGCAGCTTAAATTGTTCCAGGGTGGGGCAGTTTTTGATGTGGTGTGGAAGATTGTTCCATAGTTCAGGTGCAGTAAATTGGAAGGCAAGTTGACTATATGATTTGGTGAGAACTGGATGCGGAGTGAGAAGATCTTTGTTGCTGGAGCGAAGAGTCCTTGATGGATGATATTTGCTGATTAGTTCTTGGAGGTAAACCGGGGCAATTTCATGTGTGCATTTGTAGGTCAAAACCAATATTTTAAAAGTTATCCGGGATTTTACTGGTAGCCAATGTAGCTGATGTAAGACTGTGGAAATGGGTTCATATAAGCGTGTTTTGGTGATCAGTATCATGTGATTAAGCATAAAAAGTAGCAAACAACACATACAACAGAACTCTTAATTTTGTATATCTTATTCATCGAGGTTATTTGATTTAAATTAGTCAAATTAAAGTAAACACATTTGATTTATCATTTTTGTAACATTATTTGTTATTAACGCTGTCTTCATTATTATTTGATAACAGGTGAGAATAGGTGTTAGTGGAAGTAATGCTCCAGTGATGGAAAGTGACACTGCCAAGCTTCTCTCTAACATGCAAGTTAAGTTTAAAATTACATAATTTCATTGCAAGTGCAATGTATTTTCCCACTTAGTTAATAAATTATTTCTGTATTTGTTTGTTTTTTGTTTTATTTTAATCTGCCATCCCTTCAGTCCGACCTGGATTTTCTTACAGTTCGTGAGGAGAGTTCTGTTTAGGAACTCCTCTGGTTAATACAGGGGTATTATTGTTAGCATAGTGCTCTCTGATACCAGCTGTACCGCCAGATACACTTATCACACCCCCGGATGCCCTCTGTTGGCTACCCACTGCGTTATGGCAGCATTTGGGACCACCTAATGCCTGCACAAACGCTCTGCGATACTGCTTGCTTTGAAACCCATAAATGAACGGGTTCACGCAGGAATTACAGAATGCTATCAGTACACTTGCGTGGTAATACCAAGCAGAAAAGTCCAGGTTCCAACCACACATGTAGGCGAAGAACATGAACTGATTTGGTGCCCAACAAATCGCAAAGGTGACAACGACGATAAGTAACATCTTGATGACTTTCTTACGGGCACGAAGAAGATCTCTGGATAGCTGATTCTCTCTGCCATCACTAAGTGATTGGCGCATAGCCATGGCACTCTTTTGCAAATTACTCATGATCTTCCAATAGGAGAGACCCTGTATCGTCAATGGGATGAAGTAAATGACACAGAAATTGGCCAATCCCAAAAATGTCTGCCAGGCCTTGCTTGGCCAATTGAGAGTACAACTTCCCGCGTCATTGTTTTTATAGGTGTACAAAAAGTAACTATTCATAATTATACCCATGGACCATATGAAAATGATCATGACGGTGGCCTTCTTGACAGTGAAGACAGCTTCATATCTTAAAGGATGCACAATGCTGAAGTACCTCTCTAAGGTAACGCAAGTCAGTGAAAGCACAGAGGAGACAAAGCTTGCCCACAGAGGGAACTTGGAGAGAAGAAGTCGGCACAACAGCTCACCACCCACGCCCTTTGGTACGGGAATCACAAAACCTGTACACAAATTAAATCAGTACTCAATTAACTTTGTTCGGCGTATGGTGACACGAAAATATAAAACAAACAAACAAACAACCCAACAAACCCAACAAACCAATACAGCAATCCTTCACCGATCTTGAACTCTTGGTGGCAGCAGATACCGCCATTATTGCGGTGGTACCTGGGTGGTACTGCGCTGCCTAGCGACGGGTTTAAGCGATTTGCAAAGTGAAAGTCCAATAACCCGCGACTGATCAAATGATCGCCGTGTAGCCCAAACCTTATACCAGTCGCTAGGCAGCGCAGTACCACCCAGGTACACGCAGTAATGGAGGCATATCTGCTGCCACCAAGAGTTCAAGATCGGTGAAGGATTGCTGTATACCCCAACTCCCAACACATAATCCCAACATCCCAATGGGAAACTTGTCGGGCTGTATTTGTTGGGATGTTGGGATTAGATTGCATGAAAAAGATACAATCAAAGGTTCACGATCTTCACAATGTGTTTTAAATCAACAAAGGCCACAGTGTTTACATTTCCCAACTATCCACTTTACAGCCCCATTTGAATTATTTTCAGGAGCTAGAGTGCCTTATCACAAAGATAATCATTGCAGATAGTAAACGGTTAGACCCTTTAAAGGCACAATCTTACATTTCTATCAAATGTCTGATCATGCAGACTCACTTGTCAAAAACAGGAAAAAGGGTAAAATGGACCACACACTAAAAACAGGGTCAATATTTGCTTCGAGAATTTTGGTTCGAAGGAGATTCCTTTTCAATTCAATTTTGACAATTCGTTATGAGCGAGTTTTAAAAAACAATTTTCTGAGGATTGGCAGTAATTTGTTTTTCACAAAACAGCCTTTGTACCGGACTTCCCAAGTTGACACAAGATCGAATTTAATTAAAAATGTTGCGTTTACAGGTTCGGATATAGTTTTTCCTTCTCTCTCACCCCCCCCCCCCCCCCCCCCCCCCTTCTCTCTCTCGCTTTGAAAACAAAACATTGCGCAGAAGTTTTTCTTTTCTCCCCACCCCAGGTGGGTGGGGAGAAATAATTATAAAGAAAGTGGAGCACAAAAATACAATAAATGAACGCAGGAAGTTTTCTCGCACGCTTTGTTATTATTTTATTCTGACAGACGTTCAATGTGTACATTTCTAAATTTATGACTGCATCGAATATACTCGTAATCTAAATCATCCGGATGTAATAACCAGTGTACAAATATAATTTCCTGTACATGCTCAGTTCCCAAATGAGTTGATCATAAATTAGTGCCTCAAAGAGACTTCACTTCAATTTCCTAATCAAGAAAATAATTTGATTTCAATAATGGCAGTCATCACTTCTTCAACAGCGTATAATGGTTTTGTTTTTAATTAACTAGAATTTTACAAATTTGATTAGAACATCGGTGAAAATCACAAAAGAATCATTAAGTAAGTGTTCAGGACTAAAATCCAGAGTGTTGGGTCGAGCTAAAATTAAGTGTTTTCAGAATACCTCCTTCCGAATGTTTAAAATGTCTTCAAATGTATTGTCGATACATATACGTGTACTAATTAGCAGGTGATACTCAGGAATTCCTTTTGGGACCATTAGGAGAAAATGGATCACATCAGGATGATGGCAAGCCACACATACTTAATTCTTGTGTAAAAGGGCAAGACAGTCTTCCCTTATTATGACAGAAATGTAAATTTGTACTGGGACATTAATTCAATTTAGGGACTCCATGGAAATGACTGTCATTTTATCTCCGTTAATTTTCAGACAAATAATTAGTGGAGCCAGGGGGCAGGAGCCCCCCCCCCCAACCATTGTCCCCTCTTGTGATCTTACAAAACGTTCAAATGCCTATTTTTATTCACAATACATTAAATAGCTCCACCCAGGAAAACTAATTATCTCTTTGCCCCAGTCCCCCCCCCCCCCCCATGGAAATGTTTGCTTAGGCTACTGACCCACATGTTACAGCATTTTGAAGTCAATCCAAAAATGTTGTTTTCCTCTACTAAATATTTACCAGTCAATGACTGATGACATTTTCATGGTGTCTGTGGCCTAAATAAGTAACTGTGAAAAAGCCATTTGCCGAATTCTCAATCACCTCTTTACAAATCACAACAAATTAGTGACGTATGCCTTATGCAATGTCCTTCAATCAAATGTTTACTTTGTGCAATTTCGGTTCAACATAATTATTGTTGGTGATCAAGTAAAAACGTACTTGAATAAAAATCAAACCAGTCTGATATGATTAAACAATAAATAATAAAAACATTGTCAAAATAACTGACTTCTTGGAGGAGAACTGAGGCCCTTGTACGGTACAAATTTATGGAAAGCCACCTTTGTTTGAGTAATGTTTAGGTGAGAGGAATAAAGGGGAATTACATCATCGGTAATTGTTGTATTTGACAATGTGGATTTGTCGGGTAGGATTTAATATAAAATATCGTTCCACCGACCTGTTTACATTTTGCAAAAGGTGACCGAATGGTGACGATCATCATCGCTTGAAAATGATACAAAATTGCTGTTTTCTTTAAATTTAAATGACACATGACGAAGCGATTTCAGTGGATTCTTGTGAATAATATACAGCAAAGTAAGTTATTTTGTAGTAACTTGGAAGTTCATTTGTTCATTGTCTGCAATGATGTAGGCCTAATCTACGTTTAAAAAAAATTGAATATGCACTTTCCTCACAGTGAAGTTAACATTAATGTTTATAACTTAAGGTTGTGCAATCACAAACTAGACAATGTGGTGTGTGCATTTGGAAGACACAAAATAAGCAAAAGCTGCAGGCATCTTTGTATTGGCATTAATGTCATTTGGGGAAAAATAGCATTCACCAACCAAAAGTTTCATCTATTAAGAAGTTAACCTCATTTTGATTGCAAGAAGTATTGAATATGATTTAACACAAACGGTTTACACTTACCGAGATGTAGTGGTATGAGAAATACCGATACGATGAAATCACAGACGGCCAAACTCACGATGAACATGTTGGTCAGATTTTGTAACGATGGTACTCTAGCCACAGTGAACATCACCAAGAAGTTACCGGTGATCCCAAGTACGGCTATGATACCATAGACGGCACGTAACCAGACCTGGTCCTCAAAGGCTCCTTCGGCTGACCAGCCTTGCTGCCCCTCATCCTGGCCATCTATGTTACTCATCTTGTGCGGCTCTTACAGTACAGTTAGTTGAGAGTAAAGTTTGGCGAGACTGAAGTTATTTAATCTTGTTCACTACGATTGAAATTTATTCTAAATAGACCGCGCTGAATTGTTTATTGTTTCGATATTTCCCAAAGAACTCCGATGTAAAGAAGTGAAATCATAGCATAAATACGTAAGAGAGAAACTGAGCAGCCAACAGCTTAAAAAAACATAGTCCGTCAATCCGAATCCAATATTGAAAATGAAGACGTCAAGCCTCATTGGAAATACACAGGAAGGTAAACAATACGTGTAGCCAGAAAACAGACTTTGGTTGGGATGACACCGCGATGTGAACGACCGATTCTCCTTGTATTAATATACGAGTATCCACGCCTTTATCCTGCCCATCTCTTTATAACAACGCAAGCTACCAGATTAATTGTCACCGTTCTGAATATCATTAGGGGCATTTGTGAGAGGTTTCTTTTTCTATGTGGTAAATTAATATGATTGCTTCTCAATAAATCCCTCTTATGATTTTATCGTTTCTTTGTCGAAGACTAGCACCCCCCCCCCCATAAAAAAATATATAAAAATTATTCTTTCATCCGTATTTACCTCCTTGGACCTAAACATCAATACTTTTCTTTCATGTCCATATGCTTTCTCTTCCACATATTTTGAGGTCCATTGCATGGTTTTGCCCTCTACTTCTAATAATAGCTACTTGTTCTTTCGAAAATTTTTAATCACGTTGGCCCTATATGGGCAGAAACTATTTTACACTTCAGAAGTCAACACTTTCCCAGCACTCACACGCAATTATTGAGTCAGGTCAAAATTAGTCTAGAACCTCGACCTCATTGTGTTTGGGCAAACCCTTAGTCCTATATAAACGTGTCTATAAATGGGTCTCTAATTTAAACAACTTTACCATACCTGTTGTCAAAACAAATTCAATTTTAAACCCATGACCACTGAGGCACTAATTAATAATAAAAGCTGATATGGAGTGTCTTGACGTGCCTTTCAGGTTATGCATCTTTATTGGTAATTAAATATATAAACACATTACACTTCATTATACAAATGTCCTGGGTTATTTGTTTTGTTATTCAGGTGGGATTATACATGGCGTCACATACAGCTGGGCCCGAACAGTTCATAAATATCAGGGCAGAGATAAATGATGAACAGGTAGCAGTATTAACAACGATTCTCAAAGTAGTTGCAGCAATTTTACCAAAGATACAAATATCCCCATCTATTTAAACGAATACATTACTTACATACCCAATAATTACCCATTAGATCTACTACTACATAGGCCTAATGGTTGATTATTGTAATATTTAACGGGTTTGACAAAATAAAACTTAGCAACGACAAAGGAGTCAATGGTTCGTTAATAATTCACATGTTGTATCCAGAAATGAGCAGACTATTATAATAAGCTGTCCGTACTGTTTCAACGTTGAGGGTGGGTTTTTATTGGGTGGTAATTTGGCTATTTTACGGCTAACGCAAAGTACTCCATGCAGGCAACCTGTCCACGGTCAAATTTCATAAAGCTGTTAAGCAGAAAATACCGCTTAGTACGTTTCTTTGTTGAGCAAAAAGTGAGTGAGGCACCAGTTGCAACAGTGTATAAACATTTAATCGTATGGCTGCATGGTACCTGCTTCTGCACAGCAATACTTATATGTGCTTAGCAATTTTTTTAGTGCAGACTTCATGAAATTGGGCCCATAAAATTACCTCTTCCTCGTCCCCGAAATTTTGACACTCTATCGGCAAAAATAGCAACAACAAAAACCTTAGTCGTATTTCTTAGTCTCACAAGCGACGGATGTTGGGACAGAAAAAATAAGGAAATTAAACCCTTACAGTTTGCTTAATTTACATTGCTTCCAGTGACGTAGATCACAAAAATCAACTATTAAAAAGCATTTGTATACTTCTTAAAAAACGTTATTTCACATTAAACAAGTATTGATACAACATTAACAAACGAAAAAAAAATAATAATGAAAAAAAAACCCAGTGCATAACAGGAGGCCCGATTCCTAGCTACCGTAGATAAAAGCTCGTGAAGACCATTGCTTTTCATGCTTTTCATGTTTAAAAAAATCGACTTACTATGTGTAGGCCTACAAAGTGTTTTCTTTGTATACAAAGTCGCGTAAGTAACAAGGACCGAATCAATTAGCAAAGGTTTGTGCACTTGGCATTTTGGCGTTCCATAGAATGCATGACCTTGCACAATAAAAGTCATGCAGTGACAGACATGTGGGACTTCCCCAAATGATTTGATCATATTTCGCAATAGTGAGTGTCAATATTAAAATCGGGTGCGGGTAATTTATTTTCTAAACGTCGAATAACTTGAGTGAGAACAGGTGGGGGCGGAAGGGGTGTTGCGCAATCATTTGCGATCGCAGTTTGGGTACACTCCATTTTAAAAAGAGGTGATGACCATTTAAACAAAAAAATATCCTAGTATACCGTTAAAATTCTCTCTTTAACCGCACTGAAAACATAACAGTGTATATTGTAAGAGTGTATGAATGGGTCCAGGTGGGCATTTTGTTACAAAACGTCTCCCCTAAAGTGGCTACAAATATCGACATAATGTGAAGAAAAAAAATCGTTCATCCTCTGATTTTTCCCATTAACGTAATACTTAGGAATAGATCTTTCATTCCTGTAAGTTTAAACAAAATCCCTCGGTACATCCTCTAGATATTTGACGATTTTTAAAAGTTTGTTTTGAGAAAACGGTTCCTGCCGATACTTAGTTTGCGTTCAAACGATCTCTGTTGACGGACGGGAACATTTGCCGCAGGTAATTTAAATTCTGAGGCAACATACACATCTTAAACAGATATGTTGTAGGCTACATGTCGTTTACGTAAAATTTATGCTGTTTATTAAATTGTCAAATTACTGAAGCAGTTGGCAACGCAAAAAAACAATTTACAAATGTTTTCTGGTGTAAAGATTTTGTGAATTTACAACATTTGAAGATAACAATACCCTCTGATAAAATGGACTCGTCCAGGAAGTCTCAACGGCACGCAGCGGAGAGCAACCGTAATTCAAATAGTGTATGCTGTGCATACACACACATCCGTTTGTACAATGGTTTTGTGTGGGGAGCTTCGACCAGTCCACGTCGCGAGGGTCGAATGAGATTGTTTTCAATGTAGGTGGCGCGCTGGTGGCGCTACCCTTCCGCCCCCCCCCCCCCCCCCACGAGTGAGAATTAACAACCTTATGTCCCGTGTTACTTGAACTCGATGTAGCTACCCTTAGAATTTGTGCTAACAATATAATTCCTAAATAGCTGATCGGGTGCCAAATCCAAACTCAAATCACAAACACTTGACATAAAAACAAACATAAAACTACATTTAAAAGCTACTGAAGCGATCAACAGCTACTTTATATATATAAAAGGAACATGTCCGACTTTGAAGAAAACAAACTTGCGTCAACTTTCTGTGTGTGTGGTCTTTCTAATGTTCAATACCCTTTGCCATGGTCGTCACACCCGTAAAGGGACGGGTGTCATGGTAAATGTTTATCTCATAATTGATCGCTTTCGCGTTCCATAAGTTTGAGGTTCCGACAGCCTGTAGGTCAAATGGTGTGATCATGGAGGAAGGAAATGCAGTGGGAACTCCCCAACCACAAATGTTCGCAATACTGAATGCTGGTTATTTTACCAACGAGGCTAGAAAACAACGAATTAAAAAGCATAAAGCTGCTGAATCTCACTAAGTTTCATCATAAGGTGACTCCGACGGCCACGATAACGTACAACCATTGAACCAATTTTACTACAGTCAGGACGGTATGTAAAAATGTGAGAAACAATTTGTGTGTACCTTTCCACGTACACGGTATCAGCGGCGTAGCCAGGAATTTTTCGGTGGGGGGGCACAGGGGGGGGGGCATTGCTTCCAAGTGGGGGCCCAGGGAAAATGGGTTTGTCAGTGGTGGGGGTCATGTACTCTTAGCCCTAGAACTATTAGGTTTGATCCGCTAATTGTCTCCACAAACCCCATAGAGTGACATGTACAAAATCATGTTCGAAACTTTTTGCCCTTCACGTTTATGCACCTGCAGTTCTCTTTTGAAACCGGATCTCGCAAAAATTAGGCTTTACGTGTTTTATGTTCTCACAGTGAGCTCGGCGCGGGTCCAGAAAATCCACTCCTCAAAAACAAAAGTAAAATTCTCAATGTTTTTCAGAATCCTCGCTACGCTGTTAACGATAACCAACGGTTCATGTACAGAACATTGGTTTATGTGAAATAGCGTTGCGTGTAGCAGGACTTTTTGGTCTCTCCGGCATGTAGGTCGTATACCGGTAATCAATGGTATGCAGCGCACAACGCTGGTCACAATTACCAATGGCTTATATTTATACACGTGAACCGCTGGTTATCGTTACCAGCGTAGCGCGAAGCACACACCTACTGTTCATTCCGCTGCATCGCATTGGTCAACACTTCGGCGCGCGCTCTTCCAGTTATGATAGCGACAATCCCCACCGCATAAGTTAAACAATATTTGCTTGGAATACGATAAAAGTTTTTGTTTTACTTTATTGTGGAGGCCTACAAATAGCAGATGTATTTGTTTTTATAATGTTTTGTTTTCAATTCAATTCAAATCAACATTTATTTCCACATTGGTAAACGAACAAAGAAAAGAGAATAATGAACAAATTTAGAGCAATTTTTTAAATCAAAGACATTCAAGAACTGATTAGGACATTAATAATTAATGAAAACAAAAAATAAGTAGAGAAATCAAAATAATATAATAAAACTGATACGTAGCAAACCAATGTGGGGGCATTTTCAGAAGCCAAAAGAGGCTTGTAGTGGAATGCCTACTGACAAATACAAAACAAATTATTGAAGAAACAAAATAAGTAAATAAAACACAAAATAGCAATTACACTCATAAAGGAACACGTTGAACGAGAGCAATAATAAGAGTGATAATAAAACTAAAACGAAGGTAGTAATAACAACAATGACATAGGAGGAGTTTTGAAGAGGGATGACATGAGTATTATATTATAACGCCACAGTTGGGTAACAAGGCTGGAATGCATAAAAGAAAGGAAGCTAAGCTGAGTACTCTAAAACCAGCAGTGATTTGAATGTGGCCTTGAAACGACCCACAGACGGCTGAGTTTTTAATGCCTTGTCAAGACCATTCCACAGCCGTGGCCCCCGAAATCTAATTGTTCTGATAGTGTATGCTGTGCGGGTGAAGGGAACGTAAAGATTGTTAACAGAACGAGTACCGTACTCGTGGGTATCATGAACTGCTGAAAAGTAGGATATAAAGGTAGAAGGAAGAAGTTTATGAACGTACCTATACATAAATATCCCGATGTGAAGTTTGTTGATTTCAGGAAGAGGTAATGTGTTCAGCCTAGAAAAGAGTGGTGCGGTATGGTCCCGAGGATGTGAAAGTGTGCAAATTCTAATGGCTCGCTTCTGGAGTGTTATCAGAGGAAGCAGTTGATTGTGGCTAGAGGATGCCCAGACAATATTACAATAATTGAGATAAGGAAGAATAATAGTATTATAAAGAGAAAATAGGGTGGATGGAGGAAGAAAAGCACGTAGTTTAGACAGAACACCAATATTTTTGGAAATAGTCTTGGAAACGGAGGAAATGTGGTCACTCCAGGTGAGTTTGTCATTTAGGATGACGCCAAGAAATTTAGTAGATTTAACCAGACTAATGGGAGTGTTGTCGATATTGATAGAAGTGTAAGGATTGGGATTATTTGTTTTGCTGAAGAGAATGCATTTGGTTTTACCAGGATTAAGAGAAAGTTTGTTTGACTTGAACCAAGAGGAGACTTTGATAAGCTCAGTGTTGAGAGATTGAGTGAGAGACTGAAAAGAAGAATCGGAGTAGATAATAGTGGTATCATCGGCAAACAAAATAAAAGATAGCAAAGAGGAAGAATTTTGAAGGTCATTAATGTAGACTAAGAAAAGAAGAGGGCCAAGAATTGAGCCTTGAGGAACACCATGAGTGACAACTCTCCTGGCTGAGGGAAATTTATTGGCGACGGTATATTGTTGTCTGTCAGCCAGGTAATTAATGAACCATTTGAGGGCACACCCTCTGACACCATAAAAGGAAAGTTTGGAAATAAGGATGTCATGATCGATTGTATCAAAGGCCTTGGATAAGTCCATGAAAACACCGGCGGTACACAGTTTTGTTGGACAGAGAACTAGAAATGATGTCAGTAAGATGAATGAGAGCCATGTCTGTTGAAAAGCCTGGACGGAAACCGAATTGTTGGTTGGAGAGGATATTAAAGTTGGAAAGAAATTTTAAGAGTCTATTATACACAATCCTCTCAAGTATTTTTGAGAAAGTAGGAAGAACAGAAATAGGACGGTAATTGCAAATATCACGAGGGTCGCCACTTTTAAAAACAGGAGTGACCTTGGCAATTTTCAAACTCAAGGGAACGGTACCGGAAGAAAGAGATAAATTGAAAATATGAGCCAATGGAGCAGATATGAGAGAAATTACAGATTTAACAACCGATGTGCGAAGATCGTCAAAACCAGGACTGGTACCACTCTTCAAATTTTTACCAATGTCGGTTATCTCAGAAGAACTGGTAGGTAAAAGAAAAATAGAGGAAGGGTTAGCATTGTGAAGATAATCCATGAAGTGAGCATTAGTAGGTGGTATTTTGTTAGCAAGTGAAAAGCCAATGTTAGTAAAGTAGGAGTTGAATGAATTAGCAATGATCTCCGGATTAGAAACCGATTCATTATCAATAGAGTAATTGTCCGGGCTGGTTGCCTTTCTTCCTTTACCGAGGATCTTATTTATTTCACGCCAGGTGCTTTTCATGTCGTTTTTACATTGGTCAAACTTCTTGGCAAAGTGGGATTTCTTGGCACGTCGGATAATAGATGTCAGACGGTTCCGGTAATTGTTGTAGAGCCGCTTATTTGCATCTGATGGATTCCGAAGGAAACGTCTATATAATTTGTTTTTGCGGCTGCAAGAGTTGACAATACCTGGGGTAATCCAAGGGTTTTTGGTCTTGGTTTTGCCAATACTTTTAGAAATGAGAGGAAAATGAAAATCATAAGCTCTAGTAAAGAGAGAAAGAAAAGTATTATAAGCAGGATCAGCTTGCTGACAGTCAAAAACTTCACTCCAGTCCATAGCTTCGATTTCTAGCGTAAAAGAGCGGATGGTGTCGTTATTAATATCCCTCGTTGTGTATGTCTCTGGGTTAGACTTCGAAGATAGGAAAACAGAAGGAGTAATTTGAAATAAAGGTAAATGATCCGAGATATCAACATTAAGAATACCTGCTGATATGATAGAGTCATTGTTAGTAAGGATGTTATCAATAAGGGTGCTACTAATTGGGGTGACACGGGTGGGCTGGTCAATCAAGGGGCGGAAACCATATGAATAAAATGTGTTAACAAAGTCGTCTGTGGGTCGATGATCAGAGCACTTCAATAAATCGAGGTTAAAATCGCCCATCAAATAGCACAACTTCCCCTCTTTAGAAATGGCATTCAGACACAAATCAAAATGATGTAAGAAATTACCAGATTGAATACCGGGAGCCCTGTAGACATTTCCTACAATTAAATTACAGGCGTGTTCACGTTCAATTTCAATGACCACGCTTTCATAATCATCTGAGGATGGCATCAGGTCACCACGGACAATGAATTTCAGAGATTTATGAATGAACATAGCGGCTCCTCCTCCAATTTTTTGAGAACGGGAAGAATGAATCAAGCTGTAATTGACCATGTTAACATACGGAGGGGGAGTTTCTTTGAACCACGTTTCTGTGAACCCCATGGTGAAATCACAAGAAAGAGTAGAAAGATAATCCTGAATGTCGTAAAAATGTCTACAGCGGCTCCTGGAATTCATGTAAAAAATAGAAAATGAACCTTCCTCTGATCTTCAATGTTTAAGCTGTTAAAACCATCACTATGTAAATTCAAGCAAATATTGTCGTGAACATTATCAAATGAATAATTGAAATTACAATTGCGCAACATAAAATCTAAGGAAAGTAAGCAAAACAAATAAAGACAAACAAAACGTGAAACGGGAAGGGAAGGGGGATATAGGAAACAATAAACGGGGTTAACAAGAATAAAATAAACAGCAATAAAAGGAGGGGGGATTGTTTATATCAAAACTAAAACCAAACAAAAAGCGAAGGCCAGAGCAGGAGCATCACAGTGAACTTTCTATTAGCGGGAGAAACGGGAGAACCGTTCAAGTTTGTTGAGTTGGTCTGCCTGATCTGCGATGATTTTTTCTGCCGTAGCCATCTTTGTTGTGAGCAGATCAAGGTCTCCCATCTTGCATTCCAGGTCCACAATACGCCTGCTCTGGAACTCTATTGTTTCGTTGATGCCAGCTTCCATATTATTGTCTAAACGATTACGTAATTCCACCTGCCCGGCACGGATATCAGTGAGTGACTGGCGAACAAAGCTTTCAAAAGTCTCCCGTTTGGTGTGGGAAATCGACGCAGGTCCGCCTTGATGTGTAGCCTGTGGCGATAGCACTGGAGGAAGAATGATTTCACTCGCTGATTTTGGTGATTTTTTCGGCATGGCTTCGATGATTTTCTTTCAAATTGATCAAAGAGCAGGAGCAAAGTGGCCTTGACGTGTAGATATCAAATAAGTAGGTAGAACTACAGAATTATATGTTGTTTGTTGCTGAGTTTTTAGACCCCCCCCCCCATTAATCGTGCGTCTTGTTACTCAGTGGCCATTATCCATTATTGCCATTATTTCATTCTTTTAACTTTCTTTTTGAGTGGGCACTATTGCGATTTTTTTCGTGGGGGGCACCTGGGGGGCACTGGACATTTGTGGGGGGGCACGTGCCCCCCAGGCCCCCCCGTAGCTACGCCGCTGCACGGTATACGCAAGTATAGGTTATAATTACAGTAATTGACCCATTGCACAACGCGGATTCACCTCTGCACAGTGCCCGTCCATCCTTTGTGCACATTTTGTAAACAAGAGTGAACTATAACCGATATTACAAATATAATGATTTTTAACCAATATTTCAGGTTTGCTGGCAGAAACAAATACAAGATCCATTATGGCAGAGGCATCAACTCACAAATCAACCTTTAAAAGGTTTGGCGAGGAACATCTAATGTGCTCAATTTGTCAAGAACTATTCAAGGAACCAAAGACGTTGAGTTGTTTCCATACATTTTGTGGAAAATGTCTCTTGGCTTATCAACAATCACCCCGTAAAAAGGGAACATGTCCGATATGTCGAAAAGACACTGTTCCAGTGCGAGGGGACATAACTAGCCTCAAAACAGACTTCAAACTAACTAATATGATTGAAACAATAAAGAAAGAAGACGAGCAAGCAGAGAAGCTAGAAACACCAACTTGCAAAACTCACACAGGGAGAAAATGTTGGTTGTATTGTGAAGCTTGCAATGAATTCATTTGTTTAGCCTGTGTGACGGGATACCATATTGGTCATACAGTTGGAGAGATTAGCGAAACAGTCACAGACGAGAAAAGGCAATTTGTTGCCGACCATATTCCAAAAATTGAGAAACTTATTGCAAACGTCAGTCAGGTTTTACACACCGTTCCAAGAATTGAACAAACATTGCAGGTAGCATTTGCGACCAGTAGAAAGGATGTAGAAAAAAAAGCGATTGAAGAAATAGCTAGAGTAAATTCTGAAAAACAACTCTTAATTAGTGAACTGGATAAAATTGAAAATGAAAGAAAGCTAAGACTCTCTCAATATGCACAAAGCCTAGAGGTTATAAAGAGAAATTTACAGAGTTTGATTTCAGGCTCAAAACGTGCACTCCAAGTACACAATAATTGTGACTTCATTAAAAGCTACAGTCCACTGACGAGGCATTTTCATTTTCTGAATGAAATTAAAACTCTTAATATGTTTGAAACAAATCTGACACGCTTTCAACCAACCAAAACTCTTGGTGTTTGCTTGGGAAATTTACAACAAACCCCTCTGAACCTGGAGGAAATGGAATCCCAACCACCTAGCGCTTGGAAGTGGCAGAAAATATCGTCAGGAGGTTTATGTGGCGGTAGAGGTGTTACAGCACTACCGAATGGCTGGGTCGTAGCAGACCCATGGAGTCAAGTAATTGTAACCAGTTCATTGTCGAGTACAGCATCGATTTCTTGCAAACCAAATTGTAAGTTAGTAATTTAATTATATTAATTTTACTTTATCATTATTTACGAGATATTGCGTTAAATTGAAGATGCTACCGTGACAACCATCTTTTCTTGCTCTGCTGAGATAGTGTTAAGTTGACATTTATTACTGTCTTTATCCGAAGAAGAACTTCAAACTATGCACGATCCAAGAAATGTGGAATATGCATTACAGTCCTCTTTACACAGGAATATAAACAAAAAATTAAAAACAATCACCTCTTTTCAGAGCTTGAAAGATTCTTTCTAAAAATTTAATGTATTTATCCAAAGGGAGACAGGGAATAGTGTAACTGTACAACAAATAAAATAAATGGACTCGAAGTTTAACAAAGCTTTGTTACAGAAAATCAAAACGAGCTTGTCGCGACCAATTATAGGTCAGACTCTATAAATATAATGCAGGCCTATTGGACGAGTTGTACTCAAAATGAATTGCTCTTTTTCAGACCCTCGAGATGTATCAGCTGTTGACTGCCTTGTAATAGCTGTAGACGACACCAAGTTTGTTAAGGTATACAACAACAAAAGTAAAACATCAATCCCTCAAAAGTTTCCTACGGTCCCTCTGTCTGAAGTTAAGAAGACTCCAGTAGATCTTCGATGTGTAGCTGTAAAGGGAGATGGCACCATCGTTGTGGGTGATGCCAAGAGGAAGGTTCTGAGCGAGATGTCCCTCCGAGATGGTAGCATAAAACGTATATTTTCTGTACAGACACCACCGGAGTTTCTAGCTGTTAACAAGCAATCCCAAATGTTGATATCTGGTGAATACAGCGGCACTGCTGAAATGCTTGATTCTGATGGTACAAGCCAGTTCACCATCACACCTTATGTCAACAACGCTAGGGTGCGTTGCTGTACCGGTGTATGCTGGAGTAAATCGGGTATTTACCTTGCCATGCACAACAAGGTAGACGGTTCTGGTCATGTCCACCATTACGATGGCAAAGGCAGGTTCGTTGAATGCGTGGCACAAGGTTTGCAACTTCCCCAAGGAATTAGTATAACAGAGGATGAGACTCGGTTAATTATCGCAGACTATTACTCGGTCCAAATGTTCTGTCATTTTTAGGGACATGGTTTTAGAGTTGTGGTAAAAATGAACATGAAATTCCATCGCATAATTGTGTAATTAAAAAACTAGCTTAAAGCTTGTTTATTTACTCTCGATTCGTATATGTTTTCTGTCATTAATATAAAATCATCGTGAGACAAAGAAATAATTATCATCAAAAATAAGCGAGTGTTTTGTTTCTCCGTAACTACTACTATTTCTTGTTTATCTCGTCTTATTTTTTTATGAAAGAAAACCAACAAACTATGTCCACAACGCCCTCTAAAATGAATGCACTTTCGGGTTGATCGCTTCCCATATTGACAATTATAATTTATGGTACATGACATCACGAAAATTTGTTAAATTGTTTTAAAATGTTGATTATTTTTCATACATCAATCTTGGATTTTTGTTTTGTTTCTCGTGATTTTTATACGACCACAATTTTACCAAGAGAGGGCGCTCTTTCAGTAACTGCGATGCCTTTAATTAACTGCGATAATAAACCCAAGTAGCACAGTACGTTTGCCCCCAAAGTGTGGGGGTCCTTTTTTCAGGGAGGTTTACACAATAAAAAAAGAACCCGAAATGATAATTGAAACTTGTGTGTGTTTGATAATTATCTCTTCTGTGTTTTGAATACAAAGTTGCATTCTGGAAGTCAGCAAAGCCATTGAAAACTCCCGAGCTGGGAGATTGTTCTAAACTTTTGCTTCGTCATAAAATTTGTCATCAGTTGGAAAAACACAACGTCACTACTTGGAAAGCACTCAATTATATTGTTTCGGGCTTATAAACTTGCCCTCAAACGATACCCAAGTAGTTTCAGTATGTATACCAATTCAGTTTGCGCACAAACCCATGTATTTTGAATGCAATAAGTTTAAGGCGCTTAACCATTTAATACCACAACTCGGATGAGTGGCGTCTATTTGTTTGAGTCACCCTTGTTTTACTATACTTTCGTGTGTTACTATACACCATGTGACCTAACTGAACTTTCATATCACCCGAGTTGCAAAACATTATTTGCACAAAGATGTGCTCGACGGACTTTGAGTTTACAAAACGTCGGAGGATTTCACATCGAGCAAATTTTCCCGCCAGTGACGCTAATCAGTAAATTGGCATTGTTACGAATGTGACACTCCTATTCGCCTCGCAGTCTACTCCTGAAGTGCACCAACTTGGTAAGAATCTTCATTTCGTACAGTAATTAAATTAACTTTCATCCAAAGATTATTCATTGTGACAGTCACAATGGCCGTCCAAAATAGACAAAACATCAGCAATATTTAATCATCGAAAATGCAATCAAATTTCAAAAACAGCACAAATCGCTTCATCGTTTCCTTGTTACATATCAATATAGGCTGGTGTCATAGTTTGAACGGAAATATTTACTTTTGCCTAAGTGGGAGTTCGATGCCTTTGTGAAATAATTTATTAAATCAAGTATTTGTCTCGAATGTAAATCATTCAGATTTCATTTAAAATCATAGTGCTCCTTCAAAAACCATTGCATCGTAAATTTAGGGGATTTCCATTTTATTGTGCAGTAATAGAGTAAAGCATGTTTTTCCCATACCGATTATTATGGGTGCAGTTAATTCGATTAGTAATCATCGACATTGTTTCCCATTGTTTAATTGACCTTTCCGATAAATCAGCTGAGGCTGAGAACGGCCAAGCCTGTTTGGAAGTGGGGTTAATTACAGGATTTGCAGTCTCCATCATATTGCCATATTGCTGAGTCAACCTTTGATTTATTGTATTGTTTCCCCCCACTGCAGTAAACCATGGTCATTATTGGACAATGGAGGAAGGATTCCCCAAGATTCGATTAGCAATAGCAGCAGCAGTAACAGCTGCAGGAGTAGGAATCTTCACCTTTGGCCTAGACTTGTTGACAAGTCGTTAATGATGGTAGTCTTGGTGCAAGACGTCCCTGTTCTGTATTTCCACGATCCGCCCCATTACAAATTGCCGCCAATAGAGGGCGCTATCATTCCACGAACCGCTATCACAGGAACGTCTTGGGAATCTCGTCAAACTGCCTGGAAAATTCCAGGGACATTCCGCTGTGACGTAGAAATTTGCATAATTCTTTGCAAGAAAGAAATCACGTGATCAGTCTAGTACCTGCCGCGTTTGTGAACCACTGATCTCTATTATTGTACTGTGGCTGCACATGGAATCGTGTGTGGGGAATGAATGGAACTTGTCACCGTCAATCGACACCCGCGTGTGTACGTAGTAACCATAGAGCTATTATTTTATGGTAGTAACTAGTATTTTGCTGTCGTTTGCGTAATGGCGGAGCGTGCCGTAAAAGTTGACAGTTAAAGTAATAGAAAGTTGTAGTATAGTAATATTCTTGATAGTATAAACCTTACATGAAATATCGTTCTTATTTTTAACTGTATTTGTGTATACTTGGGTGGTGATGATTTTAAAACTACAAAATGACCAAGTGTGAACAGGTTTTTTGTGTTTGGATCTGTATTAATAAAATAAATAAATAAAAACAACTGTGCATTTCATTCATTGAGTAGTTACCTGTCATTGCAAAATTGTAAACATTAACCCGAACCTATGGTGTTCCATATGTGCCACTCCTTTCTGTCGCCTTTTCCATTTTGTCCGTCGCCTTTTCAATTTTGTCTGTCACCTTTTGACTTTTCAATTTTTTCTGTCGCCTTTTCAATTTTTTCTGTCGCCTTTTCAATTTTGTCCGTCGCCTTTTCAATTTTTTCCCTCGCCTTTTAAATTTTTCCCTCGCCTTTTCAATTTCAGAATCATGTGATAGTCACCTGGTAGTCACGTGGAAAAACCCACGGACAAAATTGAAAAGGCGACGGACAAAATTGAAAAGGCGACGGAAAAAATTGAAAAGGCGAGGGACAAAATTGAAAAGGCGACAGACCAAATTGAAAAGGCGACGGACCAAATTGAAAAGGCGACGGAAAAAATTGAAAAGGCGACGGACAAAATTGAAAAGGCGAAGGAAAAAATTGAAAAGGCAACGGACAAAATTGAAAAGGCGACAGAAAAAATTGAAAAGGCGACAGACAAAATTGAAAAGGCGACGGACAAAATTGAAAAGGCGACGGACAAAATTGAAAAGGCGAAGGACAAAATTGAAAAGGCGACAGACAAAATTGAAAAGGCGAAGGAAAAAATTGAAAAGGCAACGGACAAAATTGAAAAGGCGACAGAAAAAATTGAAAAGGCGACAGACAAAATTGAAAAGGCGACGGACAAAATTGAAAAGGCGACGGACAAAATTGAAAAGGCGAAGGACAAAATTGAAAAGGCGACAGACAAAATTGAAAAGGCGACGGACAAAATTGGAAAGGCGACGGACAAAATTGAAAAGGCGACGGAAAGGAGTGGCACATATGGAACACCATACGAACCCCTAAGCATTTCTACTTGACAGCTTCCTCAACCCATCATACTCCAACATTGAGTGTGTACTTAAGGGAAATGTGAATTTTGATTATTTGAGGCAGACAGTACCAATATTGTGAAACAGATGGTTCGATCACCTCGCCGACAATCTAACTTAAATCTTTGATGAAGCCCTTTTCTTGGCTTTCGTTAGTAAGGTGGCGTAACTCTTACAGGTTACTAGCTGCCGGTTACAAACTATACACCATCCGCCCTTTTTCGTACGGTGTGATGAGTATCACGAGGCCATTATTCGCCAGCAAAGTTAGCCGTCATAATTGCAAAAAATCACGAAAGAGGCCGACCGTCCTAGCTACACAGAACAGCACACAGTGTGTCAGTCAGTATAGTAGACCATACAATTTCGTCTGCTACATTTTACAGCAGCTGACATGACGTGACCAGTCTGTTGTGGTCGTTATGCGGCTTAAAATTTGTGTTCGTACGCTTGCGTATTGCCGTTGTGACCTCAATGTGAATATGCAGATATAGGTCACAGCGATTGTATCACGTGATACTCGACGAGATTCCCAAGACGTTCCTGTGATAGCGGTTCGTGGGGGTGATAGCGGTTCGTGGAATGATAGCGCCCTCTATTGGCGGCAATTTGTAATGGGGCGGATCGTGGAAATACAGAACAGGGACGTCTTGCACCAAGACTATAATGATGGTCGCGGTGAGTCGAGTCGCGTGTGGTGTTGTAGCCTAATAAAGAATGCTCTCGCGAGATCACTGCTCTCGCGCGAAGTTGCTGGCTGCTGACTCTTCGTCATTAACGACTTGTGAAACCCGCCGGCGGTACATATTCATTTATTCATGTACGGACACAGTGTACATTACGGTCGCTGTAGCGACGATCATGAAGACGAGTCCATTTTATTTGAGGGTAGTACTAATTTTAGTTACTGTAAATGTACTGAATGCTTGCGCTTGAGACATCTGTGGGTGTGTTTTGTGGGTGTTAACTCCTTCATTAGTTTAGTAACTAAAGAAATAAAGTAAACTTATCTTAAACTGCATTATTATAATAATTGTTTAAGATGTGTGTTTTGCCTCATAAAAATAAATATGCCTACCGTGAATAGTTACTGATACGCTCCAATCATTTAACCCGATGTGTTCTACAGTGATTATGTGTATTAAGTGTGTATAAACAACGGACACGGAAACCAGTCAACTCGCCCCCTAGCAAAGTCGCCAATTTAAAAAAAGAACATGTACAAAGTCACCAACTACAAAATCGACCCTAGCAAAGTCGCCCCCTGACAACAAACTCGTCCCCTCTCATAGTCGCCCCTCACAACAGAATTTAACAAATTTGTGTGATTGGACTTCAGGGCTTCGAAAGCTATCTTAACGGAACGAAAGAGGAATTTTGGGGAACGAAAGAGGAATTTTGGGGAACGAAAGAGGAATTTTGGGGAACGAAAGAGGAATTTTGGGGAACGAAAGAGGAATTTTGGGAACAAAATCTCATTGCGAAGGAACGGGAGCGTATATTTAGGGAACGAAAGCATATTTCGGACGAATGAAAGTATATTTCGGGCAACTAATTCAAAGTCGTATTTTGATGAAACGAAAGCTTGTTTTTAGGGAAAGAAATCTCTTTTCGGTGGAAAAAATTAATTTTTATTGAACGAAAGCATATTTTGAGCGAACAAAATTATATTTTGTGCGAACAAAATCATATTTCGAGGAAACGAATGCGTATCTTTCAGGGAACAAACGCGTATTTCTGGGTGACAAAATCGTATTTCGGGGGAAAGAAGGCGTGTTCGAGGGAACAAAAACGTATTTTCTAGGAAAAATCTATTTTGCTACCTAGAAAAACACAACTTTGTTTACAAATTTAAAAAAATGTAATTTTATGTGACAAAATTATAATATTTTGATTGAATAATATTTTGAGGAAACGAAATGACTTTGTTGGAATTTTGTGTGTCAAGAGATGGAAAAAATTCAGAGTGAGATTTTTTTTTTTCACATTATTTTTAATTTGTAATTTATTTTTCACCTGTTCCTTTGTTTTTTTTTGGGTTTTTTTTTGGGGGGGGGGGGGGTTCGTTTTTGTCTCTCAAATTGTTTAACTTAATTGCACCGTCAATATAAGAGTGGTATTCCTATTTATTGACATAAATCTTATTTAATTTCCAAATCGGGGGAAGGAACGTACACCGAACATTGAAACGTAACGATTTTAAAACAGCGGATTCGATCAGCGAGGTTTACCGACTAACAAACTCGCAATGACAAGGTAGTTGGTGGTCTGGCTCCCTACCCCTCCCACATGTTCATGAGCTTCCAGGTACAGCTATCTCTTGGCATGGCTAGGGTATAGGGGGTTTCCGTCGTGCTGAGCCCCGCCGAGAGAAACTCTGCCCGTCATGGCATGCATACACACGGGGCAAATCGTGTAGCTGCATGCGCATGCAGCTACACGATTTGCCCCGTGTGTTACGCGTCTCCCCACACGCTGTACACTGTCAAACACGCTTCCGTTGCTCGGACTCTCTGAAATAAAATCTTACGTTCGATTTTTTGTAATTATTTGTAATTACGTTTTAGTGAAGTTGTACCCATAATTTGAATACGTATTTTCTTGTGTCAAAATATTCATGAACACAATCACTCTACCACTCAGTGTTTGGTTTTGATCGTGCATCATCAAAGCAACATAAAACTCCATCCAGTACAGGATTTGATGTTTAATATTCATCTACAGTTTGAATATTCATAGATATAACGAAATTGACCAATCAGATGCGTCCGTACGAAATCGGCTGAAGTGGCCATAGGCCGTGCACAAACCGCCAGCGGGTTTCACAAGTCGGTAAATGTGACCAGTCTTGAGAGCAGTAATCTCGCACAGAGCAGCCCTCTCGCGGGATATTGCGAGAAAGCCGTTCCGCTATCACCGCGACAGACATTTAACGACTTGTCCACAAGTCTACCTTTGGCCCTGCTGCAATAGGGTTTACAGCATCAGGTATTGTCGCAAGCACGACTGCAGCTGCCCTGATGTCAGCTCCAGCTATAGCTAATGGTGGTGGTGTTGCAGCAGGGGGGATCGTTGCAACCCTTCAGGCCATGGGTGCAGCTGGGATAAGTACAACTGGCTATGCTGTTTCAGTAGGGATCGGAGCTGTCTCTGGTTATCTGTCTGGCAAAAAATAGTGGTCCTAAGTATCCTACAACATCATCTCAGTGGATCCATTGCAGCGTGTGAAACAGATGTGCGCAAATAAAAATAGAATATAGTCAACACTCGACACATCAACTGGTTAGATCTCCGAGGAAATTGCTACGTCATAAACACTCAACCTGAACGAACTAGTGCTCAGAGCACAATCATAGATGAACACACTGAGAGCCCTCAATATGTGACAGGCACGGTTAACAGGTTTTGTTTAATGTTTTTTTTATTTATTTATTTTTCTTTAATTTTTGGGTGTGAGCGGAGAGGCTAAATAAACCCTTTGCACGTGACGTCCCCTCTAACTTTCTCTACATTTTGGTAGTTGAAAAGCAACCTTTATAATAATTCAGAATAATCTACTCCGCGGCAGTAGAATAATATAGAAAGACAAGTTCTCAAAGAACAAAATCTACCTAGCAAGTAGATAAACACATGGTGATCATACCGCAAACCAAATATACATTGACACCTCACCACAATGCCTCAAATCCAATATACCTATAGCGCGTGTATCTGGCGCGTAATAGTTTATAATCACATTTCATGATGCGTCCAAAATATGACTCCAAAACGGTGGACAGAACAAAAGCTGGCAAAGGTGTAATTATTAATGGCTTTGATTTTAAATATTATGGGCTAGGCATCTGAAAAAGCTCATGTCTATGGGCCTAAGTCATGACATTAATGGCCAAACTCATAGACAACTTTGTCGGGATGTCGGAGTAGTTCCGTGTTGCGTTCAGCGTGTCTCTTCTTCTATTTTCCTCGCATTTTTATTATTATTATGGGGGGGGGGTGGGGCTAGACAAAAGTCCCCCATCACCTCCTCCCCACATAGGACCGCGCCTGCCATGTGGAAGTTTATAAGTGTTTATAATAAATGTCTGTATACCGGTGTTCAAAATCACACCATCTGCGTGTACTTCCCCAAAACTTTAAAAGAAAACAGCAACAAATTAAAATATAATATGAATAAATAAATTAACTAATATTTGTTAAGTGTCACATTAACATTAATCAGCAGTTATTTGTTTGTTTCATTAGGGCCTAACAACTACGTCAGCGTATATGTGGTCTTACATACTTCAGTGAGAGAATGAATGCTGAGCGCTATTCAATTACAAATACGTACGTTAGCTACAAATAATATCTAAGTTAAAGGAGCTCTATATACTTCTAGTTTTAGGCCATGGAATGAATCCCTACTCACTGTGAATAAAGATGTATATAATACAATTTACCTGTAGAAGTTTCAGCCTCATAAGTCGTCAGGTTTTTCAGAAAAAAGTGAAAATTACACGGAAGTTTTTCAGGAAAGTTGTGTAAATCCGTTGCAGATTACAATTATTGGCATGGCGCCCTCTTGCAGCGAGAGATTCATGATTCGTGAACCGGCGATTCTTACTTGTGTATGAATTCGAAAGTTGACTGCGCCCGTCTAAAAATTACGGAAGCTTAAATTGCCATCACGTTACTGAGTTACCGAGATAATTTATCTCAGAAACACGGAATATTTTGTTGGAAACATGGAATTCAATGATAAGGTATCTTGGAAACACGGAATTCCAAGATGAGGTATCTTAGAAACAGAGAATTCCAAGATAAGGTATCTTGGAAACACAGAATTCAATAATAAGGTATCTTGGAAACATGGAATTCCAACATAAGGTATCTTGGAAACACAGAATTCAATAATAAGGTATCTTGGAAACATGGAATTCCAACATAAGGTATCTTGGAAACACAGAATTCAATAATAAGGTATCTTGGAAACATGGAATTCCAACATAAGGTATCTTGGAAACACAGAATTCAATAATAAGGTATCTTGGAAACATGGAATTCCAACATAAGGTATCTTGGAAACACAGAATTCAATAATAAGGTATCTTGGAAACATGGAATTCCAACATAAGGTATCTTGGAAACACAGAATTCAATAATAAGGTATCTTGGAAACATGGAATTCCAACATAAGGTATCTTGGAAACACAGAATTCAATAATAAGGTATCTTGGAAACATGGAATTCCAACATAAGGTATCTTGGAAACACAGAATTCAATAATAAGGTATCTTGGAAACATGGAATTCCAACATAAGGTATCTTGGAAACACAGAATTCAATAATAAGGTATCTTGGAAACATGGAATTCCAAGATAAGGTATCTTGGAAACACAGAATTCAATAATAAGGTATCTTGGAAACATGGAATTCCAACATAAGGTATCTTGGAAACACAGAATTCAATAATAAGGTATCTTGGAAACATGGAATTCCAACATAAGGTATCTTGGAAACATGGAATTCCAAGATAAGGTATCTTGGAAACACAGAATTCAATGATAAGGTATCTTGGAAACACGGAATTCAATGACTTCAATGACAATTTTTAGACTTTTTGGGGTTTTGTTTTAATTGTTTTAATGACTGATATTTTTGAATTTGTGTTCTCTCAGGTTTATTGCTTGTTAAATTGTGTTTGGCCGTAGCTTTTTAAACTGTTTTTCTGTGAAGCGCTTTGAGCGTCTTTTTAGGCGGATTTTGGCGCTATATAAGTTTACGTTATTAATGATCTGAGGGCCCAATTTCATGGCTCTGCTTACCGTAAGCAAATAATTGGCGCTTACAGAAGCAGGGAATTCTGCGCTTACGTCAAGCGTATTTCACGGGTAAGCAGGGAAGTTTTGCTCCTGCGCGTGCGTAGTCCATTACTAGGCATTATACGCTTACACACAGCTAGCGCAGAAAATCGGCGCTTGCTCGGTAAGCGGAGAATTGCAAGCGCAGAATTCGGCGGTAAGCAGAGCCATAAAAGTTGGCCCTTATCTTGGAATTCCGTGTTTCCAAGATACCTTATCATTGAATTCCGTGTTTCCAAGATACCTAATTATCATTGAATTCGGTGTTTCCAAGATACCTTATCATTGAATTCCATGTTTCCAACAAAATATTCCGTGTTTCTGAGATAAATTATCTCGGTAACTCAGTAACGTGATGGCAATTTAAGCTTCCGTACCCGGGTGTCTGGTCATCGGAATGTTTGTACATGTACGTACTTATACTATGTACTTGCAACGAAGCTGCACACCGGCATAGCTGTGTGTAAAGATTACTGGTTTTTACTCTGTGATTTATAATTACACATGCTTGGCGCTTCTCACGTAATAAGTAATGCATTCAAACAAATCTTTCAATAGTTGTACAGTGTTATACACTTATATGCTGGAGGGTGGTTTTGTGGGCTGCTGGAGTAATTACTTTTGTTCGGTTTTCAAATCACTTCTGTAACAGTCAGTGTATGTAGGGGTCAGAAAAGTGCTTCCTTTTATTTGCATGACCGGACCGCCGCCACGGTTTTCCATAAACAATGAACTTGGAGGACGTTTTCAAAAATTCATTTAGGGAAAATTTATTATTGTAACAAAACAAAAACATCACATAACGAAGCAACAATGTTTCATTATACCTACAAAAACTATGACATAATTTTCTGTGTTCAAAATAAAGAAATATAAGACCAAAAACAAAGCATCCGTGTGCAGAAATAAGTGTCTCCGGAAAAGTCATTTGCTTAATAGTTAACGGAATTGGGCAGAAGAATTTTACTCATAGAATGTTAGCTACACTATTGATCTAGTCTTTCACTGTATTCTTTATTTCTAAGGATTCTCGAAACAGTCAAGAATACTTTAAGAATTCGTCTTCGTCAGCGTTTATACCGTTCAGAATCGAAATGGCCGCCATATTTCGTTTGTAAATGAGAGCCCTTACTTGATTGGTAAAACCGTGAACCAAACTGAGTGTGCTATGTTGCTATGTAACCAATCAGCTGCTGCGTAAGGAAACGTATGGCTCCTTACTTACTACACAGAACTGAATGCGGTTTTGGGTAAACATTGAGGTGCCCGACTATCTTGTGAGAACACTCACGATGTCATTGCTATTATAACAAAATGTCATCAAGGTTTCATTTGTTTTGTTTGAAAAACTTTTACACTTGTCCTCTAGATTACTGAGAAGGAAAAACCAACAATGATTGCATTTTTGGTCTATACAAACTGTTCACTGTGGCTTCCTCACGTTTGGCTCTCCAAATGCTTGGTGCATTCGGATCGTCTAAAGAAAGAGGCCTAATCCCGCAAGCCCACTATAAACAAATATAATACAACAAAATAAACAAATATTTTTAAGCATAATTCCATTCCTCCGATATAAGTAGATAATATTGTTTTACCCTTCTCTCTATAGGGAACCTATGATCAGTTAACCAATTTTAATAAATGTTTACCACCATAATGACAACACTTTCACATTTGTTTTCTTGTTTTATGGAAACATTCATTTATTTTAAGTTTCTTCTTTCAGCTGCATGAATTTCTCACACACATACCCACATTTACATGTACACTAGTACAAATTAATTATATTAAACATTTAAATATTAATGCTAAGTATAATTAAAAGCAACTAAAGGACGCCCAGGCAATTAGTAGACTGGTATAAAGCATCAATGTTGAAATATTTGTTGTATGTTCCCTCTTATCTCTGGAGTGGATCCATTTGCAATACAGCATTTGGCACACTTGGTCGTGAGTATTGCTTAAAATAAGTTTACTATTGATACTAAACGGAAGCCACAGAAAGCAATGAACGTGGCCTTTTCTTTATCTTAAATCAACAATGAACATTGATTTTTCTTTATCTAAAAGTCATTATACAGAATTGAAAACTTTATGAAGTTCACACTGGAACCTTTTTTTTCTGTGAAATATGAATTCATAATCAAGAAAACTGTATCTGAAACTCTTAAAACAAATGCACTATTACTGATTTCGGTTGTGAGAACCCAAAATAACGACAATGTATTTACGTGCTGAAAACTGAGCAAAAATGTTCACAGATTTGTTTTTTCAAGTATACGGTTGATCACACAAAACATCAATATTGTCTGCAACTATTTTTTGTTGGCTGTACCAATCCTCTATAACACCTAATAAACAAACAATTAGGCAATTACCTAGCAGTACTTTGTTACAACATAAATAATAAAGGACCGAAAAGGTAGGGTCTTAGATTGCTTTTTTTTGGTTCTATGTAAAGGCTTATTTATAGGCAAAATTATACAGAAAGATTCTATAAAATCACATGTGAAAGTTTCAGCTGAATACAGTGTCTAAAAATGCTGGTAAAACAGCCAAAAACTTTCGCGGTATTTACACAAGAACGCAAAATCCATCCACGTTTAGCGAAGTGACAGATATCTCTGGTTGCAGCATTCTTGAACGGGACACCATTGCACCAACCCACAGAAATCTGGCCGGGTTACAATATCAGGAAGACACCAGACACTGGTCAAGTTCTCCTGCTGCAAGTACCTCCGGACAGAATCCTCCAAAACTTTAACGTGATACAACGGTATAGGTCAGTCACAGAGAGGCCTGAAATTTGAGGTAAAAAAAAAGTACCAGGTTAGGTAACATAATTACCAAAAATGGACTCAAAATAATATAAGGTTATTGAAATAACCAGGGTTACTGTGCACAGAAATGTCTTAACCTGAACGTAAATGGTCAAGTTAAAGACTGAATTTTTGCATCTGCACAGATATCAGAATTTAAAAAAAAATTGAGTACAGCGACCCAGTTGGGACAAGTCAAGACCAAAATGTACTATAAATGCAATAAAACAAAGTACAATTCGAATAAAAGACTTGTATTGCACAATACTATCATACCTAAAATAATAAGAGGAAAAAAAAGGCTAAATCACTTTGCGTATGATCATCATACATGGTGTACATAAAAGCAATGATGAATGTTTGGTAAACTTCTTGGGCGCACTTGTATTTCATGCATTTCTGATAAAGGAAATGTTTTACTATCTCTGGACTAAAAAAAAAGGTTTTTGTCTCTTGTTGTAATGACAAAATTCAGCATGATCACACCAAGACAAAACGAATAAAAAGCAGCCAAAGGATTGTGTTTACAACAAACGTATTGGCTACAGTGTCGTTACTGTCAACTCGCCCACTCCAAAGTTGCCCACTACAAAGTCGCCTCCTATTAAGACGCATTGTTTTTGTGTACAACGTTTTTGGGGCCTTAGTTTTTTCACCGGTCTCGTTAAATTTTGTTTTTGCCATGATGCCCCCTAATTCAGACAAAAATGCCGTGGTGCCCTTTTCACATAATTGCTATCTCTGCCTCCTCCTCATTGGCTTGGCATAGCATACATCCCTTTTTTCAATTGCGTTGTATGTTCTGACATGAATATTGGCCAAATTCATGAAACGAGAAACGAGTTCAACTTACCAGTTAACTAGTTTACATTTAATTGAGCTGAAGTTAACAGAAATAAAAATGTGTGCACCTACCACTTTTCTGTTGGTGATTCAAATGGTGCAACTCCAGAAATAACAGAACTACAGAAGATGCACAAAATAAATAAAAATAGTTGAAGTAATGAATCTGTACAACATGTCTAAAATTAACACGTACACATCATACATGGTACTTCTTGTTGAATGCACGTTAACTTCATGTTAAGTTAATAAACACAAACAAGAATTTGAAATTGCATCCTTTCAAACAAACTGCAAAGCCATCTGGATCTACATACGGCGGGCGGGACTACAGGTATACTGTAATTGATGGACAGCTGGTAATGGTTACATCTGTACGTACATGTATCATTGTATGTTCTCATAAAACATTTTTTTTAATCAATAAATTATAGCTGCTTGGCTGTTGGCCAACAACTCGCCTTTTTAAAAGTTTTTAATTGGTACCATAAACTTACACATTGGAAGATTCTGAAATGTCCCCCTTCAACTTTTTCTGGTCCAACTCCACGATGGTGTTGACGTAACCGGTGGCTCAAAAGGGGGGTAGCAGTCCCTGATGAATATATGGACAGCAGATCTATAAAAGTTAAAAATATTTTTGTTTGTGTTAAATTTAATCAAGAAGTAGACCTAATGAAGAATATATATCAATAAAAATAAATAAAAATACATGGCAGCATTATGATTATGTGATTGTTTTACTGTTAAAAAGTATGAATACTTAGAGAGCCTTTTCATTCAATCAAATGGCACACTTTGACACTATCAAAATAGGCCCACGATTTCTGGCAAACCAAAATGCCTCCTACAGAACAGAGTGGTCACATTGGTATTAAAATAATCAAGATTTATATAAAGAAAACTCACTTGTGTGTGCATATCTAGCAGCAATCTCGCCAGGTCAGCGTTCGAAAGACTCAGTCCCATGGCTTTACTTCTCCAGGTATCTTCCTAGTCCTAGTCCTACGTCCAAGATGGTCCAAGCACCTACGACACAGGACCCTTTCAATGTCATGCTGGATGGAACTTGGAAGTAACAACTTTTGAAGTTTTCTATACCTGACATGGCGTTTGACCGACGCACTCTTTGATCGTTTTAGGGCCTATTCTGTCAACTTTGGCCTCCCAATTTTCTTCCTGGGTTTATTGGCAACCGTTGAATCCAGTTTAGATCTAGTAAATTGACCTTTCAGACTCTAACATCGATAAAAGCCGTGGTATAACTTATATGAAGATTGCAAAGATATTTTTTATCGACAACGCGATGTGTGTACACAGCAACTCCAAACAACCTCGCACGCGCGGAAACTGTGCTCATCACTATACACGACAAACACAAAATAGATATTCTCCTATTTTACTGGGTACGAGGTAACATAAACATGAACCATTTGCGAATATTTCCAACTGAAAATGTACAACTATTATCGAGTGTGTGAGGGCAGCATTCAACGAATTGTCCTCAAAAAAGACTTCTCGTCTCAGTGAGACGAAAAGTGTTTTCGTGATATTGTTTTACTAATTATTTCTCAAAAACTACAGCACCTCAGCCACTAATATTTTAAGGGAAGCTTTCGACTATCAATATCTTTAAACCATGTAAGTTTAGTGTGAATCTGTGAGCTTTTTTGTTTTGTATCTTACCAGAAGTATAGAGCTCCTTTAAGTTTAATATAACATTGATAATTATAATATCAACTCATCTGCAGGCTGTAGAAAAATATAGCCAAGTCGTGGACAATTATTTTCGGGAAGCAAGCACTTATTATCAATGTTTTGGGTCTATGCACTCCCATAAAAAGACTCCGAATTAGTATTTGTATGTAATTGTGCAGTATGACATGCAATAATTCAATTTGCAAGCAAACCCTATTTGCTATGATAAGTGTCGCTTAACTTTCTTCAGAACAAGTTATCATTAATTTTAAGAACATTTATTATTTTGTAGTAGTATTGCTGCGTTATATTTAATGATCTTATACAATGATTCAACATTTTTCTTTAATGGAAATAAATTAACTTTTAGTAAGACGAAAATAGCATGAGTAGAATAATATCGTAATATAATACATTTTGTCACATAACATTGGTTAAAAGTTTGTTTATACTTTTCTCTTGCCTACACAAGAAAAACATCTTTGCTGTGGTAACTAAAGGGTTAGTCGAACATCTTTGTTAAGAAAGGTATAAATTAGAGCTTTGTAAAGTTACACTAGTCCTATACATTTGAATGTAAGATGAAATCAAAGACGAGATTTTAAACTTTGTATTCTGATAATTATCAATAAAAACAATGACATATTTTGCTCGTGAACCTTTCACTACGGGCGTACAGTGGAAAGAGAATTCAAAATTCTTGTTGTTTTTTGTTCGTTCGTATTATTATAATTGTTGTTGTTGAGACTTTGTACTATTGTAGAGATAAAATCATGAAATCTTTATCATATTATTTGACTAATAGTTTTAAACAACGTTGCCGTGTTCATTTAATGATCAGCTACAATGATTGTTGTGTGGAAAGAAAATGTTTACTATTTAAACATAGTGTAGAACAACTCTCTCTCTCTTGGACCAGTAAACGAGCATGCAGTATACACTATGTATACATAAATGTACATGTACATGTACAGGTTATTAGGCCGGGACAGCTCCGTGTTACGTTTCACAATGTGTGACACAACTGAACTTTCATATCACCTGCGTTGCAAACCGCGGCACAATAATGCTCAACGGACTTGGTTAAGTTTACAAAATGCCAGTGTATTTCTCATCGAACAATTTTCCCGCGCCTAGGCGCGGGAAAATTGTTCGATGTTCATGGGTAAATTGGCATCGTGACGAATGTGGCACTCCTATTCGCCTCGTAGTCTACTCCTGAAGTGCAGCAATTTGGTAAGAATCTTCATTTCGTACAGTTATTGAATTAACTTTAGCCTTTAACCAAAGCACAATGAAGATTACGCATTGTGGCAGTCAAAATGGCCGTCAAAGAGACAAAACATCAGCAACATTTAATCATTGAAAATGCCATCTAATAAAAAAGAAAATCAGCAACAAATCGCATCATCGTTCTCTAAACAAACTGTCGATGAGCTGAGGCCATTATAGTTTGAAAAAAAAATTCTATTTTGCCTTGGAGTTAGATGCCTTTGTAAAATCACGTTTTTTGAAACAAAATATATTGAATTTAGCCTAAATAAGTCAGATTTCATCTAAAATATTTGTGCTCGTTCAAAAACCATTGCTGCCAGTGGCATTGCACATCAATTCAGGGTATTCCCCCTTTTCTTGTGCGCATAAATGGCATTCAGCGGAAAGGTCAATGGTTGTTAAATTCTTTACTAGTTATTTGGGGTTTTTCGTAATTAGACCTCTATTATTATTTATATAGATAGTTCCCAGTAGACGCCATCTTTACGGGCAAATCGCATTTTGGCATGCAGGCGCGTCAAGCGCTCAAATTATTAACGCAGCCGCGTCATTCACTAACCAATCATGCAATTTGCAGTCTGCATCACATTGCCATATTGCTGCGTCAACCTTTGATTTATTGTATCGTTTCCCCCCACTGCAGTTCACCATGGTCATTATTGGAGTAGCAATAGCAGCAGCAGTAACAGCTGCAGGAGTAGGAATCCTCACCTGTGGCCCTGCTGCAATAGGGTTTACAGCATCAGGTATTGTCGCAGGCACGACTGCAGCTGCCCTGATGTCAGCTTCAGCTATAGCTAATGGTGGTGGTGTTGCAGCAGGGGGGATCGTTGCAACCCTTCAGGCCATGGGTGCAGCTGGGATAAGTACAACTGGCTATGCTGTTTCAGCAGGTATCGGAGCTGCCTCTGGTTATCTGTTTGGCAAAATATAGTGGTCCAAAGTTTCGTACAACATTATCTCAGTGGATCCATTGCAGCGTGTGAAGCAGATGAGCGATAATAAAATTACAATACAGTCAACACTCGACACATCAACTGGTTTTAGATCTCCGAGGAAATTGCTACGTCATGAACACTCAACCTGGACTAGTGCTCAGAACACAATTATAGATGAACACGCTACACATGCAATCAATATTGAGAGCCCTCAATGTGGCAGGCACGGTTTAGAGGTCTTGTTTAATGTTTTTTTCTTTATTATTTTTTTCTTTAATTTTGGGGTGTGATGAGCGGAGAGGCTAAACCCTTTGCACGTGACGTCCCCTCTAACTTTCTCTACATTTTTGTAGTTGAAATGTAATTTATATAATAATTGAGAATATTCTACTCCGCGGCAGTAGAATATAATTATAGAAAGACAAGTTCTCAAAGAACAAAATCTACATAGCAAGTAGACACATGGTGTTACCGCAAACCAAATAATTATACATTGACACCTCACCATGCAATGCCTCAAATCCCATAAACCTATACAGCGCGTGTATTTGGCGTGTAGAAAGTTATAGTTATAATCACAATTTATGATGCAGTTGCGTCAAAAATATGACAGAACAAAAGATTGCACAGATGTAACTATTAATGACTTTGATTATGAATATTATGGGCTTGGCATATAATTACATTGTCTGAAAAAGCTCATGTCTGTGGGGCCCAAGTCATTAATGGCCAAACTCATAGACAACTTTGTCGGGATGTCGGAGTAGTTCCATGTCGCGTTCAGCATGTCTCTTCTTTTCTCCTCGCATTTTTATTTTATTTTTTATTTTTTATTTTTTTATGGGGGGGGGGGGGGCTAGACAAAAGTCACCCATCACCCCCTCCCCCATAGGACCGCGCCTGCCATGTGAAAGTTTATAACACATTTCTGTACCGGTTTTCAAAATCACACTATACTGGCATACTTCCCCAAAACTTTCAAAAGAAACAGCAACAAATTAACATGTATACGCCTATGAATATATGAAATAACTAATAATTGTTAAGTGTCACATTAACATTAATCACTTCAAAGTGCTCATTGTTTCAACAGGTTTGTTTTCGTTTCATTAACAACTACGTCAGCGGTCTTATACCGTGGTCTTATACTTCAGTGAGAGAATGAATGCAAGAAAAAATTGAGCGCTATTCAAATACAAATACGTCAGCTATACCATAACATTGATATAATATCTGATCAACTGTAGAAAAATTCAGCCAAGTCGTGGACAATTATATTCGCGAAGCACTTATTATCAATGTTTTGGGTCTATGCACTCCCATAAAAAGACCCAAAATAATATAGTCTTTATATATGTAATTTCAGTGTGACATGCAATCATTCAATTTGCAAGCAAACCCTGATTGCTATGATAAGTGTCGCTTTAACTTTCTTCAGAAGGAGTTATCATTAATGTTAAGAACATTGATCTAATACAATGATCTGATACAATGATTCAACGTTATTCTTTGATTTAAATAAGTTAATATTTAGTAAAACAACAATAGTATGAGTAGAATAATATCGTATAACTATTTGTTGTCACATAATATTGCTTAAGTTTGTTTTACTTTTGTCCATGCCTACACAAGAAAAACACCTTCGCTGTGGTATAGGGTTAGTCGAACATCTTTGTTAAGAAAGATATAAATTAGAGCTTTGTTCAGATACACAAAATGTACTTTAAAAACGTGAATGAAAAATGAAATCAAAGACGAGATTTCAAACTTTGTGTTCTGATATTTATCAATAAAATCGACAATTGCTCGTGAACCTTTCACTACTGGGAGTATAGTGAAAGAGAATTAATTTCTTATTGTGTTTTTTCGTTCGTATTTATAAAAAGAAATTGTTTGAGACTTTGTACTTTTGTAGAAATATCATGAAATCTTTGTTATTTATTAATATACTAATTTTATTATACTAATAATTTAAATAACAAACCACAAGGGAGAACGTTGCCTTGTTCATTTAATGATCGGCTAGAATGATTCAACATCATTCTTATATAACGTTTGGTAGGGAAAGAAAACATTTCTTATCTAAACACAGCTTTACTTATGTAGAACAACTCTTTCTCTTGGACCAGTTTACGAGCATCATGCAATATACACTACGTACATACATTACATTGTAAAGGTAGGCCAGACAGCTCCGTGTTACGTTTCACATTGTGTGACACTACAACGGAACTTTCATATCACCCGCGTTTGCAACCCGCGGCACAATAATGCTCAACGGACTTGGTTAAGTTTACAAATGTCGGTGTATTTCTCATCGATCAATTTTCCCGCTCATCGGTAAATTGTGACGAATGTGGCACTCCTATTCGCCTCGTACTCTACTCCTGAAGCGCACCAACTTGGTAAGAATATTCATTTACGTACAGTACTTGAATTAACTTTATATAACCAAAGCACAATGAAGATTACGCATTGTGGCAGTCATATGGCCGTCAAGATCAAAGAGACAAAACATCAGCAATATTTAATCATCGAAAATGCCATCTATTAAAAAAGAAAATAAGGAACAATTCGCATCATCGTTCTCTAAACAAACTGTCGGAGCTCAGGCCATTATGATATAGTTTGAACAGAATTATCCATTTTGACTTGGCCGAGTTGGGTGCCTTTGTGAAATCATTTAGTACAAAATATATATTGAATTTAGCCTAAATAATTCTGATTTCATCTAAAATATTTGTGCTCGTTCAAAAACCATTGCAGTGGCATTGCACGTAAATTTAGGGTATTCCCCTTTTCTAGTGATACGGCGTAAACTGTATCTTGTCGTCCCGTTCCGACCCCTGTGGGTCTAAGAAAACTCTGCGGTTTTTAACAGAGAAATTGCTGGAGATTACGATTCCGAAAGTTCTCCACAAAAACGCCAGTCAAATTCGAGAAATTGTCGACCAAAGATTGCACTAAATTTCGACAGCGATCGAGCACTGTTTGCGGTTGTGATACGTCGGCTCGTTACATTTTGGTTGGAATACCTACGCACGGACACCATGTGATCTAAATTCGCCAATCACATCCTAGGTCACACGTCATGTGACACCACAAAACAAACATGGCGGCGCCCATGCCTCGCTCGGGTGAGAAAGACTCCGTGATAAATCCGAAGTGTTTTGTTCACCTAAAATCTGTCAAAGCTGAGAAAGCACAATATATTTTCAGGGAAGAGTAAAATCATGCATGAGGCCGTGTTCAAGCGCGTCGTCATGAGATGAGATCATGTGTGAGATCACGAAAAACACAGCATCTTTTGATAGTAGGCCCCGTACTCGATATAGGCCTATACAGCATACAGTGCATAAAGGACATGCAAAGAAAATAGGACCGTAACGCAGTTAAAATGTTCAATGTAAATAAATGTTAAATAAATAATAAATGTTTGTAAATTATTAAAAATGTAGCTTCTCCCCGTGTCGAGTGAGAATCATGTATTAAGGCAAGCTTGAAGAAATGAGGCGTCATCATAGGGCCTATATACAGTTCTAAAGAGGGTGGGGGATACAAAAACAATTGTTAGGGGCAGGCCTGTAAAATAAATTATTCTTCTAACCCTTTTTGGGGGGGGGGGGGGCGATTTTTAATTTTTTGTTATTTATCTATTCTATTTTATTGTTATCTTTATTTATTATTAATATTTATTTTAATTTTTTTTGGGGGGCGAATATGAAAGAAAAGGACATCGGCACGTTATAAATTAGCGGCGCCCGTCGACGAGAGGGAGGGGGTGGGGGCGCTGGATTTTTACTTTTTTTGATAATGAAGGCCCATGGAAGGCCCAATTCCAGCCAATTTTGTAAATTTGTTAGTTTTTGTTTGGGTTTTTTGAGGGCACCATTTTTTTACATTTTGTGTGGACTTTTTCTTCCTTTTTTGATCTTGGTGGGTTTTTTAATTATTTATTTATGCCTTTTTATTGATGCTTTTTTATTTATTTATTAATTTTTTTATCAAATGATAAACCATAAGGGAAACTGACTGGGTAAATTTTAAACGAGTTTGGGTTGAACAAAACAAATGTACTAGCTAGGGTGGAATTTGAACCAACGACCTCCGGATTAACGTACCGGCGCTCTACCAACTGAGCTATCTAGACCTATGTTGGCCGTCTCCCTATTTTTGTCAATAATTATCCTTGTTGGTGGGTTACCAGTCAGAAGCTATTCAAAAAGTGTAGCCAGGGATCACATCCAAGTACGATACAACCTGGGAAGCTGCAGCCAGACATTGAATTCACCACAATGGAATTTGACTGGGTAAATTTTAAATGATTTTGGGATGAACAAACTTATTATATGAGCGGCTCACCCCCTATAGTTACGGGCCTGAAGGGAAAATCCACAAGAAAGGGGTGTGTGTGGGAGGGGGTGGCGGAAAGGAGTGGGGATCATGAGAAAAAGGGAGACGGTGTGCCTATAGGCACTTTCCTGCCCATTAATCTTTAACGAATTAGCGAGTGTTCCGGCGAGAGACATCGACAGAAAAATGATCAGAAAAGCGTTGAAAACCATCCTATGGATGTTGTTTTCAGTGGGAGACAATGGTCTCCCTCGAAAAGTCAAAAGGCGATAGTTAAACGTACTTTTTCTTTGATGTTTGCATGCACCCTCACAGAAAAGGGGGTTATAAGTGGTAAAGGGGAATGTTTTAACTTAATAACACAAACATTTCCCCCTTTTTTATTTTTTTTTATTTTAATTTGTTATAGTTTACCTTAGGCCTTATGATATTTTTTTTGCAATAACAGTGATAGGTGTTTTAGGGGAAAAGTATCCTATTAATTAGAAATCAAATGTCAAAAGAATAAGACACAAAATATGTCAGTTCCTTAATTTGGAGCGACTCATCATTCCATCCTTGTTGTTCAATGACTAGCCTATACATTTTTTAAACTAAGCTCTTTATTCTTGGCACAAAACTTTGATGGCTAACCATTCAGTGATGTTAAAAAGACACGATAGTCTAGTTTATTTATTTTTTATTTATTTATTTTAAATCTTCGGACAAAAGTACATGTATATACATTTTAAAAATTGTCCGGGTCAAGACAAAAGTTTAAAAAACTGTCATCATAGATGTGTCAGACCCAATAAAATCCTCTACTACAAAGTTATATACAAAAACCAAAATACAAAATGTGAAGCAAACGTGACTCACTTAAGGAGACAGGATAAAAAGACAAATAGTTTTTGAGAAATAGGCCTACAGTTTTAAACATGGCTAAACCACACAATGTTGTTGGACGCGACGCAATTTTAATTTTTTATTTTTTTAAATAAAGGATATAGGCCTATAATATGTTTTACGGCCCACACACCAACGGGGGGAATCGATACGGCGCGCTGCCCATGGTCAATACCGTGTCTCAGCCGCGCAATTTGATTTGTGTGTGTCGGAAGACTTCAGTTCGCACATTGCGCACGCGCATTTTCACAGATTGCGCCCAACAACGCTTTTAGCAAACTTTGCATGTTTTTGCAAATTTGACTGGATATTTTTTGGAGAACTTTTAGTATAGTGTTTAGTATGTCTACAACTCACAAAATATACCTTCAAAAAGTAGACCCACGGGGGTCGGAACGGAAATCATTTTCCAGGCATCTTTTCGTTTACACCGTACGGCCTATGAGCAGTAACAGAGTATGCAGCTTTAGTTGCTGTACGTCGGATTATTATTCGATTAGTAATCATCCACACTGTACAACCAAAGCACCAGGGAGATTATTCATTGTAGCAGTCACACTTGCCGTCCAAATAGACAAAACGTCACAATATCTAATCATCGAAAATGCAATAGAAAAAAAAATAATAATAATAATAATTACAATTGCATTATCGTTTCCTTACATACCGGCAAATAGGCTGATGGTGTCATAGTTTGAACGAAATTATTGATTTTTCCTGGGTGGGATTCGATGCCTTTGTGTAATATTTTGTCGTTCAAAGACCATTGAAATGGCATTGCACGTCAACTTAGGGTTTTCCCCTTTTCTTGTGCGCATAAATGGCATTCAGCAGAAAGGTCAAAGGTTAAATTGTTAAATTCTTTACTAGTTTATTGGGGGTTCTTCTAGTAATAAACCTTTATTATTTGAAATTGAGTGAATACTGAGGCAAAATATCTGGCATTGCGCTATATTTTAGGGAAATCTCCGTTAGCTTGCGAGTATTGTGAGGGTCTGGTATGGTATACAGAGTAAAAAAGCTTTGACAACCGCTAATGCCGAGTGTTATTTTAAATCATTTTGCCACTCCCGTCTAGCCAACCTAAATTAAATTGAATAGTAAACAACACGGAGTGTATATGTATTACCTCTTATAATGACAGGACACTGACTCTCCAAATAGCACAGTAATTTTATGGACTTTTTGAGCCTTCATTTATTATTGTAAATAAATAAAACTCTAGGGTACACACACGTAACTATCATTATTGTTGTATTTACACTAAAACCATACCTATGTTGATAGTGTATTTGTCAAACAATTACATTGCACCCTTTTGTATACAGTACAATCCAGATAGAGGTAAACATCTTAGACTGATACAAAGTTCACTGTAGTCTTCAGCAGAGTGTACGGTAAGAGTTTTTATCTTTGGTATTAGCATTCCCCAAATACAATTCCATTACCAACACAAATCTTTCGGATCCTTACAGGCCTACGTCAAGCAATATCTGAGAAATCCTGAAGTTACCGTCCCTGAGTGGATTTACAGATGTTGTCGCAATTTATTTGTTTGTATGGAATAAAACAAAAACAAAAACAAATTATAAAAAATTCAGAAAAAAAAATAAATATTTAACTGACGTACTCATTGTACAAAACAGAAACCACTTTTCATTCTTAAAATAGAATAACTTCATCAATGTTTCAAAGTATATCATATATAGGGGACGTTCCACTTGTTTTATTAACTGCAGGAAAAATCAACTGATCATGCGGGGCTTGAGCATCTGGGCCTTAATCATCGGTGCGATTTTACCAATGTGCTTTGCACCACACGACTTACTGACACTGGGATGCCAAGGTGCCATAAACTCAAGCAAGGAAACAGAACAATTAGAAATAATTGTTTTGGGTTTTTTCGTCGCTTTTAACGCCCTTATCGACAGAAACTCATTGTGGTTTGGTATTCCGGGTTTCCTTTTATCTTTACTGGCAACTTTTCATTCGTGTTCTGAAGCTTGCCACATGATTACATGGACTTGTCGTGGTTACTGTCATCTTATAAGTACATGTACTTCGGTTATACATGTTTTGTTTGAGATAGTCTGGGCATGTGAAAAGTGATCACATGATTATGCTCCATATTGTTTTGTTGCAGAAACAAACTTTGAATGTCCACTTTTAAAGTCTCACAAAGTCATAGCAAAAGTAATATGACCAGTGTCCTGATGACGACTACAGCACAGTATAAAGTCGAAAAGTTAGATCAAACCAAACAGCTCTTATCAGAGTGAACACTAAGCTTCTCCCAAGAAAAAATAGTGATAACAATGCAAAACCTCAAAATCTAACAACAAACCAAATGTTGCTTTGTGTAGTTAGACTTGCTTGACATAAATGCTAGATGATTCAACTGATTTAGAATAGACTTATACAAACAATATTTGTATCAGTCTGTTGTATACATTATTGTATATAGGCCTTCAGACGTTAAAGATGTTTTTGACGAAGTATTTAGTGGGGTTTTTTGTACTGATTTGCTGTAAACTTGCTGTAACACATTACTTTATATCTCATTGTAGACCCTTGATGTATAAGTTTACCAACTATAAAGCCATTACTATTGGCTTATTCGACTTTCAAATCTCATACATCGTTTTGATGTAATATTATATATTTTGAACTAAAACACTAGTATTAAGAACATAAGTAAGATTTGTATATCTTTAAAAATATCATTCTGTAAAATTACCACATAATGCTCCCGAAAAGAGAGCCTAATAATTTCTCTGGGGCCCGAACCTGACCAATATGGCTCGCAAGATTGTTGTGACCCTAGATCTACGTGGACTACCTTGTACTGCATTGTTTGCATAACTTTTAAAGCCTTTAAGATGAAAATTAAATGGTCTTGACAATATTCTTTGCCTATTGGAGATCACTCCAGCCCTTGAAGTTAAATCCTTCAAAACGACGCAAAATTGTCACACAATTCAAAAGAAAATTGATCCCAAATGTCACACAGATTTACAGTGATCGAGTAGTCTATATATTGTGCCCATTCCAGAGAGCAATTATACTACAATTATGGTGCCTTCCCCCCTACATGGGGTATGGTTTGATAGGCCTACTTAACCATAATCAACATTATAAATGGGCGGGTAAGGGTGACACGCAGTGGCAACACCCATCATTGGTTTATCTCTAAAGATAAAAATGAACTCCATTTGTGTCTATAAACCAACGCTAAAATTGATATTATTACAGAAATATAGGGCCTATATAAGTCGATATTCTTCAAATGTCCACTTTTAAAGTCTCACAAAGTCATAGCAAAAGTAATATGACCAGATGTCCTGATGACGACTATACAGCACAGTATAAAGTCGAAAAGTTAGATCAAACCAAACAGTGATAACACAGTGATAACAGTGATAATAATGCAAAACCTCAAATTCTAACAACAATTCAAAAGTTGCTTTGTGTATAGTTTAACTTGCTTAATATGCTTGATGATTCAAATGATTTAGAATAGACTTAAACTTTTTTAATAAAAAAAATCTTTGTATCAGTATGTTGTACATAATTAAATACAGGCCTTCAGACGTTAAAGGCCTGTACCGACTATTGGTAAGATCGAAAAACACAAATGTTCACACAGATTCACACATAACTTACATGATTTAAAGTAAGTTATGGTAGAAAGGGTTCCTTAAAATATTTCTGGCTAAAATGCTATCGTTTCTGAGAAATGAGTAAAACAATAGTTTTATCACGCGTGATAATAAACTCGATGTTTGAAAAACAGAAAACACATAATAAGGTCTCTTTTCACTATTTTGGGCTCAAACTTTCACAGGTTTGTTTGTTCATGCATATGTTGAATCACACAACATGTGGACTGATTTTGAGCTGTTACCAAAAGAATACAATACCTTTAAAGATGTTTTATGATGAGTGGTTTTTTTTGTACAGACTTGCTGTATAAACTTGCTGTAAAACATTATTTTATATCACACTGTAGACCCTTGATGTATAAGTTGACAAATTTTAAAGCCATTACTATCGGCTTATTATATTTTCAAATCTTATCAAATACAATGTTTTGATGTAATATTAGCCATTTTGAACTAAAACGCTAAATTTTAAAACATCACTCTGTATAATTACCACATAGTTCTCCCGTAAGTATCTAGAGCCTATTTCTCTGGGCCCGAACCTGACCAATCTGGCTCGCAAGATTTGTGTCACAAAAAGTGGCCCTTTAATTACGTTGACTACCTTGTACTGCATTGTTTGCATTGAAAACAAAAGGTCTTGACAATATTCCTTCCATAGTGGAGATCACTCCAGCCCTTGAAGTTAATTCCTTCAAAAAGATGCACAATTGTAAAACAATCAATTTTTTTTACCCCGAATGTCACATACATTTACAGTGATAGTTAGAGTAGGCCTACTGTGTCAAGTCCAGAGAGTAATATTATACTACAAGTATGGTGCCCTACCTCCTACTCCTACATGGGGTATGGTTTGATACTTCACCATAATCGAAATTGTAAATGGGCGGGTAAGGGTGATGCGCAGTGGCAACACCCATCATTGGTTTATCTCTAAAGATAAAAATGAACTCCATTTGTGTCTATAAACCAACGCTAAAATTGATATTATTACAGCGCTACATTTTAATCGATATTCTGTTATGCAACTTTGTAATTTTTAAAAGAGGAAATGGTCAACCACACTAACTGTACAATGTTTTTTATTTTTTCACTTTTCTATGGAATTATTAAAGAAACAGTTATCTAGCCTTAAGACTGTATTAATGTTTCGTATGTAAGGTCAGACAGCTCGCACAATTTGAAATACCTTTTTAAATTACAAATTTACTTTAACCACACTTTTGCCTTTTCGGTAAGTTCTCAATGAAAAACAAAAACACAAGCACAGCTCTGTACCAATAGAGTTGTAGAATTTGAGATCCATTTTAAGCCTGGATGAAAGACATCGCAGTGCATGATTGTCACTATGAAATACGATTACGACTAAATTTGGCCGTCTAATTCACCCCGATACAAAAAATATGACGACCTTGAGTAAATGGGTTTGGTCACCATTGAATTGCATCAGAGATCCGCAGAGAAAACTTACATTATACTAGGGGGGAAAAGTCAGTCTATTTCTGAATGTCTTTGGAATTTGTTCGAGATGTGTTAAACGTGTATTGGTTTTGCAACACAGAACATAAATTAAAACACACACAAAAACCACCGGTTAAAAACATTGTGACGTCAATAACTCATCACATATCACGTGTCTAGGCTCTATATATAGAGGGATACGCACTTGGAATGTCAATATTTTAGCTCAAGCGGCGACAACAAGTGCACCAGTGGACACTGGGGAGGTTTATAGTGTTCTAATGTCGCTCTAATCCGTCAAAGTCTCTTTTCCCCAAATCCGTACTGGTTGTTTTGCAAAGATCGGAGTAAAGAATTTTGAGATAATCACATCTCATCTCATCACATCTCAATAGGCATGATATTCGTATAATTGTTTATAACAATCGGTTTCTGGATTATTCCGACTGAATTAAAGTGAAATTTTGAAATAAAACTTCTTTGTCAACGTAAAACACGAACAGCACATATGTTCGGTTGATGGATGTTTCCACAATACTTGAATAAATATCTTTAAGCATCACTTTATATTGGAGTGCCAAAGAGAGGGGCGGTTGAGACACCAACCACTTTGTATTCAGCTATCAATTTGACCTGAGATGAATAGCGCAGATGAGCTGATTGAGAAGCAGGAGGGAGGAGGCTGGTCAGCAGAGGGAGCCTTTGAGGACCAGGTCTGGTTACGGGCCGTCTATGGTATCATAGCCGTACTTGGGATCACCGGTAACTTCTTGGTGATGTTCACTGTGGCTAGAGTACCATCGTTACAAAATCTGACCAACATGTTCATCGTGAGTTTGGCCGTCTGTGATTTCATCGTATCGGTATTTCTCATACCGCTACATCTCGGTGAGTAAGCATCAAAACATATATATTTTGTATAAATGTTACAAGTTTTTACACCGGAATGAATTGATCTTTATAGTCATAAAAGAAAATCAATTTTCTCACCAGACTCATGAAATACATCACAAACGATAACTACACCCTATTGATTACATAAATTGAGCCAGTGAGAAGGTCAGGGTTCGATTCCTAACCGCGGTGCTGCCCGTGTTGGGCAAAGCCAATAAGCCGATTGGACACAGACACTCTGCCTGTCCCATAACACAGGTAGGCCCATACCAACAGTATTATCCAAACAATTAAAACAGCGAAATAGAAATCAAGCCAAGTCTGACTATTATTAATACCGAATCTGGACCGTTTTACCAGGTGTGGGTGGTTGATGTCGTACACGTAGTTTATCTTGTACAGGAAGTTGTTAATAATATTTCAAATAACTAACCGTACAAGTTAAGGTAATCATAACAATGTTTTTGTTTACAAACATGAATAAATAACGTACGTATCTTATACGTTGTTTATAGTACAAGTATTGAAACATGAAAGGTGATCATATACGGGATCAAACAAAAATAAAGTTCGTAACGAAAACTACTGACAACTAGTTTTTACAATTATGAGTCATTTGAAGCTTGTCTATGATTGAAAGGTCTATTTTAAGTATAGTACTCTATTTGGACGTAGAAAAATATATTAATTTCCTAACGCTAGTTTTCAATCAAACACATCAAACAACCAGCCTGTAAAATTGATAAAACTGGATGGGGGCAAGTTTATATGTGAAAACAGGGTTTGTCCACGTTCTTTTAGGGCCATTACAATAGAAACTAGACATTAGGTGTTTGTGAACAAACACAGAGCTGTTCCGTGTTCTTTTTCTTTGATTATAAGCACTACATACCTTCAAAGTTGGTCTGACTTCGAGATACAAGACCCTTCACCTTTGACATGCTCTTATTTTGACTTTAAATGTGCCCATTGTATGAATTGTAATGTTGGAGACAAGATGTACACAAAGCATGAACTCAAGATGGCTACCTTATTCAACAACTCAGTACATGTGACATTGTTCAAGTCTCAACACATGGTGGTGCTATAACAGTTACATGAAGCATGATCATAGATATTACACCTTTCTAAACCTTCATAACCTTCATTCTGAAACTGACTCTAAACTGAACAGGTTTCACTAGTAGTTAAAGTGCAGTGAGCGAACTAACCTTTTCAAGCTACAGAACTGAAAAGTTATTAGTACATAAAGTTAACGAACTACCCCTTATACCAAAGAACAGGTCTAAAGTAAGCATGAAAAGCAAACTTAACCATTCTATCGAGGAACAGGTCTCACAAGTTAGTAGTAAAGTAAGCGTGTGACAGTTACACGGTTACACGGTTAACCAACCGATCAACCGGTTAAAGGTTTACATGTTTACGGTTCGGTTGAATGTAAACATAAATTGATCGCAAAGTACCGCGAAATGCTGACCATAATAATTGCGATCACGACTTACACAGCACACGATCCCATGTGACACACACACATATCGTTTCCAATTAACAGGCTTGTAATCTTTGTTATTTCATTACTCTGCGTACCGCAATAGTTGCAAAAACATTGATTAATTTGTTCGTTCTTTACACACACTGTACAAGAGTGAAATTCCATAAATCCATATAGGACATGTTAATAGGGGTGTAACGATACATTGAAGATAAACATGATAAAGAACGCTATTATACATTATTGCAGTATACATTATTTTATCATGACAGTAGTGGGTAGGCATACACAGAGCTGTGGGTCGACTTGTACAGTGTTGTATGACTCGAGTCCAGGACTCGGACTTGAGTCCATCTCGAGTCACAATTTCGGTGACTCGGACTTGACTCGAGTCACGTCTGCAAAAGACTCGACATCGGACTCGACTATCATGACTCGGACTTGTCCCCGAGCACTCGTGACTTGCGAGTCACATATTTTCACAAACAATACTTTTTTTAAATATTAAAAACAATTTCGATGATCCGATCGTTATTCCCGGAGTGTTCGTAATTATTGTGTAGATGGCCATATGTACATACAGCACGTGTATGTTCAATACCCATAATAACATGGGATATAATTCTTTAAAAGCATTATTGTGCACGACACCAATATTAATGCTGGTATTCTGTCAACGTTAACACCATAGCCACTGCTTGATGCATATTGCCAGGGAAATGGCCTGTCTGGTACACTGTAAAACACAGCCTGCATATTGCACTGTGATGGCTGTGTGTTGTTTGCACCAGTTTCCACACATGTCGACACACGACGTCAAGCTTGGTCACGTCACGTCAGTTTGCTAGTCGCTAGTACAACATTTTATGATTGGATAAGGGGCAAGGAGTATTTATAAAACCTAAAATAAAAAAAATTCTGCAGATATATGTACAGAACTTTGTATAAATTAAATGTGTTTTATTTTGTCATTTCCAATTCTTACTTTACAACATTTGGTTTGCAATCAATAGTGATCCAGTCATCTAAGTGAACTGGTTGATGTATTCTAACTATTTAAATATTTAAACAAGTGACTCGGACTCGAACCAATTGACTTTTGACTCGGACTCGGACCAAGTGACTCGGGCCTCGAACTCGACCCAAGTGACTTGAGACTCGGACTCGACACAGGTGACTCGACTACAACTCTGCTTGTACACAATGGAACACAGGTCCCCGCAACGTTTTTATTTGCTAAACTGGGTCCCCACAGCGTGATTCTTTACAAAAGGGAATAATAGAACAATAGCAAGCACCATAACTGTGCGTGCAAAAGACTGTGTGTTTGTTTCACACAAAATTTTAAAAGACTTAAACACTTGAAATTGTTGTGCTTGTCTTATTAGTATTACTGTGTTTTAAGTAATTCCCTGTTTAACATTTTCTGAACTTAATTAATTCATTATGAAATGAACCGTGGTGCATTGTGATTAGGGTGATCATATCACTACCATTACACCCCTACTATGGGCATGAAACTTATTGAAATATAATTCCAGAGGTTGAAATTCACTTGAATTTTATGGAAGCCCAAAGAGCTAGTCATGCCAAAATGTTTACTATTCCGCATTTAATGAATATGGGAGATTCTATTAAAGTACACATTTAACACCTTTGGCGAACTTAATATTCAAGAGTGTTGCTTGTAAAAGTGTCGTGATCCACATTTAGTTTGTGAACTGTTTATTAGACCATCAACCCATGATAAATTGAAAGATTAAACAGAAACTTATATTGGGTAATAAAATATCTTTGTTTCATAATTAAATTACATATGATCCTTTTGCTTGTCATTTTAGCCTTCTGTATAACACAATTTTCTAAACCCCATGAGTTAAGAAGCTGTTGTTGTTTTTAGATCCTTAAATAAAATCCTTAAAACGTTTGTGCAGTTAATGTAGAGGGTTCGGCCACCGAGAGTCCAGCACTTGATGGTCCAGCTGTTGATGGATTAATCCTTTATCCAGTCTTGAAGATTTTCCTATAGAAATTAAGCATTGACAAAGCAAAATCTTACAATCTATTAAAAACAAGTAACAAATATTACCCCAAAATTCATAAATCCAATTATGTTTTTCCTTAGGGGGGGGGGGGGGTAGAAAGGAGAGACAATCCACTAACTACGTAGTGTTTTATAGACCATGTTACCTGTGATATCACATGTTTACAAAAGACTAAAGAGCCACAGAGCCTGGACTTCCTGCAGGCACATTTGTACACAGCTCAATGGAAGAATACAACATATCTTATGTTTTATGGAGATTGCACTGTCAGTTTTTTCTCAAATTTTGATATGAAGAAAGGGGAGACATTTCAAAAGCTGTACAGCTGTTGCTTTTTTAAATTTTGAATTCATGTGAAAATTATGACACAAAATGTATATTGTCCCATCGTAGCCTGTCTAGTCATGGTAGTATCTTGCCCATCAGGAAATGCATTAGAATGTAAAGGGTCACTTCTCTGTAAACAACGATAACATGGTCTATAGCTGTATCTCGCAACTCGCGTTATCAAATCTTGCGTTAGGTTTCAATCTCGCCCTCATGTTATTGTTATCGAATCTCGCGGATTTCAAACCCATCCCTTTTTTATTGACTAATTCCCATGTCTTGTAAGTTGTAACAAAGAAAGGACCAATGTCAATGACAGGATGGAAGCAGCTCGCCACTCTATCTTAAACAGAGGTATTTATTTTGTCGTTGTTTAGTGACATGACGGTGAACACCATTGACACAGGCTCAGTATAGTCAGTGTCCGGTGTGTACGGTACCGGTGGGTACATTGTAGATTTTATGTACTGTACATATCCGTACTGCCCAATAGGTTTTACCTACAATGTATGTAGTATCTGATCATAAATCACTTACCCGTGCGATTTGCTTCTTCTTGTCGTCCATTTGGCCCTTTCACTCTCTGGTTTCTCAGCTTGAGGTTCCCAGCTTGATTCCCTGACCACGTTGTGGCAATCTTGGGGCCTTCAGTGTGGACTAAACTTCACCCTTTTTTAGGACTTTCGCTAGTTCCTACCTCCTATGGCTAGACCTTCGTGCTGGCCGCCGCTGCGCAGAGAGTTCGTTCGCAACAACAACAGCAGAAATCAGATCCGAAATACGTTAAAAACTAAACTATGTCCAAGTCTCTCATCGTATATATGTCTATGTAGTCTGTGTATTATTGTACGAAATACGCAACAACAGCGCTCGTATACAGGACTAGGACTGGGATCAAGTTTAGAATCTTAGAGCACTAGGTTTGTACACAGATACAAAAAGCGAAATAAATGACGTCATCGTGACGTCGTCCGGCATTTTAGGACACCAAACGGTTGTACTCTATCCCACAAGTATATAACTGAAAAAATTTGACGATCGGTCGCATACTTTTTGAGATATAGTGGTCTCAAGATTGGCTAATTAAATATTCATGTCATTATAACTATGTAAATTAATTAATTAAGTTAAGCTAATTACATTTAACTATAACTTCATGACCTAAGCGTTAATATGATACAAGATTTGACTCTTTTATGCTAAGCCAAGTATGAGTTTTGGACATAACAAAATACGTGTATTAAACCTATGGCGTTTTGAAGGAAGGAAAGAATAATAAGAAGAACAAATAAAAATCTTGACGAAAACAAAAGCTGTTCCGACCGCTATGTCGGAACAGCTAATAAGCGGAGATTTGGGGAACCTTCAAATGCTATTTTCTAGACTAGGAAAGTATTACAGATTGACTGTTCCCTTTGTGAGGATTGCACTGGTATTGTACTTCGTTAATCATGAGTTAGCCTTGAAATTGAAGCTGATTAGCCTAAGGTTCTTCGCTATTTCAAATACTTACAAGTCTCTTCTAATTGAAGTCCACAACTGCAGAGTCCAATCCCAAGTGTCCATGGGTATTGGGACTTGAAAACATAAAACATACTTACAAAATGAAAGTCAAAAGAAAGTCAATGGCATGAATGTGACTGCCATTCACTTCCAAAGTACAAAAGGCCGCACTCGGGGGAAAAAGCAATTTCATCATCCTAGGATACTCGATACGGGCATATTACAATCGAAATAAGCGGTAATTTTGGAAACCGTCAAATTATGTTTTTCTATTTTCAATTTTCTTCGTCTGCGGTGAAACTTCAACCAACAAAATTAGCGAAGCAAGGACTTACAGATGGAGAAGTATACATGGGAAATTTGGTTTACAAAATAAATGTTCCAGTAAGACCAAAACAAACAAGTTGAAACGAGATTCAATTGTAGAAAGTTTGTTGGCCTGACTTAGAAGATACCGGTATAATAAATGGAAAAGAAATTATAGAAGTGACTCCTTCAAAGGTGCTTTCTGAACAACGGAACATCCAACCAAACAAACCAACAATATAATATCGTTAATAGTCGATAACATCGTGTATGCAAAGGATCACGTGACATTCTGGATCGCAATACACTCTAAAACACCAGGGTCATAATATTGCGGTGCGCGCGCAACTTAGCAATAAATGTTGCACAAGCGGACATTACGCAGTTGCGTAAAGATTTGTGAAATCGGCAACAGGTCTCAGGGGCTGATCCGGAAACTGCTTGAAAAACTGTGTTTGAGCTCGGATTCTGTATTAGTCAGTTTCACATATTTCTGAATAATTTTGAAACAGATTCCGGGTCTCACTGACCCATAAGTTTGACACAATTCCTGCCTGTGTTCATCTTTACAATCAGAGTAAGTTGACATCTCAAGATGAAGGAAATTGCAATCTTTGTTCATGTAGAAATGATCAGATGACAGTACACTCGTGAAAAAGACAAATGATCAAATAATTCCTTTCTCTGCAGGCTTTGTGATTCCCGTACCAAAGGGCGTGGGTGGTGAGCTGTTGTGCCGACTTCTTCTCTCCAAGTTCCCTCTGTGGGCAAGCTTTGTCTCCTCTGTGCTTTCACTGACTTGCGTTACCTTAGAGAGGTACTTCAGCATTGTGTATCCTTTTAAATATGAAGCTGTCTTCACTGTCAAGAAGGCCACCATCATGATCATTTGCATATGGGTAGGAGGGATGGTAGTGAACAGTTATTTTCTGTATATATTTCACAATGATGACGAGGGCCGATGCTTCATCAGCTGGCCAAGTGAAGCTTGGCAAAAGTTTGTTGGCGTAGCCATCTTTAACGTCATTTACTTCATCCCGTTGACTCTACAGGGTCTCTCCTATTGGAAGATCATGAGTAATTTGCAAAAGAGTGCCATGGCTATGCGCCAATCACTAAGTGATGGCAGAGAGAACCAGCTATCCAGAGATCTTCTTCGTGCCCGTAAGAAAGTCATCAAGATGTTACTTATCGTCGTTGTCACCTTTGCGATTTGTTGGGCACCAAATCAGTTCATGTTCTTCGCCTACATGTGTGGTTGGAACCTGGACTTCTCCGCTTGGTATTACCACGCAAGTGTACTGATAGCATTCTGTAATTCCTGCGTGAACCCGTTCATTTATGGATTTCAAAGTAAGCAGTATCGTCAAGCTCTGAAACAGGCTCTTGGTATTGCTGCATGTTGTCATAACGCAGTAGGAAACACTGCAACCACGAGCGCTTACGCTGGTGGTAGTGGCACGGCACCGGACACAATTTCGGCAAACCCAAATGTCGCTTAATAAATACACCAAGCACAACATAAAGTTAGAAAAAAGTGCTGTCTACAAAGTCACCATAAGCCACGACGGCATAATTTATATAGAAAATGTCAAATCGAAATACAAACCGTTAGTCGCATCGAAAAGTAAACAGTATAATGACTCGTGCATCATGCGTATAGCCCTGGTGGGGGCCATTCACATTCATGTATCTGTATACAGCACAGAGGTATAGAGAGTCCACAATAGGACTAACGCAACGATAATAGCCACTTCTGCGCACAACTGAACTCATTACCACAAAATTAAGCTTCAGTTCTCATATACAATTTTCAAACAAAAAACCAGAAACTATAATGTATAAACACAAACTTGTAACCAATTAATGCACTTCTACTTTAAAGTCATACCCACTATCTGTGAACAAGACCTTTGCCATTAGGTTTTCTAATTTATTATTTACATAATAAACACTATCAAATATTAAAGCAAAACACAATTCAGCTGTCAACACCTGATAGTGATAAGACTCGTGTAGTGGCTGAATAGGACAGCTTGCTATTCATAAGTTTGTTACGAAATGCAAAATCACAGAGCTTTCGTTAAAAAACTGATCCTGATTGTGTCGAACATTATTGCCTTCAGTTTCATTACTCAGGGCTATGGTTGAACCCAAGCCTCCAGATTCAAGTCCAAGCCCACGTCACAAGTCATGTTACAATAAGTGTTTAAATCCCTAGAAACCATTTCAAGGATACTAGTTAATTAATCGTTTCATTCAGATGAAATGACATTTTGCTTTTACCAACCAAATTAAAAGTGACCGTAACAAAATAAGAAATTAAATGTGAGTCACGAGTCACCAGTGTCAAGTCCGAACCATCGTATGAGGGAGATTCCGATAGTGTGGTCTTCAATACTGTTATTTACGTACACCATTATAAGATTTTAAATCAGTATAATTATCATCCTCGCATAAAGAGAAGAATGCTCACTTGAGGTTCTTTAGTCTGTTTTAGTCAAGATCGTTCTCACAGTTTCACAATCAATGCGTAACTTTATTTGGTTTCGTGTTATAAGGTGGGGTCGAACGGGTGTAAGTTTTTTTTAAATGGTTTAATAACTGTTTAGCAACTTGTACATATTTAAGCACAATTCTATTTGTAAATTTGTTGTTAAATATTGTAAAGATTTATTTGCTCACCTATCCGCAGTGGTTGGAGAAACATCACCCGCTGAGAAGAAAAGGAAAAAAACTCATAAAGTAGAAATTTAATGAATCAATAAGAGTAACACTTGGCTTCCCGTCTTAATGTATTGAACTCATCAACTCTTTATATTTGTTTAAGATCTTTTGCTCAAGGTATGTCCATCGAACACTTGCAGAAAAAAACATATAGATTTAATTGTAACCATCAAGTCAGCCAAAATGGGGCAACGCAAGCGCTAATCAGAAGACTCACTTCAAAAAGAAATCTTGAAAGCCGCGCGCGTCTTGACAACGGAGATTTTATTTAAAGAGCTTAAATTATAACCAGATTTATATCTGCTACTTCAACTTGTAAAAATCATCATCGTATTGGGTCATCACATTGTAAATGCACTAAATATTTGTTTAAATATTTTGCCGACATCACCTTCAATTTGTATAAGTCTATTTGATAGTACATGTGCTTTGTGTCCAAGCCAGTCAATTGCAAAAGCCATTGCTTCACCAAAACCAACCAAGCTGTACCTTTCATCATCACGAGAACTTTATAGAAATTCAAATTTTAGGCCTACTTTTGTCTAGTAACTTTTGACTTACAATGAGAAAATGTGTACAAAATTAATGTATTGATTGTGAATTGACATCTAGGCCTATAGGATAGGATAAAAAACATAATTGTTAATTTTAGTCTGAAAGCTTACTGATTATGAGGGATATTATCAGAACAGTTTCTGTGTGTGAAATATTTCCTTGAAACTGTATCTGAAAACCTTTTTTTTAAACGCAACAGCAGATTTCGGTTGTTACAACCAAATTTAAGGATAATGTGTTTACACGCTGAAAATGTTGATTGTTGTTTTCTTAATATTTTCTCCTGACTCACACAACTGGGATTAAGCCCCTGAATTTCCCAGGTTTGTTATTTCAGTGATGGTTGATCACATAAAACATTAACACTGTCTGCGACTGTTTAAAACTTTTGTTGTGGAAACATATTCCAGGGCCTGACTGATAACAAAAATCACATTACATAAAACAAAATTGGGGACCCAACCAAAAATGGGGAAGAGAGAAAAATAGAAACAATGTGGGATTGTATCTCTTTTTTGTCTTACTATCCACGCCCCACCCCTACCCTAATTAGACCAAACAGATCACAATGGCAAAACAGTGATATATTCATTGAAGTTACGTAAAACAAAGTTACGTAAAACACTCTCCTCTTTCATTTCACATCACTTAAGACAGAGGTTAATGCCTTATTAAGTTGATTAATCACGCAGCTCAAAGCTTACTTGGAGCAAAGTTAGTAACAATGATACCTGTGTGACAGAACTTACATTTGATTGAACAATCAATCACGGTCACCGCCTTTATGTGACACCATACACTTAGACACCAAACAAACGAGCCAAAAAGGCATTTCAATTGACATGTATTAATGAAACTACTTCAATAAAAGCTTGTTAACACTGATACTTTTTCCCAAAAGACCATTAGTACAGACACTTAAAGCTGTACGTTTGGAATATTGACAACATGCTGGACTTGTGCGTCAACCTCGAAGTTGTATTCGAAGCTTTAGGCAGCTGAAGCAGTAGTAAAATCGCTCTCAGGGCCACTTCTAAAGGGGAAAGGTGTGGTTGCCTCTGAGGTTATTGACTTAGCATCTAACATCCCACACATCCAATAAAAACAAACAATTCAATTATTTCTCTCTTCTTTGCTGACTCTGGACAAGTGTACTGCAGCGCACGAATATGGACGCATTTTATTCAGTATACGTTCACATCACACCATTTTAACAGTGCTAGCATGGGAAATCACTGACGATACTAAATTACATAATGTAGTTATAAATGCATCAACATTTCATTCATGTCCACAGCCATCGTAGCTGGACACAACAGCCATTTGGATAAAAGTAGGTCCATTAGGTTCAGAATCATCAGAAAAGGTGGTTGTGTAAATATTCTGCACTAAAATATTTCAAATTTAATCAAATACACAAAAATTAAATGCTAGGTCTAGTCGTATCCACGTACAAACAGATTATCAGCAGTGCCTTGGCAAAGCAAAAATTATTGCAGGAACACATTAAAATAAAAAAGCACACTAAAAATAATGCCTAATCTGTAATCTGCTGGTCATAATCATTTTGGAAATGTGAATAGATTTAAGATTTCTAATTCTTGATGGCAGGTTACAGTTTTGCACGATGAATTTAGAAAAGTACAAAAGACAAAACGAGTCAATTTAAAACAGAAAATGACTATTGCTTGATTAAAGAAATGTATGCTCAGTGGGGAGAAATCATAATTCACCAGCCTCAATATATCGATAAACACATTTTGATAATGTAAGTCAAGATGGTTGGTTGAAAGATTTTGATAAACCATCGTTTTTAATATAGCAAGTCCCCTTTCAGCATTTGAGCACCCAAGAGGAATAAGAAAATGATGGTTATTTTCTATTAACGAATATTGCATGGCTCTTTTAAACAAACAAAGATGAATGTAACCTTGAAATATTAATTTGATAATTAACTTAATTTATAAATTCCAGTGTTATACTTGGCTGTGTAGAAGAAAAAATTAGTAAAAACTTGGTGTTTCTGTTTCTTACAAGTCTACTTCTCAGTTTTCTAACTAACATTTTTCCCCTTCATTGTTGGCGTGCTTTTAATAACTTCCTTCAAAATACTTTGACATCTGGCTCATACAACTTAGGTAGTCAACAATTTGTGGTTGTCAATAACATAGTAGCATTATTTACCACTTTATATCCTTGAAATGATTACGACCTTAGATATCCAACGTTCTCTTGACCCTTTCCCCTAACTTCTTTTTGACCTTTACCCCCATCTTCCTCATGACTTTTACTCCCATCTTATTATTGATCTTTACTCCCATCTTCTTCAGACGTTACTCAATTTTCCTCTGGATATTTATTCCTCATCTTCCACTTGGCCTTTACCCCATCCTCATGACCTTTACTCCCATCTTATTATACTCCCAATTTTCCTCTGGGTATTTACTCCTCATCTGCCTCCCTACCTTTACCATATCTTCCTCATGACTTTTACTCCCATCTTATTGTTGACCTTTACTCCCAATCTTCCTCAGACATTACTCATTTTTCCTCTTGACCTTTACTCTCCATTTTCTTCTTGGCATTTACTCCCTATTTTCCTCTGGACCTTTACCCCATGTCAGTGCATTTGGGTCAGACCCGGGTAAGGCAAGGGGGAGTTAACAGATTCCATACCCAAAGATTTATTTTTTATTTTGAGACATACCTTTATTGTAGGGGTAGCTTTTTCCTCAGGATTTCTGTGTCCATTGTGTAAAGGAGTTGCAGATAGAGCCAGTTTTCTTGTGCTTGCATCCATGTCTTGAATAATAAAAACCGACATAACATTAACTTCCAGAAAATACAAAAGGTTTGTTCGTCAAATACATTTACTCAGTTGTATTAAATTCACAGACCTTAAAAAGGATTGCACACAACAAATTTTCTAGTACAAAAAAAAGGTTGTGGTTTATAACACCATGCAGCAAGCCTACAATAAGACATTAGCCCAATACAACTTAGGTCTGGGTGACATGAAAATCTCAGTACAAGGTAATAGGGGCCTAGTTACACAAGCAAACCCATCTAATATAATTCCCACACTGGCTTCCTATCAGGGATTGGTCTCTGACAGTCTTACCTGAAGAATTGTCATCCCACTTGAAGAACATATCATCAAGAAGCTTATAGTCAAATGTAATGCAATACTTGTAATGCTCAGGTGAGTAGTCATTCTCCATCAAACACTTATTGAAAACCACCTCTGCAACATCTGCAAGAAAAGCATAATGCACACATATCAAGTCAAATTTTTTAAAGGCAGCAAGAGGGTCTGCTTTGCAACACCAACTATCAGTATGCATCTGTTTTATCATAGAGCAAGGACAAAAGCTTTTACCAAGAGGAAAAGGAGAGACAAGTTTCTTCATTGGTGTCATCCTCATCTTGGAATACTTATCCTTGCCAACTGAGCACACTGCATGAAGCCAGTTTTTCTGATCAAGCATAACAAGTGCAATATTCTTGCAGAATACATCACAATCAAATGAAAGTTGGACTTAGGAAGCCATGAGGAAAATGGTCAATTAATGCAAAGCAAAAATGGACAAAGAACTGTAGAATTAAAGTGGAAATAGAACCTTTTGTGCAAATTACTAAAAACAACTACTTTGTTTCTGAATTGAACAAACAATACAATTTGTGGTGTGTTTTTTTCAAACTGAGAGTGTCTGTCTTAATAAATCTCTCACAGTTAACTTGAAAACTATTACCTCAACCAAAGTTGTAGTTCCTTTTATAGATCACTTGCATAATTATAATGCCACAAGCTTAACCAATTAACGCCTTAACGAGGTCAAATGACAACTTCCAATTGGTTGGTGGTAGTGTTTGGTGCAAACACACCTGAATGCTTCCACTGTTTGACCTCACCTCAGGGGGCGTATGCAAAGGGTCTCAAACATTTAGGTGATAGGTCTAGATCACTTTTTGACTCCAAGCCTGTTAAGTCTGGCCAATGTCTTATGATGCAATGTGGTCCTGGTCTAAAGATTTAAAATCCCTCTTCATAGAACCGGTATTGTTGCAGTGCATTCATTTACAACACCATCATTTAAAAAGTTTAGTAAGTGTATGTAGTTCATTCCAATGATACTGATAATATCACCAAGTTTTGAAAGTGCTTGAGAACAAAAAAATTGTAATCAAAAGGCACATGTATTAATATTATTTAACACTTGATGTTACAAAACAACTTTTGCTTTACTTTGTGAGATCTTCTCAAAGATAAGGGTTGTGCTTGAACAGTCAATACCCTAAACTAGATTTGTCTGTGGGAGTTCCCCCCCCCCCACCCCACTGATGTCTGACATGTGCTCCTTTTAGAGATTACCAGTGAGTATAATATTATTAGGACTATAATTTCTTTAAATAGGCCCTTAAGTTGGCTAAAGTTTTAAATTAAATTAAAGGTAAAGTTATTGTATGTATTTACCCAAACTTAATGAACAATTAGGAACATTATTTTTTATACAATATGTATTCAACAGGCAGCTCGAACAAACTTTTGTCATAAATTAAGTCATTCAACTTCAAGAAATGCAACTAAACTACAGTCGAGTATCATCAGTACTATGGTACACTATACGGTACTACTACAGTACCCCCAAAAACATTTGCTTTGGCCGAAATCTCAGTTACAAAAAAAACGTCTTTTCGCAACTTCCTTGTCGAATTAAACTTTAGAAACTTAACTAAATTGACTCCTGAATCATATTATGTGAAATTTACTTACAATATTACACGAAACCTTTGTTGGGCCACGACGAATTGTGCAAACAATCTCTCGGAAATTAGGGTTGTTTTCTAGAAAGCAGACGATAGTATTAATAATTGTCACCTGTCACTGTCAGTGCCCGTTTTCTCGGTGTGCGCATGTGCAATGTATTGCGCATGTGTGCAATTTACGTATGGTATAAGTACTGAGTGGTATGTGTTGTCCGGTTGCACGTGCTTTATTGGTTTGCATGGGGGACAGATTACGTAAAGTATTTTGTTGGCTGTCATTTTATGTCAACAAAATTGTTTACCATGGAAACACCTTGCAATTTCTAAATGCAAAGTCAAATTTTGGATAGGATTTCTTTCCATACTTGAAAACCTCCCGCTTGATGATATAGTTATTTAGGCAACATATTGTGATATCAGGGTGAGGAGTAGCCTTTTGTCAAGGCCTTCGTGGCTTGAACAGCTTTGTAGAGCCGCGATCCCAAGCGACTGAAATGGGAGAACACGCGCGAGTGGCGAAGTAGTCTTGGCCCAAGACGTCAGTGATCGATAGTGGATAGTGTAATGCGCTCGGTTACAACTCGTTACAGCGCGCCCTCTTGTGGCTTGAATTACCCAACTTGACTAGAGCTAGTCAAGTTGGGTAATTCAAGCCACAAGAGGGCGCGCTGTAACGAGTTGTAACCGAGCGCATTACACTATCCACTATCGATCACTGACGTCTTGGGCCAAGACTAGTGGCGAAGCCACGAGGGCCTTTTCCAACTTGTTTGCGGTTTTTTATGTGTTTCTTTATAATCTCGACGTTTGCTACCCAAACGGTAGCAAAAGTCCAAACCAATCAGAAGCGCATAATGCACGTTTCATACTTCATGAAAAATTCATTAAAAAAACCGCAAACAAGTTGGAAAAGGCCCTCGTGGCTTCGCCACTCGGCTTGCGCGCGTGGTCTCCCTTTCCAGTCGCTCCGCTGTTTACAAAGCTGTCCAAGCCCTTGACAAAAGGCTAGGTGAGGAGGGGCAGGGGTGGGCGGGGTGTACTTTTATGTGACAAAAAGAGGGAACTGGGGCTCAAATCTTTGCTAGATCATCTCTCATGAAGAAAATCTTCCTTGTGATAACAACAACAAAATGAAAAGAAACAAGTGAAACTTTGGTTGATTTTTACCAACGAAACATTGCTTCTAATTGCAATTTTATTTTCTTAAAATATATTAATTAAATAATTCTGAATTGAAATCTAAATGTGAAAATATAAATAGTACTTTTTCAATCATTTTGTTCAGAATTAATTTTTGTTTTACCAAAATGACACAAATCAAGGCACCCTCTAAGGCAAAGTATTTTGGCATCAATATTGTTTGCACAAGGGCTGGTGTTTCTAAAATCTGTAACTTTCTCAAACACAGTAAACAAAATGAAGTATTTACTTATAATGATAACACCTACAACTTTTATATTTTTCATTTGCAATATGTAATTAAACAGAGGCCTTTGTTGCTTCTTGACTTGGCCTTTGTGCCCCTCAAAATATTCACATATATTTTTCGAGTTTCCAATTGAAGCGCCCTTTGCAAAATGAAAAAAGACTTGCCCTCTCACTTACGAAATTCTACACCTGCTCCTGTATGCAACTTAAATCCATGGATTCAAACCAAATTTTCTAACATGAAGATGTTGTCAAACCAATACATGTACACAGTATAGACTGTGTCACATTATTTATGAACCTTGTGCATTCCCATGCATTTTCTGGCAGGCAAGATACTACACTGATAATATGAAAATTGTGTCCCTTTTTGTTATCATCATTACTACATATAATCAAGAATTATAAACAAGTTAGTGACAGCTGGACAAGATTAGAGATGTGTCCCCTTTCTTCATATCAAAAGGTAAGAAAAATGGTATGGTGTCATGAATTAATGTTTCTCCTGAACTGTTCACAAATCTTGCCCCCAGGAAGTCCAGGTTCTGTTTGCATGGTCTTTTGTATTATTAACCCTTTATAAATGCGTTGGCTTAAACAAATGGGACAATTTAATGGGATTAGGCAGAGTTCATTCACCTTTGTTCCACAGACAAAACTCTGTTATAGGACAAAATCATAGTAGAATAAAAAAAGTATTTCATTTGTTTAACTGCAAAATTAAGTCTCCAGAATGCTATTGCCTAGACAAGGCTTAATACGTGTGGATTGCTGATGCATTACGAGTGTATAAAAATAAATTCTTGCTTTTGCAAAAATTGTTAGCGTTATATCAGCCACAGGACGGTCAGTGATGGAGATTTTTATGGTATATCTTTACTTAGCTGTGTTATCTGAAACTTCATTGGTCACTATCAAGAGTACATTTGATTCAGTCTATACTGGGCTATCTAGGAAAACAATAACTGTTGTTCCAATTTTACTATGTTCATAGATAAGTTCTACACAACTGTCTATACAACGTATTACAATTCAAAAGTTAATGTAAAAAAAGAGCATATGAGCTGTAACAATGGAACCACCCCTAGTACCCTTCAAAATACACTCATTTTGATGATAAACTAAGCTTACTGTAATGTATGCCACTATTCAACATTTTAGGAATTCCTCTTTCCTTTGAACTCAAAACTGTCATCCTCCTCTTAACTTCAAAATGACTAAAGGAAAAAACATTTGATGGAGATATTGCCAACAAAGAAAAATCTAAATAGAACCATTTTGTTATTGCATTCAAACCGATTCAACACTAAAAACTTCAAGTTAAGGTTCAAGGCATATATATGTACATAAACCATCTACACCACCTACAGTGCAGAAAAACATACAGACAACTTAAGTTAAAGTAATAGTGAACTTTGTACAGGGTTTTATTATACAGTAGTAGCATGGCTGGTCTAAACCATAGCTTTAACCATGTATGGATATCACTTGCCACCCATTTACAAAGTATTCTTAAGTAAGTAATTTAGACACCGTGTCTTGTAAATTACAGCAAGGTATTCTGGATAAAACTATGGTCTGAAGAAAAGATGGTAAATCAGGTTCCAGATTAGAGCTAAGCGGGTTCTTTAGACATCAAAGCATCCACGACAGCATTTAGTGACTGCGTCCCTCGCATAGGGGATATACGACAACGAATACCTAAAATGGAAAAATAAATAAATGAAAGATAAACAATGGCAGGGGTTGACATAACCAGAAATGTTACAGCTAATTTGAACATACATTTTTACCTTGGTATCTTACCCTACCCCGATGTGAGATAATTAAGTACTCTATACTCAGAGTTTTCTGAGTCATGTGAAAAAGTCCACAGGTATACTACTGTAGTTCAAACCCAGGACCCCTGCATTCTAGAGCAGATGTCTTAACCACTAGATCATTGAGCACGCCCTGAGGCCAGCTCCAATCATGTAATTACAGCAGGTACCGAAACAATTACACCAATATATGATAAGCACTGTATCAGTACTACCAGATTCAGTAGGACCTAAGGAAAGCACTGAGTATAGACAGTGCTATCACACACATCAGTGTAGGGTAAACAAATATATATATATATTACTTTTTATCTCTGATGCAAAGTAACGCTGAAAAAATTGACGATTTTTGAAAAAACATTATAAGATAAATTGTTCAGAAACAGTAGACTGTCCTGAACCCTTCTGGTTCTTACCTCTTGGTAGAAAGTTTTTTCTGTTTTGTTTCATCTGGTAACCTACAACATTCTCAAAATGTACCTTTACAGATCACTTCTACAAATGCCATTTCTTATTTTCTTCACTTACAGGTGCTGAGATGACAGTTTGCAAACAATCTTCATCAGTTTCAATGCATGGTAGAGCTTTGGGAATGGGAATAGAAAAAACTAAATAAAACCTAGATGGAATACATGGTTGTACACTCACCATATCAATGCCAGAAACTGCAGGACACAAAATACTATTGCCAGAATGGCTACATTCCACTGAAATGAAAAAACACAACCAGTAAACAGTTAATTTACAGTGGAAACAACACAATAAAAAAGGCTTTGTAAAAGCCTTTCTCAAATATATTCTTGACACAATTTGCTTGGGTACTTTTTGCAGAACCATCATGGTGTATTCCCAAGCTTTTAGCTGATGACCATTCCAGTTTATGCCAACATCCTGTACTAATTTTGCACCAAATATATTCCGTTTCCCCCAGCTTGAAATATGGAATAGTTCCTCCTCTCTACCTAGCTAGAGATGTTTTTTAATGGCCTGTCGTGGCCAAGTGGTCTACACCAGACTCCACCTCTGGTGTTTCTGATCAGTAGAGTGTGGGTTTGAGTCCTGGTTGTGAGACTTAACCATTACAGATTTGTCATTTGGATGGGACGTAAAGGCGCCTGTGTGTTGTATAATAACAACCCAGTTATTCTTGTCGTTAAGAGAAAGGATTTGCCCCAGTGTGTCTGGCATGGTTGGCAGCAGATTGCGCCACAGCACCTTGTAACCCCTTACAAGGTGTTATAAAAATAGTTCTCATTGTTCAAAAACTTGAGAAAAAATAATTTGTTGTTGCAAACTGCTCACCAACAACCAAAAGGACCTATCGTTTAAATGCAAATATTAGTTAATAGCCTGTGATGGGTACCGATCAACTCGGTCTGAGGTCAACTCGGTCCGAGTCAACTCTGTCCGAAGTCAACTCGGTCCGAAGTCATCTCGGTCCGAAGTGAACTCGGTCCGAAGTCAACTCGGTCCGAAGTCAACTCGGTCCGAAGTCAACTCGGTCCAAAAAATTTAATAAAGTGTGGTTGACGGGGAAGTGGCGGCACGTATGTATCTCTACGCTGTATCTCATAAATTAATAATAATCATCATTTTAAAAAGACATCTTTCTAAAGCATAATTTAGGTAAACTAAAGTGAAACAAAATGGTAGAAAATGAACTTTCCTTTGCAGTTTGTGTAAGACAATTTGTTCCTTTGCAGTTTGTGTAAGACTAAGACATTTTTATTAATTCCGAAAATAACACATACATTTTCCAGTAAAACACATAAAATAAGTAAATTAAAAATAGTACGAATTAAAAAAAATTAAAAATTAATGTAGAACAGTTCAGGAAAATGTATGGTTGAAATGTTGTACTATTTATTATGTATTGGAATTTTACTTGTATCTTTTACATTATATACATTTTTTTAAATATAATGATAGGCCTAATTTCGTCACCGCTTGGGTATTCAGTTAATGATCACATTGATCAATCTTTAACTTCAGTCACTTATGCTAGTTTTGATGATGCCGTTGCTATGGTAACTCTTTTGGGTCCCGGTGCTCTTATGGCCAAATCAGATATTAAATCAACGTTTTGATTGCTTCCGGTTCACCCAGACGATTTGATGACCACTTCTATTTCGACAAATGTATGCCTATGGGTTGTTCTATTTCTTGTGCCACATTTGAGCGTTTTAGCACCTTCCTTGAATACAGTGTCCGCAAGGTTGCAGCCACTCAGCACATTATGCACTATCTTGATGATATTCTTTTTGTTGGCAGGCAGGCCTCTTGCGAGTGTGAGCATGCCCTGCAGTCTTTTGCAGTCGTTTGAAATAGGTTTTGGGGCATTTTTTGATGGCAGTTGGTCGCAAGGTCGTTGGTCGGATGCAATTCGTTCATTAAAATTGTCCATAGCATTTCTTGAACTGTTCCCAATAACGCTTGCTTTGCGATTATGGAGTCCCGCCTTGCGGAATCACAGGGTAATTTTGTGGTGTGACAATGAAGCTGTTGTTTCTATTATCAATCGGCAGACGTCACATTGTCCTAAGATCATGCATTTGGTTCGTTCAATGGTCTTGCATTGGCTAGAATTCAACATTCACTTCAAGGCACGTCATGTACCTGGTGTTGATAATTCTATCCCCAATGCTCTTTCCCGTTTTCAGATGGATCGTTTTCGCAGGTTGGCTCCCGGGGCAGACCCTGTATGACTCCCTTACCCAGCAACCTTTGGGACGACTTCAGTTAGAGGTACAGGAGTTGTTGAACCATTCATTGGCCCCCAGCACGCATTTGCTTTACCAAAGCGCCTGGCAACTTTTCCAGTGTTTTTGCTCAAGTCATGACTTTTGTAATGCAAGATCCCCGTCTCTACAGTCCCTTGTTCAATTTATTGCATTTTTGTCAGTTAATAAATATGCACCTACCACCATTGCAACGTATGTTTCAGGTATAGCATCAACATTGCGTTTGTCGGGGTCACCTGATATTACCAAACATTGTTGGACGGCTGCAGACAGATTAACAGCCACCGTGACGCACCCCGCCCCATTACTTTGCTTATTTTGCAGCGCATTGTTCCTGCGCTGGATTCAATTTGCAGCAGCAACTTTGAGGCTCGCTTATTTCGCGCAGCGTTTCTGTTGTTTTTCTTTTGTTTTCTGCGGGTGGGCGAACTAACAGCCACATCCAAGTATGCAGATTCGCCCCTGAGGCTGTTGGATGTTTCCGTGCAGATTGAACCTGCCGGCAAAGTTATTGTTTTGAATGTTCAGTTTTCAAAAACTGATCAGTACGGTAAAGGTTGTTTCATTGTCATTGTCATTGTCATTGTCATTCCAGAGTTCTCACAAGCTGGCAATATACTATGTCCTGTGCGGGCCGCTGAGCAGTATATGTCCATGCGCGCTTGCTCCTCGCAGGGCGTAAAAAAAAATTCACACTTTGATGGTACCTCGGTCACACGGGCACAATTCATGGCAGTCTTGCGGTGCTCTCTTGAATTTGTCGGCCTTCAGGACCCGCGCTTCACCTCGCATTCATTCCGCATTGGGGCAGCAACGTCTGCGGCTATTTCAGGTTTACCCGAGTCGGTCATTCAGACTATGGGGCGATGGAAATCCAATGTTTACAGGCTATACATTCTTATTGAACCCGACTTTATTTTATAAATCATACCAGTGTAATTTTTTAGTGGTTCGATAATTAGCTAATTAACACAATTTGTTTTTGTTTTTTTTGGTTTTTTTTACGACCTTACACCACGGTGTTCCCGTAGTGTGGGTCATTGGTGACTCATTTGTGCACTGGCTTTCCCGGACGGACGGCGGCGAGGCATGATGATGTAACTTGCCTACAGGGGTTTGAAGTGCAGTACTTTGGCAGGCGAGGTCTGTGCTTGTCACAGTTTAATGACTTTCTACCACATGCGACATGGTTATCAGTCCAGCAATGCCCAGACATGTGCATCGTTCACGTGGGATCCAATGACCTCGGCTGCCTACCAAAGAAGGGTATTCTGAATAACATTTACCACATTTTAAGCTGGGCTCGGGAGCTTTTACCCAACGCAGTGTTATTTTGGTCCGAAATTTTGCCCCGCGTCCACTCTTTGGGTGCCTATCGTCAAAACAAGGTGGAGCGAACGCGACGGGCCATTAACCGCGTCGTTGGTATCCTGTTTCGAGCATCTCCTGGGGGGTTGATTGCACATCCTCAAATTTCCTGGGACAAATCTGAACTTTTCATTCAGGATGGTGTGCACCTCACTGATCGAGTCTGTTTGTTTTTTACTCGTTAATTTTCATGAGGCTCTTGTTTCATACTATTCAACTTTTCTAAATTAATGAATTCACTAAACGAGGCTATTGTGGCGGCGGTCATTTTTGTAATGACCGTTTGGCGGAATTTCATTGTGTACACCTCCATAGTCCTCGTGCAACCCAGCGTATGCCATTTGAGCTGTTATTTAACTGTTCCCTTTAGCTTTAAATGAGAAATAAATTTTGCTGCATGTTCAAGATCTCGCAAATTAATTGATACGGCCGGAGATCTGTGCCGTTTTAAATATTTTGATTTCGCGGATTGGATTACTACCGGAAATCAAATTTGAGAATTACTGTATAAGATTTTCCGGATTGGATTACTACCGGAAATCAATTTTGATATTAATTGTATAAGATTTTGCGGGTTGGATTACTAGCGGAAATCAATTTTGATAATTATTGTTTAAGACTTCGCGGATTGGATTACTACCGGAAATCAATTTTGATAATGTTAAGATCTAGCGGATTAAATGACACTGCCGGAGATCAGTACTGTTCTTGCAAATATATTATGATTTCGCAGATTGGATTACTACCGGAAATCGATTTGCTAAGAGTTGCTTTCAGTTTTGAAAATTCAATTTGGCTAAATGGTTGCATTCGTGACAAAATGTTCACGGTTCCATGATCATGTAATTATTTGAGTGTTAACATGGAATAAAAGGCTGCTCAAGCCACTCAGTACAAACGAAGTGTCTTTACTTGTCGTATGTGGTAATAATTAAAAATTAATGTAGGACAGTTAAGGAAAATGTATGGTTGAAATGTTGTACTATTTATTATGTAATGGAATTTTACTTGTATCTTTTACATAATATACATTTTTTTAAATATAATGATAGGCCTAATTAAGTTCAGTTAAATTGGACAACCAAACACACTTTTTATGGTTCTTAATTTTTATGAAATATTTCTCATTATAAGTATTGCTTAAGTTTCCTAAATAGATTTGGTATTCTTTATTTTGTATAATTTATTATTAGTGTAAGTTTACTTGAAAGTTTTGTTTATATTACATTCAATCAAACATTTTCCTTAATTGTCCTACATTATTTATTTTATGTGTTTTAATTTACTGGAACATTGATCTCCTATTTTCGGAATTAAAAAAAGTCATAGGCCTACATTAACTGCAAAAGAAAGTTCATTGTCTACGATGTTGTTTCCATGCTTTTACAAAGATGTCTTTTTTCAACGCTGATTATTAGGCCCTTTTTATTTATGAGATTACATAGTAAACACATAATGATACTTTTTTCGGACTGAGTTGACTTCGGACCGAGATGACTTCGGACCGTGATGACTTCGGACCGAGTTGACCTCAGATTGAGTTGACTTCAGACCGAGTTGACTTGGACCGAGTTGACTTTGGACCGAGTTGACCCTAAAGCCCTGAGATTTTGACCCTGGCAGTCTTTCTCGAAAGCTAAAAATTTGAAATGCTTACCCATAATGCTGCGCATAAGGTCAATGCAAGGAATACAAAGACCAGACATGTTGCAATCAAACGCTTCTCCTTGAACATATTTTTAAGCTGTCTGACAGGGCCCATCAAAAACATGGTGCTGAAATGGCAACCAAATCATACAAATACAGTCAGAAAGAATGATAAATGAGAACATAATGAATTGTTTTTAACTTCTTCGCCAAAAAGCTCACAGCAGGCATTAAATCTTAATGCTTTTGAGTAAAAAATTGTGAGCAGATTTCAATAATAATAATAATAATAATAATAATTAAAACTTGTAAAGCGCCATCTATCTAAGACTAAACTTATTCCGAGGCGCATAAAAAAAAAATTCACAAAAACAGAGAGAGTAACAAAAAAGATTACAAATTACGTAGCTTAGAAAGAAAATAAGAGCACATAGTACCTCAAACTATGGTGAGTGGGTTAACAGGTACATGTAACAAATAAAATGACATACACCACTTTCACATTAGGCTAGAGACTTGTATTTTTTTTTTTCAACTTTCATGAGGACTCTATCTACTACAAAATGAGTGCATCACAAAACTAAATTCTACCTTGATGTTAGAAACACTTGTTTAATGTTAGAATCATCAGAAAATGTCTCATTTCACATCTCAATCGAGGTAGAATGTTAACATTCATGGATTGGTTAGTGTGCTGGCCCTAGGGTCTAATTTCAGTTAATTTCACATTGTGCACAGAATACTCACAAGAAATTAAGAGGTGAAAAACGAAAGGTATATATATTTTTGATGTCCATTATACATATAGCAAGAGATTGTAACTTGAAGATAGTTTCAAAGAATTCCTACACTCCAGTACTCTGGCATCTTCTTTTCTTTGAACTCACAAAGTTTATTGTTCCTAATGGAAACCCTTCCAGACTTAATGAAGGTAAACAGAAATTGTGTAGCAAAGCATTGACTTTGGAAAACACCATGCATGAATACACCGACACTGATTCGATAGACTTCAACAAAGTACCATACCTTCCAGGGTTGATGGGTTTCTTCTGTTTGTACAGGTGGTATTATATGGAAACCCATGGCTTGTGTACTGTGGACTTGATCTCCACAGTCTCCCTTGGAATTTTGTGAAAAGAGCCAGTTGGGTAGGAAAGTGCACCACAGAAAAACAAGTACACAGTGAGTCTGTAATACACTAGATGGTGGACTGTACATACTCTCATGGAAGAAGAAGAGCAAATGCAGTCAAGTTGGATAAACTTCTCTGAACTTGACTTCCCTGACTTCAACACTATCTTCAAGGTTACAAACGTGAGACTGAACTAAGGTACCTGATTAAACTAAAGATAGTACCAAAGGTGTAGCAGACAGCAAAGAGAGTAAGCCCTGTGCCAAAGGAGATGAACAGAAACATGCTACCCTGCATACATGGATAACAAACACAAGCAATAAAGAAAAACAGGCTAGTATCCTCATGCAACAGCCATATATAAGTTTTAAAGGAAGGGTCATCGCTTGGTTAATTGTTAGATGCCAGTTATTGAAAAGCAATTGCAATGTCAAAACTTACAAAACGAATATTAATATTAATAGTGTTTTAAGGTTAGTAAAAACTGCTCTCATTAGTGTGCAGTCATGCAGAAAAAAACAATTGCGCCAACTTTGCTACATGACTAAATTACAAAAATATTTATGTCTGTCAGTGTCACCCTCATAGAAAATCAGTAACGTTTAAAAGCCTGTTTTGCCAAACAATAAGAATAAATTGTTTCTACAATTTTTTTTCTGGCAAGTAATTTCTTGTTCATTCAGTTATGTTTTCTTCTCCATGAAATTGGTCCCTGAAGTTCAGTGACAAATTAATACAGATAGTCAGGATAAAGTGCACCTAGATGCTCTTGACTTGAAAATAGAGAAATGATGTATTAACCAAAGTCACCATACATCATCAGTATTACACAATAAATCTTGTGTGCACAATTGTGGCAGTCAGTTTCCTTTGTGTTACTGTGCAGTGTGCATTTAAGGTGAAGCACCCATGGCAAGACCCACACCATATCTTTACATGCATTTGACTCCCAAAATGGCAGACCATGGGCAGAGACTGCAGTGGGCGGAGACTGCAGTGGGCGGAGACTGCAGTGGGCGGAGACTGCAGTGGGGGGAGACCGCAGTGGGCGGAGACGGCAGTGGGGGAAGACTGCAGTGGGGGAGAGACTGCAGTGGGCGGAGACTGCAGTGGGCGGAGACTGCAGTGGGCAAGGCTGCAGTGGGCGGAGACTGCAGTGGGGGGAGACTGCAGTGGGGAAGACTGCAGTGGGGGAGACTGCAGTGGGGAGACTGCAGTGGGCGGAGACTGCAGTGGGCGGAGACTGCAGTGGGCGGAGACTGCAGTGGGCGGAGACTGCAGTGGGCGGAGACTGCAGTGGGGGGAGACTGCAGTGGGCAGAGACTGCAGTGGGGGGAGACTGCAGTGGGCAGAGACTGCAGTGGGCAGAGAGTAGCATTGTGTGAGTTCAGTGCAATGGTGGGTCAGTTTTTACAATGTGTAACTAAACCCGCAGGAAATAATGCTGCTAAGTGAAACTGCAGTAGGCAATAGAAATAAACAGAACAGGATTTAAGGCTGGTAGTTCGAATCATAGCAAGCAATGAAACCAAGCCACCAGGAATCACTGCAGCTATTCCAAGCAGAAACACACAACACAGTCAAGCCATCAGGACAAAAACGCTGTTACCTCTACATGTATACTTACCCTGACATTGCTGTGAGGTTACCAAATGAGTAGAGTACAGCAAATAACATGATGTTACTGGACGTTGGGATTATCAAAGCTATAGTGGACTGAAAGGTGGTGGAATGTTCACAATGTCAGATAACTCTACCATGTTCATCTTTGAACCATTGATGTACACAAACAATGATTAGTTTTTGTGATATTCTTGTGGCACTTTTGAAATTGTGTGAGTAAACTTGTAGCATTGATAGTTTACGAATAAAGGCAATGCTTTTCAGAAGTATCTTGTTGGGTCGCTATAAAAAAAAACTGATTATGCCGTATGATTTTCCTGAATTGAGCAACTTGTTAAATCAAAAAAGGCAGTTTCTTTAAATTCAATCAATAATTTATCTTCTTCACAAAAGAACACTTTGCAAAAATGTATACTCTCATTAGAAGTAAGTTTTCCCAAGGATGTTATGGATTTTCATCAGGTATCTTCAGTTTATGAATTATGAAAGATTGTGGAATGTTTATTCCTGATCTGTAAAAAGATTGTTAGCACAAAAACACTTCATAATATCTCACCATTACAGACAAGAGACATCCAAGCACAAAGCAGATGACGAACCCCTTCAGTCTAGTAGACCAGCTTAATGAAGAACCTTCATAAATCTGGTGTAAAACAATAAAATAAAGAGGCTTTTTAAAATCTTCTTTTGCTAGTACAAAGTTTTTGTTCATTTGAGCCAAACATACATTTTTATCAAGTTACCTTACTTTTTGGGGTGATCAATATCAATGGGTGTTAATTTGTCTAGGCAGACATCACAAATATCCTGACCAACTTGTGTAGTTGCTGCAGGTAAGATGCTGTACTTGTTCACTTCTTTTAATCAAATGAACACACACAATATCCTACAGTTGAGCACAAAGTAGAATAAGAATCCTAGGCAAGTTTCATAATTGTGAAGGTTTCTTCATTGCACTCAACAGCACTATTTTTTGTAACAATACAGTGGTCAGCATCTATCTGCATATTTTCAGGGTTTTTTTCCTAATCCTGTGCAACTACACAATGTATCATGGAAAAATACAAAAAAATGAAAATATAACTTGAGACTAAGAGACTTCATAAACTTGCTGTTTTTTGCAAGCAGACTTTCTCTATCGTAGCTTTTTAAACATAAAACAGATACACTGAAACAAGTAAAACATTGATTTCAATAATACAATGCAAAACAAAGTGAAAATGAAACTAAACTCTTGCACTTGTGTTGTAGTTGCATTTCAATGTTTACTTGTTTTATGGAGGAAGAAGGAAACTGTTCAACTGAACTTAGAGACTGTAGTTCTGTTAAATGTTGGTCAGTGTTGGTCATGTTGACAAACTATGTTTGTGTTAAAATCAGATAAAAATTTTAATAAACAAATTTGGACAATCCAAGGAGTCAGTACCATGTCGGCCCTGAACAAAATCAAATAGGATCAGTCCCTTCCAAAGTACAAAAATGTTGAAAAAAAATTTCTGAATGTTGACATTTGTGTCGTACTAGTATAGTCAAACCTCATAATACCGCGATACCAGAAATTCTGTTTTTTTCGTTGTCAATACGCCCTCAAGCGACGACTTTCAAACAAGTGAACCAGTAACTAAAGGCCCTGACAACTATTTTGTGGACTTCCGAGAAAAAATGTATCGTCTCCTGGAAAGTTATACAAAAAATTGTAAACAAATGTACTTTTTACTGACCTAGTGAATTTCCGTTGACCACGTCTGTCAAAACGTACCCCTAATCTTTTCACACTTTATTGCCAAGTTCATTTTGCTGATGCAAATTCAAAGTGCTAGCCCCAATTTTCACTTTTGCAATTTGAATTTTTGTCATTGGACGTGTCACACTCTCGAAATTGTACACAGAAGTACAGAGTTAAAACAAGGTATTTTTTCGTAAAATACCATTTGCTGCCACTGTGAAGAAGTGCGCCCTCAATATCCTTTACCGTCATATGACATGTCAGCATGATGCCACGATGATATGAGGCTCTCCTCCAGGATCGCACCATGCGCATGTTCACTTTCAGAGACGTCGTTGACGAATTAAATCAGACAAACGATTTGGTTTAGCTCATAGTGGAAAGTAATACTTCTGGGCTCGATTTCACAAAGAGTTAAGATTGATCGTAACTGCAAATCCATCACAGTTGCTTAGCAAAGAGTGATGTCACAATACAAATCACTATGGTAATACTGTCAACTCATCTTAAGATGAATCTTAGTGCTTTGTGAAATCGACCCCAGCAATGATAATAACAGGACACTTTACATAGGTTGGTAATTATTATTTTTTTTTTTATACAAAAAAGCGATAACCCCTGCGGTATTAGGGTAACCGATCCTACTGTTGTACTAGTACGACTAAAATTTCGAGAAAAAAACCCCGGCCCAAGTACAGCGCTTCAGTTACTGGGTCTACTACTAGTACTAGTACGTAGTCATGGTAGTAGTACAGCAGTACAGTAGTCTTCAAAGTTCAAGCATAGCTTGATGTGCGAGTGCGAGTGCGAGTTCAATGTGCGAGTATACTCCAGAGGAGGTTTCTGCACAGTATAGGAAGATGATGATGATAGCTCTATGGTTCAAGATAGACATTAGACCCAGTAACTGGGGCGCTGTACTCCTTTTTTAAAATTTTGACATCATCGGTCGTATTAGCGCCCCAGGAAGGTGTTGCACATATCAACGGGAATCCCTGATATCGCATCATTTTGAATACGGAAGCCACACAAAATGCCTCAGAACGACAAAAATCCCCAACAAAATAGCTTTAAAAACGCCTACTGGTTTCTTGATATGTCTAAGATGCAACAACAGGTATTTAAATGTACTCACGATTTTGTTTTGTGCTGAAATTTTACGTTTTTTGTCCAGTCGATCGGAGAAAATGGCAATCCTGCTATTAGCAGGATCGGGTCAACTATGATCTGCGACTTTTTCATCGTCGCGATGCATTCTGGGTAGTAGATTAAATCAACGACTGTTTACAGTCGCACTTTGCAGAAAAAGAAATGTGCAGAAACCGTAAACAGAAGCTCTGAAAATGGACCCAGGCCTAACTAGTAAGGGGCCAGGCGGGGGTTGGGGAAGCCCCCCCCCCCACAAAACAAAATAATAATAATAACAATTAATTAATAATATTCATAATAATAATAAACAAACAAATAAATAAATAAATAACATCAAAAACCAATAATAATAACAGGCTAGACGGTAGCGAGACTCGAGGAGTTACCGGCACTATAAAAAGGCGATCTTGTTGTTGTAAGCTGTGATAATATATAATAGGCGTATTAGTAATAAATAAATAAGTTACTAAAGATAAATAAAATAATAAATTAATTAAAATTGTACAACAAAATTGGGCTGCCTACACACAAATTGGTCTCACACAAAAAGTATGAGTTTTATCTTTTATAATAAAATAAATGCAAAGGAAAACAGCTTATAGTCCGAGTCACCGAAATTGTGCCTCGAGACGGACACGAGTTGGACTGGAGTCTACAACACTGGCGAAACCTCGGGCTGTGACGTTGCAATATCGCCCCGTCGACGAATACATTGCCCATGCACACTGTGTGCACTCACTGTAAACAGTCGTTGATTAAATCTACTACCCAGAATGCATCGCGACGATGAAAAAGTCGCAGATCATAGTTGACCCGATCCTGCTAATAGCAGGATTGCCATTTTCTCCGATCGACTGGACAAAAAACGTAAAATTTCAGCACAAAACAAAATCGTGAGTACATTTAAATACCTGTTGTTGCATCTTAGACATATCAAGAAACCAGTAGGCGTTTTTAAAGCTATTTTGTTGGGGATTTTTGTCGTTCTGAGGCATTTTGTGTGGCTTCCGTATTCAAAATGATGCGATATCAGGGATTCCCGTTGATATGTGCAACACCTTCCTGGGGCGCTAATACGACCGATGATGTCAAAATTTTTAAAAAGGAGTACAGCGCCCCAGTTACTGGGTCTAGATAGACATGCCATTTCAAAGTTTGAGTTCCCAATGGATGTTATTCTTCACATGTATCAACAGGAATTGTGTGAGAAGTAATTTAATTATGTGGTTGTTGCAAAGTTTAAGTGATCCGGAACTGGTCAATGATCCGGAACTGGTCAATGATCCGGAACTGGTCAAACGACTGTACTGTCCGAGTAGTGACAGCTGCCGAGATCGAAAGGAAGTACTGGCGGAATTCCGACTGTATACATACAAATGTAATCCGAACAAACCTGTGTCACGATACCCTGCTCATCTTCCTCTTCTTCTTTCCCATTTAAGACTTTCTTCAGCTTTTCCATTATTTCTTTAGTAAAGTTTTTTAATCAATATGAAGTAACTCTACTGACAACAGCAGCACCTTCTGATACGATACGTATGCATTTGTCGCATTATGACTGAGATTTCCTGCCTCCTCATAATAGTCAGGCCACCGTCACAAAATACGTTTGCAACACACTATTTTAGTCTAGGTACTATATTAGAATGATTACAATGCTTTTAACTGCAATTTTGTAGTGCAGATAATGATATAAATCTAGTTGATTTATTCTCTAACTTTATCAAGCTTTTAATTTCAATTTTGAATTGCAACCAATAAAACAAATAATTTTACTGACTGCGCGACAGAAAATATACTGTTTCCACTTTAAACTTCTTCAAGAACATTACAGATATTTCAACACGAACTACCCGTTTTAGAACATGTAAACATTAACTATTGAGGGCGCCCTACACAAAACACGGTCTCCAAATTACACACCCTCACAAGTGCATTAGTCATTATTTACACTGACAATGCGGGTAGGATGTAATTTCAAATAAGCTTTTTCTTAGAAAAAACAACAAAAATAGACTGTCAACAGTTTCCATTTTCCTTGTTTAAGCTCCAAAACAAACGGAATTGCTATTCTTATTCAACGAACAAGGACTAGTTTCAAATGAGGAACAAAATCAACCCCTCTATTCTTGGAAGCGTGCTCATTTATTTTCTCCATTTATAATTCTTGGGGGAAGGAAGCTTACATCAAAACATCAAGTGTTTTGTACAATCATTATCCAGAAAAATAAAAGATTAAAGGTATATTTTGACTAGTACAATTGGCTAAGAATTAAGGATGAAACATGAGAAGCAGCAATTTAACACAACTACTTTGACAAACAAGTTTTGAAAGATTAAAAATTTTGAAATGAAAAATTTGTTGACTAAAGCATTAGAATGAATGAGAGTGGGTTGGCAGTTAAACTGTTTACAATTAAAGGACTCTTCTATCCTAAATCACACAATCAGTTACTTTTTCTTCAATGCTTAAAAGCTGTTAAGACACACAGATCAGAATGGGAGACTTTGGAACCACTAGGTGGCAGCAGACTTACCAGGTAATTTTCAAAACATTGTTCTGAGCATGCACACATTATAAGAACAACATTTCTACTTGGTAAAGTCTATAGCCACCTATTGTCCACAACAGTATTTCATTATGTGTGCATCTTTTCCACATAATGCCTTATCTCTGAGAAATATATCTTCAGTGACAATGCCCAATTTGTTGACAATAAATACCTAAAAACAAGTAAGTTTTAACCAATGCCACAATTGGGAAAAAACAATACACACTCCTTCCCCGAACTATTTAACAAATATAACCTTGCACACCTCATTATTAAATAGGTACAATTTTTTATGTTTGTGTGATTATCATCACAGAAAAACTGCAGTATTAATTATATGGACACTTAAGCAGCATGAAGCCAAGGAAATATTAATTGGGTTTATTATTAAGTTGTACAGTATCTTGTTAGTCAATGATTTAATCAGGTAAAAGTCATATTCACTTAAAAGTCTCAAGTGTTGTTTGGTGGCAAGTTAACCATAGTTAAACTTAAACAGCATTTGTGATTTCTATTTACGTAATAGATGTTAACAAAATGCTTCATTAATGATTAAAAGTCACAGTGCTTTGAAAATTTCCCACATTGCTTATTAAACATACACTTAGCTCATCATAAAAAATGCTGAACAATCATAACTGTATATGGGCTTTAAATTTGAAAAAACAATCAGATCAACAAGGGGTGTATAATACGGCAGTCCTTCCAACTTCATACAATCTTGTATACACAAAATATAGATTTAGGAGTAAAGAACAGTACAGCTGATACATGTTTGGATGTTTTCTAAATCAACAATTTCCTTGAAGGTCAATCTCTATGTTTGATGAAGAAAACAAGCTCAAAATACAGTGTCAACACAACACACTCCAAAAAAATAGTCATACATATTTTAATTTACATAAAAGACAAAGTTGTCATGATAATTGCAGCTTTGTTGCAGTAATTAAGATTAATTTTTTTTGAATTGTACTAACAAAAACAATACATAAGAAATGCCAAATTTACATGAAGAAATAAATCTTCAAGGAAATACCAAATAAAATCAGAAATTGTCTACAGTACTACTTTTCACCTGGACTATTCTAAGTTAACTAATCATCACACATTTATCTTTTTGGAAAGGATTGTGATGACTCTCCTGTTTCCTGATCTGTCCAATATAAATTTACCAAATCTACATGTATTCCACCAATCCTGACACACTGCCAGCCTAATGTGTTAGCTTGAAATAACTGGGACCATCTCATTGTTGCCTGCAGTCATACACCCAGGGCCACCCAGGGCTAAGCACCCAGGGCTAAGAGCCTGCTTTACTTTACCATGGCACCTCATAATGAAACCAAATCAGTCCTTAAATCCAAAGTCTTTATAAGAAGGGTCATCGTGACACAGTTGTTGAACAGCACTTTGGGTTGAAATGTCAGCAACAAGATGACTCCAAAGAAAGACTGTTATTGTACAAAACATGACAGTGTTTTCTGCCTGCTACATTATAACAGAAAATATGATGTGCAATCTAAAACAGATAGAAAGGCATATAGCGTATTTTCAACCCATTGCCTGTACAAAGCATTTCATACATGCAGAATAGAGCTGTAACTTTTAGACATTGGTGTCAAGTGTTGATGCTTTCTTTAGGACTGTACTAAAGACACTTGATAAGGATGTAGATTGTCATCCTATGGGATGTTCTCTTACTCACATGGATCCAATCCAATCATCCGGAACATCTTCAAGTCTACCATGTGTGCAAGTAGAGGACATATCTATTCTTCATCACTGCCTTCATCATCGGTGGTATAATCAGAAACATCACTGTCACCTTCCTCTTCTTTGTCCTCATCATCCGAGATGTCCCATTGAGGATGCATCTCTTCTACCTTCTTGGCCTCTTTCACATCCACCTAGGAGAAAATCAGAGTTTTGTTAAGTCAAGCGTTTAATTATAACGCACTCGGCAGACATCATTCTGTTTACATCTTTATGCAAGTTAAGGCCAGATTTAACCCAGCAATCTAGAAAGCAGGGGACTTTTAGAGGGGGCTACTCACAGGTTGAGTTGTCAATTCTCCACATCCATGATATGAAAGTAATGGATGAGTATTTGATGCTACACTTACTTTGATTGATTTGATGTAATCCAGATCCAGATAGGAGTCTGAGCGAACACAGAGCTGGTATTGATACAGCCCTTTAACAGGTGCTGGGAACTTCAACTCAATCTGATCAGGAAGGAAAAGATAAAACTGTAAAAACTCAAACCAATATCTAAAGGACTTTGTCTGACAATGATTTTGATTTTACCCTCACACTGATGTGTGATAAGCACTTTCAACTCCTTGACTTCTGCGAAACAAATCCACAGGGTACTCAGGTGGGATTTATACCACATTCTAGACAACTGAGCTTCCCTGATAATTATATCAATCAGATTTTGTCTCTGTTGTGTTGGTTTTTCTAAATATTTGTGCAAGGAATATGGTCTACCTGAGCCACTTTATAAAAAGACTGTTTAATGTTTGTATGACAAACTTCAAGCTAATTTGCAGATAGGTATTTGATGTGAATTGTATAGACTTACATCTTTTTCATCAACAAGGTCATAAATCATCTGAGGTAAGGTGATAATACGATGTGTCTTCCTATCAGCAAGGTAGATCCACCACCATTCCTGCTTCACCTGGTGGACAAATAACGCAGTAATGTTAATCCTAAGGGAACCAAGATACTTCTTCACAATGTAGTCAACACGTCATGATCAACAGTAAGGCTTTGTTCCAAGCGAGGGTGTTGGGCTACATCTGAGGGTGTTGGGCTACGTCTGAGGGTGTTGGGCTACGTCTGAGGGTGTTGGGCTACGTCTGAGGGTGTTGGGCTACGTCTGAGGGTGTTGGGCTACGTCTGAGGGTGTTGGGCTATGTCTAAGGTGTTGGGCTATGTCTGAGGGTGTGGGCTATGTCTGAGGGTGTCGGGCTACATCTGAGGGTGTCGGGCTACATCTGAGGGTGTCGGGCAACATCTGAGGGTGTCGGGCTATGTCTGAGGGTGTCGGGCTATGTCTGAGGGTGTTGGGCTACATCTAAGGGTGTTGGGCTATGTCTAAGGTGTTGGGCTATGTCTGAGGGTGTTGGGCTACTTCTGAGGGTGTTGGGCTACTTCTGAGGGTGTTGGGCAACATCTGAGGGTGTTGGGCAACATCTGAGGGTGTTGGGCAACATCTGAGGGTGTTGGGCTATGTCTGAGGGTGTTGGGCTATGTCTGAGGGTGTTGGGCTATGTCTGAGGGTGTTGGGCTACATCTGAGGGTGTTGGGCTACATCTGAGGGTGTTGGGCTACATCTGAGGGTGTTGGGCTATGTCTGAGGGTGTTGGGCTATGTCTGAGGGTGTTGGGCTATGTCTGAGGGTGTTGGGCTACATCTGAGGGTGTTGGGCTATGTCTGAGGGTGTTGGGCTATGTCTGAGGGTGTTGGGCTATGTCTGAGGGTGTTGGGCTATGTCTAAGGGTGTGGGCTAAGTCCGAGGGTGTTGGGCTACATCTGAGGGTGTTGGGCTACTTCTGAGGGTGTTGGGCAACATCTGAGGGTGTTGGGCTATGTCTGAGGGTGTTGGGCTATGTCTGAGGGTGTTGGGCTACTTCTGAGAGTGTTGGGCTACTTCTGAGGGTGTTGGGCAACATCTGAGGATGTTGGGCTATGTCTGAGGGTGTTGGGCTATGTCTGAGGGTGTCGGGCTACATTTAAGGGTGTTGGGCTATGTCTGAGGGTGTTGGGCTATGTCTGAGGGTGATGGGCTACATCTAAGGATGTTGGGCTATGTCTGAGGGTGTTGGGCTACATCTAAGGGTGTTGGGCTAAGTCTGTGGGTGTTGGGCTATGTCTAAGGTGTTGGGCTATATCTGAGGGTGTGGTCTGAGGATGATGGTCTATGTCTGAGGGTGTTGGGCTACATCTAAGGGTGTTGGGCTACATCTAAGGGTGTTGGGCTACATCTAAGGGTGTTGGGCTATGTCTGTGGGTGTTGGGCTATGTCTAAGGTATTGGGCTATGTCTGAGGGTGTTGGGCTATGTCTAAGGGTGTTGCCTGCAGCAGTGTAGTATTTGAAGACACATCCATCTAGGCATAGCCAAAAGTCACTGTTCTATTTAAGCACAAGGCTTTGATTTCTCTACAAAGTGGATATTTGCATTAGCACCAGACTACTCTTGACATAGCCTCAATCTGATTCTCATAAACTAGAGTGAACAAACATGTGGATGGTCAAGGTCTAGGTCCAAGTAGTAAATATATGGTATAGAGTACTTCAATAGCGTACAAGGTTTAACAGACAAACTTTAAAACCTCTGAGTAGTCAATGTAACTAGTACCATCATTCTGACAGCTACAACATAAGTCCAATGTATTTAATACTCTACAGGAGACTTAATGATGATGTCTTACCTCAGGGAAGTATGGACAATGAACCTCATGAGAAGTCTTAGACGTTCCTTCTAGGACTTTCTCTTTCCTTGTGATCCCAGACTGTAACCTTTCCCACTCCTCTTCTTCTTGCTCTCCACCATCGCTGCTGTTGTTCTCATCGCTGTCATTCCAACAGAGAGGTACAAACATGCTTTTAATATCTACTCTTGGTGAAAAATGATTTCCCCTGATTTTAAAGATTTAAACCCTCACCATCATGGTATGAACACATAACATAGAGTCATTCTTCTATGAAGTCAAGTTGCCTTAACGAAACTCTAAATGAGTTTTGCTTAACATTCACAAAAAAAGATGCAAACATTTATGAGTGTTGGTGAAGTTGTCGACCAAAGAAACTCCATGGATAGGTTTTCAAACTCACCTTGAGTGTTTACTGTTATCCTCTTGTTCATTTTCACTTTCGCTTCCACTTTCACCCGAATCTTTGTTGGGATTCAGCTCCTGAACAGCCTGAATACAATAACATTCAAATATTACAACATTTGTAGATGCATCTTGATTAATTTTTAGTCAGAAATTAACTTATTTTTGCATAAGGACAAATGTTTTCAATTTGCTTCTCAGTAAGGGGTCTTGTCAAAATTAATCCGGGACAGATCATCGGACAGCATGTATCCGATGCCAAGTTTTCATCGGAGCTACCAGGAAAATCTTGCTGTTGCATTAAATATTGATCGCGCAAATATTTTAGTTTTCAGTTGCGGTGGGGCTTTTTCTGCTAGAAATGCACATCAAGCACTTGTAAAACTCAATGGATCAGTATGTTTTGTGAAGATTTCACATGAATTGATGAATGCTGACTTAGTATGGAATCTGCTCTGTTGTTTGAAACATGCAATCCTCCTAATCTCACCATTGTCCGGAGTTTGGAATTAACAACCTGCTCGCTGACTCGCGACTGCAGTCATGAGTCATTGCACCTCTATTGATTGTCTTACAAGCCATAAATAACGACTTTCAGGCTGTTAAAGGTATTTCCTTTGTTGTGGTCAAAAATGTCTGCTGTTAGCTAGCAGCGAAGTTAGGTTGACAAAATTATAACTTGAGGAACTCCACAGCGAGATTTAAAATGCTAGGAGGAAGGAAATTGCAAGTTTTTTTAAAGACATGCAAGAGGCCCAGCATGAAACCGCAAATCAGCCCTGTGGAGACCCCCGCTTGTTTTCCAGTAGATAGCAATCAAAGTCTCTGCGGTTTGTAAACAAATGAAGTCAGGCGTGGCGAACTTCTCTGTTGGTTTCTCCGATACTCAGTGGACTTCAAGGCGAATCGGCATCGGGTGAAAAAGCCCGTCCCGGACAGCATCTGTCCGATGGTTGTCCCGGATTAATTTTGACAAGGTCCCTAAAGATCATGAGTTTTTTTTATATCCTGATTGTGTTTGTACATCTATGGAATCAGAAGTAGAACCAAAGAATGCTGTGTGTGTAGTTGTCTGTGCGTTTCTACAATCAGGCAATTTGTGCACAATGCCATTTTAGCTGTAAGGCATCTTCATTGGACTTTAATTGTAGTGATATGCCTGATTACATGAGTGATACACCTGTGCACAATGCCACCCACAGTTAATCAGGTTGAGCTCAGTCAGGACCTCACTGACTACTACCGCAGAATTCGCCTCCGTGAATTCTTCCTTGACTCACCACCTATGGACCCTGAGCCTTTTTACTGCAAGAGTAGATGGGTACCACCTAAGAACCGTGTGCCATCTCTTGAGACTTACATACAGGTTGTTAGTTCACAAATTAATCCCAGTGATCATTCCACCCACAGGACTCATGACAACCTCCCTAGAGAAGAACGTGAGGCCCTTAAGACTCTACGAGCAAGGAAGGACATCATCGTCAAGCCAGATGACAAGGGCTCTGCTGTTGTTGTCATGGGCCGTCAGCAATACATCGATGAAGCCATGAGACAACTCAACAACCAAACTAAACTATAAACCCCTTGACACTGATCCAACAGGCACATTCTCAAAGGAGATTCAACAAACACTGGACGAGATGCATGACCGTGACCACCTCTCCAAGAAAGCTCACAAGTTTCTCTCCCCAGTAGACTGTAGAACAGCAAGATTTTACCTCCTTCCCAAGGTACACAAACCAGACAACCCAGGGAGACCCATCATATCTGGCAATGGTTCCCCCACTGAGAATATATCGCTTTTTGTTGACAGTTTTCTAAAGCCGCTTATGCCACAGGTTCCATCATATATTCATGACACTCCAGATTTCCTTCGTAAAATCTCAGGTATTCAGAAGCAGGTCCCCAACACAGCTACATCATCATTACTTTTGATGTGTCCTCTTTGTACACCAACATCCCCCAAGATGAAGGGATTGCTGCCTGCTCCTCAGCCCTGTTTAAGAGTGGTCACGTGTCACCGCCCATTTCTGACATTGTATCCCTCATGCAACATGTTCTAACAAAAAACAACTTTTCGTTCTTGGGTAAGAATTTCCTACAGGTACATGGCACTGCAATGGGTGCACGTATGGCACCTTCAATGGCCTGCCTTTTCATGAGTCAACTTGAACAGCGCATGTTGGCGTCGGCCCCTTGTCGTCCATGGGTCTGGTGGCGCTATATCGATGACATCTTTTTCATCTGGACTAGTGATGAAGAAAGCCTCATAGCATTCATTAACCACATTCATTCCTTCCACAGGACCATCAAATTCACGAATGAATACTCAACCAAGGACACCCACTTTCTGGATGTCAAGGTCATAAAGACGGATGATGGATTAACCACAGATCTCTTTGTTAAGCCCACAGATAAACATCAATACCTCCACTCAACCAGCTGTCACCCCAGACACTGCAAAACCAGCATAGCCTACAGTCAGGCCCTCAGACTCCGTCGAATCTGTTCTAATGATTCTGATTTTTTCCACCACTCACAGGAACTTAAGAAACACCTTGTTTCCAGGGGTCATAGCTCCCTAGCAGTCCATCGAGCGATCCAGAAAGTCAAGGCTCGTTCTAGGGAGTCTGTACTCTCCAAAGGACCCAGGCAACAACGGAGTTCCAAAGCGAAAGTTCCTTTTGTTGTTACTTTCCACCCCTCACTTCCTCCCATTCGTAAAATAACCAGTTTTAACCATCATATTCTTCACACATCAGATCGGCTTCAATGTGCTGTACAGGAAGAACCCATAGTTGCCTACCGACGCCCACCCAGTCTCAGGGATCTCATCGTCCGGGCAGAAGTTCCCCCCATTAATGATGATGTTAATCCCCCTTTGCCACAGGGTACTTTTAGGTGTTCCAACACGTCCGTCCAAATGCATCGTTTGTAGACAACACATCAGGGAAGCAGACTCCTTTACCAGCCATACTGGTGGTACCACCCACAAGACAAGGGGTCATGTCACCTGCACCACCACTAATCTAATCTATCTAATATCTTGCAGAGTCTGTGGTGTTCAATATATAGGTGAAACAAGAACTACACTCAAGAGGCGTTTCTATGGCCACAGATCCACAGTCAACACCCAAAAGCTGGATACACCTGTAGGACACCACTTCAACCTTCCTAACCACTCCATTTCTGAAATGAATTTACAGGGCATTGAGGCACTAGGTAACTGCAGAGAGACTGTCCGTCTGAGTAGGGAAAAACTTTGGATAAGGCGCATAAAGACCACTCAGCCAAGAAGGAAAGCCAAGAATATCCAAGAAGGAAATGACTAATAACCTTTTGTTTTTGCCTTCTCCTTTTCCCACACAGTTATCCACTTTATTAGTCTGCCCTTCATTGTATTAACTAATTATTTACCTCTCTTCTAACCTTCCATTTTGTCCTTTGTGTTCCCAACTTCTTGTGGTCAAGCTATCCCCTTCCCTTCATAACCCCCCCCCCCCCTTGTCTTCATAATCCCTGCTTACCCCCTGCCTTCTCTGAATGCTTTCTGCTTTTCTCCCTCCACTCTCTCTATTCATGTATTTCCACTTGACTACTCTTGCAACTCTTGTCTGCTTGTATGTGTGTTGTGTGTTGTCATTTAGCCTTCGAGAAAGACTCTGTCAGGCCACTAACTTATTTTTTGAATTTAAATAAGTGTATGAAAGCAACTTACCCCTTTAGTGTTATTGCTAACATGGTTAGCAACTCCTTTACCGTTGTGTTGAGGTGATTCCTCTGCTGCTTTCAATGCTGCTGCTGCTGCTGCCTTCTTATTAGCCTGCTTCTTCTGGGCTTTCTGTTTAGCCCCTCCTCCTCCTTTGCTCTTTTTCTTCCTGTGTTTCTCCCAAACGTAAGTCTTGGGTTTGTGTGGTACTGGTGAATCAGTCTGATGATAAATGCAACATCAATCAATTAATAATCCAAGATTGTATTGTCAGGTTGGTGTCAACATGAAATTTCTGTTTTTGTTATTTACTCAATTCTTCAGACACAGTCAAGTATGTGAGTTTAATTTAACCGACTTGTTGAGGCACTCAGAAGGCAGAGTGCATTATTACAAACCTTACATCAACATTACCCTTACTGATGATGACCCCAGTGAGCCCAGTGATCAATAGACATCAATGCGCTTATAAAACAAGCTAAAAAATCATGTACAACCTAAACCCATATCTGCTTAACTAGAGGATTCACACAGAACACACAAAAGCTGTAATGCTCAGCTAGAGGAATACCATAGATGAATAACAAGTTAAAATCTTTGTTTATACTCTCGCTACTAAAGGTACCAGATGAAAACAGCGCAAAATGTATATTACATTGATAGAAAATTAGACAGTTTGTTGGGATATGTTTATCTGAAAGGCAGGTAAAATGGGTGTTTCTTGTAATGCAGCAATAAGTGCTACTTGGTCTTAGCAAGGAACAGTGTTAACATACTGTAGCAAGTCGGGTGGATTTGGGGTAAGCATGTTGAAATCTGTCAACAACCCTCGGCAATTTATATTAAAAAGTGGTATCTGAGAAAGTTAAGGATCTTTTTTGGTGAAGTATGCCTTGTAAGACTTGTTGCTTATTATGACAATTAGGTTCTAGTCTTACTTTGTCTTCATCTAATGTGTCTTCTACAACAGCTTCTTCTATTGCATATACTGGACCATTGCTCTCATCATCCAACACCTACATATAAAACAAGAAAATCAGTCATTACATCAACAATTGTGTAATAATCCAGCATTATCTCAAAAGTCACATTCTATTTTCTCTATTCTCTTCAGGAACAGCGTCAATGAGGTACTCATCAACCCTAGACTCACTAAGCCCAGTTACCCACAGGTGACCTCACTATCCACCACTCCACATCCTCTGTCGCTCCACACCAAAATCGTCTAAGATAAGATTGGTATACCTGGCCCAGTAATGAGCAATTGTTATTCCTACCTACAGTTCTTAATCCTCCGCAATAAGACCAAACCATGAAGAGGACTTTGGAGGATTTGGGAGGGTTAGGATTAATCAAAATTGAAAAATGATGAAACCTTTAGGATTCAAATTAAGAGCAGTCCTTGTTCCTGATATAAATACGGAAAAGGCAAGTATTTACATCCATGGCAAAACCAACCTGAAATGTCCCTCTCCTCAGGGTAACCGTAGCCGTTACCAAAGACCCTGCACTTATCGTCTTCTTGTCCTCATCAGCGAGTACTAAAAAAATCAGCAAATTAACGATTACAAGTCAATTGAACCCAACAAAAATATCTCCTAAAATGGCAGACGGAACTTTTCACAAAGGAAGATAAATAATTACTTGGTAACGTTATGCCAGTTGGAATAACAAAGATTTATTTTTTTTTTTTGGTGACAGTATTGAAGTGCCAATGGACAGGTATAACAAAATGTTACATAATTGCTGTTACCTTCTAGCTCAACATCTGCATCCAACTTGGGCAGTGACTTCAAGACATTGAGAATGTCTTGATATTGCTTCTCATGGAGATGACGAAGAATGTTCCTTTAAGAAAAAAAGTAACAGATTACTAATAAACTATTGCTGAAGATAGAAACTAATCAATCAATCAATCAATCAATCAATCAATCAATCAATCAATCACTCAGTTTAGAAGGCGCCAATCTAATGGTCATTGCTCAAAGTGCCCTACAGTAAGCTCTTGAAAAAAAAGGTAAGATTTAAGCAGAGTTTTGAAAATGGATATTGAAGGAGATTGCTTGATGTTGAGAAAGCTGATTCCAAATCCTAGGTGCAGCAATTGAAAGGGCATAATTCCCCCCATTGTGTTTACTTCTTTGAATGCAAAGGACTGAAGTTTGGGAGCAGGAAGGTATTGTTTCAGACATGTTCTTTGATGGAAAAGTTTATAGATAGGTTGCAGTATGACGTAAGTCGGCCATCTTTACGGGCAATTTGGAACACACAGTCCCGCGTTACGCGTGAGAACGGCGTGCAGCACGCGCACATTTCACAAAACTCATTGCATGATTGGTTAGTGAAAGACGCGGCTGCGTTAATAATTTGAGCGCTTGACGCGCCTGCAAGCCAAAATGCGATTTGCCCGTAAAGATGGCGTCTACTGGGAACTATCTATTTCATCTTGATTGTTTTCTGTAATTATTCTTACCTTCTATCGACATCCTTCATTTTGACAAACTGACTTATGGCTTTAATGTGGCGCTGGAAAGATAACAAACATAGAAATGTTGCTGAATCTCTGGTGCTGCATCAAAAACATGCATCTCCACTGTAAGTATGAATATTACTCCGACATACATTAACAAAGAACACTGAGTTGAATACTTATTACAATCAAATTGTTGAGTTTGAAGGGCCAAAGTTGACTGCTTAAGAAAGTACACTTAAGACATTTTGCTGAATCTAAATTGTACCTTTTTCCGCAGTGTGTCTTCATTAAAATGTGGCAGTTGTAGTAGTGGTGTTTTGTCCCAGCAACCTTGCACAATCATCGGGCTCTGTCGCATCAGGAACTCAATGGACTCAAGACGAGGCTCTTTGGCCACTGACAAAAAGAGACCAAAAAAATGTGTTTTTGAAATGCACCATAAACACTGCAGTCATAACATTAACAAAGAATCCAATGCCTTGTTCTCAAGATCAGTTTGACTGAAACCAGCAAATGAATTAAGAAGTTCTAAGCACACTTGTTTATGACAGAAACGATTTCAATAAAAATGGTCTGGCAGCGATTTGCACCTCATCATCAAGTATCCCTTTCAAGTAATATATAAACCCTTTTTTTAGGATCCTCACATATTTGTCAAATTTGTTTCTTGTTTCTATAAGAAGTTGGAGTGATGTTATTGTTTTTAATGATCAAGCCCAGAGGTCCCTTCAAAGTACATTACATTTTAGTCCCCATGTTTATCGGACTCAAAGCATTCCCTGGGAATATATAGCACCAGTAACCAAATAGGCTCAAATGTTGCTAATCAATCACATCAGCAATCTCTACTATCTAGCCTCGCAGGTACCCATTAACTCCTGAGTAATAAGCAGCAATTATAGTAAAGGGTCTTGTTCAAGGACACAAGAGTCATGACCGGAATTCAAACCAATGTGCAGACTCACTGTGCCACACAGCACTCATACAAGAAGTATAACAATTCAAACAGCACTGCTAATTGGTAAACCTTGATATAAGTGCCTTACCTCTGCCATAGTTTTTCCATGTGACAAGCTGAGAGGCAGTATTGATCATTTCTTGAATCAACTGCGGACATTTGCCGACGATGTACTTCTTGTCTGTAAAAAATCAAAGCCAAACATCAGGGTAAAATGTTTGCATTATCGGCACTGTAAGCAATAAGGTTGTAAAGTAGATGTCACAGGCTCAAGCCCAAGCTCATTCATGGTACATTTAATCAATTAGTAGAATGACCAGACAATAAATTACATGTTGGAAGTCTGAGCTTCATTTTGTCTACACGTTTATTTGTTATGGCCCAATGAAGGGGTGATAATGTTCATGTGTCATGAGCATTATCCGAGTCATTTATGTTCATGATTATGACTCAGTTATAAATTGGTGCAGAAACAAATTTGATTTCAGGTGACTTACCAACATCCAGAGTTTCTGGTGGGAGTTCAGTTCTAGCTAAGTGAGCATAGAGAAGGATCCTTGCTTTACGACTGTATGGATACACAAAGGGCTTCTCCTTACTCTTCTTCCCATACTCGCTGTCAAATTCACGCATCAGCTAAAGACATCAAAAAACAGTTAGGTCATGTACAGTATTATGTGTAAAGACATCACAAAACAGTTAGTACATGTAGACGGCACACTTGAAGGGATGCCAAGAAAAACATCAAGAGACATAAATTCACCAAAGTCATCTTAAAAAGCTTCAGGCTAAAGGTACTTGAAATGTTACAGCCTTGAGTGTAAAAACATTGTTCACCTTAAGACCATGTGAGTTTTGTATTAGATGGGACTGTAAGCGCTTACCGGAGGAAGTTCTTCATTGTCACTTGGTCGAAGCACAATGTCACTGTTGTGTTTCTCCTCAAACTCAAACGATCCTGATAATATCATCAAAGCTCCTACAGAAACATAAAGACAACTCAACTCATACAACAAGGCATTATCAAAAGAGAAAATCATGATTAAAAATCAAACACTGATGTAACTGATGTTGTAAACTGTCGCGAGGAACGCAAATGCAACAGACTACTACACACGCGCTTTACCAAGCAATCATGGAACTGTCACACAGGTGTTGTACGCACACGCGATCCAACCATCCAATTACAAATGAAAAGATGCATGGCGTAACATGTAAATGTCAATCTGTGTATGCCAGAGCTTAATGATATCGAAACTAGAGAATACTATGAACAATGAAGATGCAACTAAATATGAATGAGGTGTATTAAAACAAATACAACTCAGTTTATTTCGAGTGGACAGTCGATATTAGCTCCCCTCAGTATTCAAAAGTTGATACTAACTCCCCTCAGTATTGGAAGTTGACAAACTAGTCCCCGAGGCAAAGTTTGTCAACTTCCAATACCTCGGGGAGCTAATACCAACTGTCCACCCTCAAACCATGTTATAATGGCAACTTACTTTTGAGATTCAGGCAGGGTGTCTTGTAGATGAAGTGAAGAAAGAGTTGAGATGTGTCTAGGAGTACTTCAACTGCACTGTAACGAATAGATCGATACCACCATGTACCCTGAAAGAAAGCATACATCGGACAAAAAAAATCAACAAAAATATTCAAGATTGCATTCAGCTTGAGTGTTAAAACTCAACACACTTTGTAGCGAAAGTTGTTTGCCAAAATTAGGCAAATGCCTCAACATGAATCTTTTGATAAAATATCTACAGGAGTTATGAATTGAAACTCACCACAGCAATGGGTAAGATAACCATTATTGCCAATCCATAAGCACCAAGTACCTAATATCCAAAGAAGAATGATTCAACAAAAACAAGTTATATTTCAACATTTACACAAGTTGAAGGTAACAAAGTTGGTAATCAAGGTATAAAAGAAAATGCAGAATGTCTGAAATAGATTTTCCTTAACATAACAATGTAATATGAATAAATAAGGGTTGTGACTACGTTACCAGAATGGAGTTATTTTGATCCACAACCCATGCTGGCAAAGCAATTCCAAAGCTGGTAGCTGTAATCAAAAGATAGAATAGTTATAAGGTACAAACAGACAGTGTAGTAAACATTGTATAACACTATTATTATAATGGTGATGTAGAGAATGCAATGTATTTGTGAAACAACTACATTGCGCCTAAACATCCCAAATACCTTTGCTTTCCCTATGCTTGAAGACAGATATATGGTCAATGATATGGAGTGTCCAATCAAGAGTAAATGGTGCTGTCAGAGTGTGGGTTTCGGTTTCAGTCCCGGTCCTTGAGCAAGACATTTAACCATAATTCCTTTGCACCTCTTCTGTAATGCATGTCAAAGAACCCAGTACACTTAACGCTTATTGGTTGGCAGCAGATTGCACTGATCACCTTATAAACCTTTACAAGGTGCTTCATAGATTGGTCTCACAGTTCTCAACATTCAAACTTTAACCTCTCATTAAAGTAATAAGTGCTTTGTATAAGAACTAAATATTGGAAGTTATTTGCCTAAAATGATTCAGAGGGAGGAAGGTTAAATGGACTGGATAAACTACCAAGTTTAATTGCACTCACCTGTAGGGCCATCTGGATTGCCATATTTCTCCCAGTTTTCTCTCGATTCATCATCTGTCAATCTACATAAAAAAGATGAAATTGTGTTACAATAGACCCTTCCCATGAAATATGTAAATTGCACATCCAGCGCACTAACATTTTGGTTGGCAAAATGATGGAACATGTGCCTGTTTGTATGGGGCTGATAGTGGCGAGACGCAGACGCTTTTGTGCGTCTGCTTAGTGCACATCTCTATGGCGTTTTCCAACCAATAGTGTTTGTACGCATGCGTGAATGTAGTTAGCATATTTCATGGGAACAGGGTCTATTACACAGATTTATTGGCTAACTCTTTTTGGGATGAACTCTTATAAAGCTTTGTGACATTGAGTCCTGGTTAATTTCTAAGGGCTGATGGTATTGCCCCATTTCACCTGACATCATCACCCATGATAGATCTTGGTTTCATCATTTAGGAGTCAGATTCCCCATGTATTCCTCTATGCTTGAGGTGACACACACATGGTTAGATGCAATTTGACTCCCAACATTACATCAGTGCAAGGGGTCAATAGGTTAAGTGGCGTTTAAAATGCAGATGCAATTAACAGTAATAAAAGAGTATCTTGACATTCATTTCATGTCAGCATCAATCAAGATATACATGAAGTGTACATCAAACAACTCTGCTGAAATGTAAATATATATAAATTAGAATAGGATTGTTGCATTCATAAACTAGTGATGTTAGAAAACAGGGAAGCGCCACTTTCGTTCCAATCAAAAGATGACAGCTGGTACAGAGAGCTGGGACAATGACATGGACTGTACACGATTAACACCAGTAAATAATTTAATAAACTAATAATTAAAATGTTAAGTGGTGCAATGATTCACCATTTTACTTTATTATTATTTTGTGTATTTTATTTATATTTTTTTTTTTTATTTGTGTCTATTTTTATTTATATCTATTAATATATTTTTTTAGGGGGGGGGGGGGGGGGCATTGTAATAGAGGGCGCAATACTGATAGTTCAACTCCGGACATGCTGGATACAAGACCTTCTTGAAAAGCCTTCACTATATTTAACTTTTTTTTAAACTAAATTTCACATATTATTTTATCTTAATGTACTGATATGCTTTTCTCAACTGATCGTCTCCAACAATGTGGACAACATTTCTCCAATCATCAGCCCACGATAGTTTCCTCAGAGTTTAAATAAATTCTTAATGACAGAAATCCCTAGTATCTTACGCTGCGTATGCCTTGGCTATCCTCATAAACTCCACCGGATCTCCACCTTTGTCAGGATGCTTTGTCTTAGTGAGGAGACGGTACTTCCTCTTGATCTCTGCTTGTGTTACACCCTTTAATAACAGAAGAGAAATACATCTAGATTAAAACCTGACTACTATCAGTGTTTCTCAAGACAACCAACCTATACCTCACTATGCCACAGCAGCGGCATTTTGAGTCATACCATTGCTGATATCGAGAGTAGAATCATTGCCTGAAGTGCTTCAATGAGAGTGGTAAACTGGAGAAGCCACCAGCTGTGCTTAATTGCAATGGAATTTGGGGCCACTGTTTTCAATCTTGGTCAATTTCTGCAGAGGCAATCTGTTGCACCGATTGACTACACATTACAATGCCTGTGAAAATGTAGCATGGTTAACTTCAATGTTATGTTCATAACATGGGATAGTTTGAGGCATTTTGGAGTATGCACCTATACAAGGATCGACCCATCCAAACAGTAGATACTTACAAGATGAATACACCTTTCTATAAGAAGATTAAGCATTAAAAGATTAAGGATTAATATTAAACATCAGCTTGGCACAACGTGTGCATAATGTGTGCATAATGGTCTGATAAGCATGGGGAGAACTCTCAATATTGAACTCATTCCAAAGGGGAAAGTGTCTCTCAAGATACAGACAGGAATATTTGTTGTTATAGGTAGCCTTCCCAATTCTGTCATCTCTGATGTGCATGTAACAATGAAACAGAGTACATGTTTGTTTTAAGACAGTGTTAATACATTGCACATAATAGTGAAGAGTCACAAATAGTGATCAGTTAAAAATACTAATATTGAGAGTTGAGAACACTTACTCGGTCAAGTTCCAAGATGTCATACGGATCATATTCCACATGGTCTCGTTCCACTTGGGATGCCCGGACTGCAAGATATATGAATAACACCCAAGCTCCTAATAGAAAACACCACCTGTCCAGCAACAAATAAAACTGAGTTGAAACTTAACTTTTCTAATATTTGTAGTTGGTTCAAGTACATGTAATTTTACTTGCATTGAAATTATCTAATGCCAACTTGAAATGCCAGATAACCCAACCAATTATTGATAGTTCAGGAAACAAAATTATTCCCTAATTACAAGCATTTTAGAAAGAACTTTGCCAGCCACAAGATGTGGTTTTACAATCAAACGATGACTTCAATGACACTTACTTCAAAACATGTCTTAGTTTCTGAGTGGGTTTCTTTGCCTGAAGTTTGGCTTTCTTGATGAGGCAGGGATGACATTGACATTGTTTCTTTAGCTTCTCTGGATCATCTGAAGGACAACAAAATATCACAAGAATCATTAAACAGTTTCAAAAGAAAGGCTTGAACAAATAAAACAACATTAATATTTGTCTCTTTATTTTTCTATTTTCCTAACACCCACTTCCATCTGATGAATACCTAACAGAATTCTGTGGACTAACTTCAGGAAAAAAAACATTGCCTGATAATAAACCATGATCATTGTTGGATTTATGCTCCCTTCCTTAATGTACTACATGTAGATTATGTTTGATAGAAAACTTTAGGTTAATCATTGACAAAGTCAGCTTACAGTTACTTGCTCTCAAATGAAACATCCTGAGAGGTCATTGTACTCACAATTGTGGCCCTCTATCTATTGTGGTCCTTTAGTGTATGATGTTTTTGCTTTGGTTGAGTTTGGCATAATACTGTTCAAGTTGTTTAATTTTAAAAGATATTAAGATTTTAATATTTGTTTATTTTTTATTCCAGGAAATAAAAGTGACGATAGTAAAATCAATTGATCTCCTCTTTATAATGGCAATAATGATTGTTTCCACGACATGTTTGTGTTCGAATAGCTTTGACGTCATTCTCTGGGCTCATCTCGGTCGGCCCCAATAACCTGCTTGTGGAGTGGGTCACTTGGTGCTAACCGAGATGCATGACGTCACGACAAAAACTTTCTCAATGGCCATCATTTTGTTTGTAATTCTGCAGGACACTTTCAGGAAGTTTGACACACATTTTCACCCTTAAAACAGCGACTTTGCCAGTCAGTAAGTATTTTTTTATTAAAAGGCACGTACTGTTGTAAACCTTATTGTATCAACGTGGGCTTGTAAAATAACTAATTGTGCAGTTTTACATTGATAACTATTATTTTACGATCTTTTTGTGAATCCACGAAAGGTTTCGGACGTAATGCACACAATGAAAGTAGTTTTGGTCGGCTGTCCCAAGATGCATTAATTCTACAATAGTATAGTACAAGTTCTACTTTGTAACTCGGCAGGATCCACGTTAGGACATAAACGCCAACATGGACAACCAAGGGGCAATTCCGAAAATTGTACTACATACTAGTGTCTTGCTCAAGGACATAAGTGCGATCAATGGACTTTTTGTGTTGAATCAGCCATCACAAAGTTCTTGAATTTGGTGCGCTAGATAGCTCAGCCACGACATGCATTTGTTGTGTGAGTGCTGGGGGAAGTTGGCGTTCGATTAGCTCATCGAATCATATAGGGACTTACTTCGCGCCAATTCTGTGGCCAAGGCTAGCTGAATCCTTGGCCACACGTCCCGACCATTTCTTTTTAAGCTAAGAAACAACCATTTAATTTTTTTTATAGTGTATTCCCTACGGGCCATATTTATGACTTGGCAGATCAGCCAGTCGCCCTGTATGAGGTGACGTCGCGCGATACTGTAGCTTGAGACTTGCCCATCTAATGAATATGCAAGAACCCGTGACGCTGCTTGTAGCTTCACAAGTTGCATGTTCATTGGGTGAGCGACATAAGTTATACCACCGCGACGTCATCTTATGCATATTAATGACTTGGCAGATCAGCCAGTCGCCCTGACTTTCTCACGATTACAGGCAGCGAATTATAAGTAAGATGGCGGCCCCCAGGCACGACAAACTTCAATGCGATTTTTGTACACCGTTTTTGGGGGCCATTTTCAAAAAATCCTATTTAAATGAAGCCACCATTTCGGTGAGCCATGGAATGTATCATAACAATTCCTCAGATGCAAGGAACAAAGTAAGGTAGGTTGGAGTAGTATGGGATATTTAAAAATGAGAGAAAATTGCGATCAAAGAGGTACGACTTGCTCGTACTTTTAAAACTTCGCGTTTAAGACATGTATGGATGGTGGGCTGTATGGATGGTGGGCTGTAATAATGGTGAGTGTTATGAATATGATTATGAGGATGTCAGACACTTCGTACCTTTACCTTTTCGTACCCGGGACACTTCGTACCTTCGAGACACTTCGTACCTTGGCAAAGCTGGTCACTTCGTACCGTCGGCTGAGTCACTTCGTACCGTCAGTCGAGTCACTTCGTACCGTCAGTCGAGTCACTTCGTACCGTCGGCCCTCTAATGTTGGGGCCCTATACCATTGGATGTCAGTAAAAATGTCATCCTAATTAACTGTAATTAACTGTTCTTTCGACAAAACTAATTACAACTTATTTATCAATATTAATTGAATACGTTATAAGAAAAACCAAAATATTTTCTTCTTATTCGTTTTAATATTTTAGATAATTTATTATTATATATATTTTTTTACACAATTGTTCATTTCGACAGCAATTGTTATTTATTAAAAATAATTATTTTCAATTTAAATAAATTGATGTCTGTATAGTTGTTCGGTCATTAAAAACCATAATCAGTTCAAGGTACGAAAGGTACGAAGTGTCTTGTATGAAGGTACGAAGTGACTCGGCTCACGGTACGAAGTGTCCAGGGTACGAAGTGTCCAAAGTCACTTCGTACCTTGTAAAAGGTACGAAGTGTCCCGGGTACGAAAAGGTAAAGGTACGAAGTGTCCCGACACCGATTATGAGACCGATGTTAAAAAAGAGAGCCATTACAGCCCAACAAGGTGGGCTAGGTACACCAGGGTCGACCCCGGGGGGAAGCTAATGGACATGATGGAAAGCACCCTGTAACTGCTGGTCACACACGATGAAGATTGCTCAAGAAGAAACACATGCTGACAACACAAAAGATTTAATTTCTAATCTTAGTTAGTTTTAAAACTTGTCGCCATTTTGTTTGTATTCATCAAAATTAGCAATATAGCACAGTGACATAGGCTACCAAAATTTGATAAAAGTCGTATTTCATACTCACCTTTCTTTTGTTTAGAAGGCCACAAGTAATATGTAAGTGGGAAAAGAAACAAAGCGTAGAAAGAAACTAGAAAATACAGAGAAGTGCCACCCGACTCATCGTACTCAAACTGGGCAGACATCTTGGACTTGCGACAGCTGCGTAAAACAAGTAGGTTTATGATTTACGTGCAGTTACATTTGATGTACACATGAACGGACGTACGCGCATATGGAGACGGTATGCACTAAGCGTCCATACTATAATGTAACAGGAATAATTACACGTCGATGCAAACAGCGCCCTCTTATGTCTGGGTATGTGATAAATCTTAAAGTTATGTAACTGCAGTTTACAAGAAGACGAATGCGTTGTCTGCATTTGTTTTGTGGGGAATTACAGGTAATACAGGTAATGCAGGAAAATCATTCAAACTAATCAATGTTTTGGAAGTCCGTCTGATAACTTTCCACTTTCGTAGTCGTTATGAATGTTTGCCTGAGATTGAAGGGCAAGCCAAAATGACTGTTTCAAATTTCAAACATCATCCATGATCCTCGACCTCCAGAGTCATAAGAGGAAGAAAGTACTGTACGTCAACCATAACTTAACATGAACAATGATGCCTAGCCTGCCTTTACTTGTGAAATATAAAAGGGATCGGGAGGAGGAGACATCGGGGGTGGCGGGGGATTTCCAGAACTGTTTTATTGTTGTGTGTGTGTAATGGCCTAGTATTGGTATGACTATGTTATGTAAAACTCTATGTTTCTTTCTTCCATGGCACAAACTATTCTAGAAAATAAATAAATTTGGGTGTACCACCTCAACTTATCTTTTTTACGTTGTTTACTACAATGCTTGAGGAAGGAAGAGATTTCCTTCCTCCATGTTACTACGAACTTGAAATGCCATTCATTGCAGTAATTTTTGCATTTGTTATGTAAAACTCTATGTTTCTTTCTTCCATGGCACAAACTATTCTAGAAAATAAATAAATTTGGGTGTACCACCTCAACTTATCTTTTTTACGTTACTACAATGCATGGAGGAAAGAAGAGATTTCCTTCCTCCATGTTACTACGAACTTGAAATGCCATTCATTGCAGTAATTTTTGCATTTGTTATGTAAAACTCTATGTTTCTTTCTTCCATGGCACAACTATTCTACAAAATAAATAAATTTGGGTGTACCACCTCAACTTATCTTAACGAATAACGTTGTTACTACGAACTTGAAATGCCATTGCAGTAATTTTTGCATTTGTTGAGTGTGCAATTTTTTATCGCAATGTTGAAAGTTACCCATGACTTGAGGTTAAACTAGTTGCTATAGACCGTCTTGAGGAAGGAGGATTACGATTATCGCAACTATGGTTACCTGAAATGCATTATCATGACTGCTAGCCTAATGTATTCCAGAAATTCTTTTAAAAAATCCTACACATGTTATACTCCATTTAATACCATAGTTCTACCTTGTTATGAATTGTTATAGACTAATCAAGATGGGACATCCCTCAAAGAAATCCACAGACACAACGCAGACATCAACAAAGAGAAAAGCATCTGGTAAATCAGATGAAGAACCAAAGAAAAAGACAAAGAAGAGTACATCAGATTCTGATAAGAAGCCAACAGAAACAGCCAAGAAAGAAGTAAAGACAACTGCAGGTAAAATCACACAAAGGAAGATGTTTAGGGCTGGAATTGCATGGAGGCCATGGAAGTGCAAAATGAACATGGCCTTGACCTTGACCTTTTAAAGATAACTTATTCCAGGCCTGGATGTAGTAACCTATTCTTGTTTCATTTCAAAAACTTGTAAAGCTTGTAACAACAGGCTTAACATTTTGAGAAGTGTTTATCCTCTAGAACAGTAGACTGAAATGGCAAACATGTTGTTTGTTTACAGCAAGGGTGTCTGTCTGACGCCTTAAAAAAAAGCTGAAGGGTAAACTATTGTCTTTTTTTAATTTATAGTTAGTCTTCAGAGCATCAGTCTTTAAAACCTCTTAATTTTCATTCACTCATTCCATTCTGATCAAATCTGAAAGTTTCAACTAAACGCACTTTCCATTCTCATAAAAGGACCAAGTGCATTTGAGGAGGAGATTCGCCAGAGAGAGGATTATACAGCACCCATACCAAAACGAAATAAAAAGGGAGAGCTTATCTTTGAAGACTGCCCAGATATTTACCCCAACATGACGCCAGCGGAGGTACTACAAGCAGGCAGTTTTGGTGGGACTTACTATCGTCCTATCAAATCAAGTGTCACAGGTAATGTGAGGTGTTGAGGTGCATGTAATACCCCCCTCCCTCTTGATGCCCTGAGGATAATTCTAAACATAGGAACATTAAAAATTTCTAAACAGCAGAAGGTGAGGAAAGGGAGACTTTGGAACAGTAGGGGGCAGCAGACATACCAAGTTAAGTTTTTGTTGAAATAGTTCTGGACTTGTGGAGATTTTCAAGAACAAGGGATTTAAAATCTGCTGCCACCTAGCATCCCAATAGTCTTCTATTAGCACAGAGGTAATTCTACCATTAATGAAAACGGTTAAAAGTTTCAAGTCAACTTCTCTGGCACAACATAAAAAATGCAGCTCAAAAAATTGTATCTCTCTCAAAATAGCCCAGATGTACGCATAAAATCGAGAAACATTGTTTTTGCAGGGAGCACTTTCTTGAGAGATATGACATTTTTTGCAAAATCAAGATACAACGCTTCTACACTAACACAATATTAATGTTGATTTTTCAAATAATTCATGGTTTATATTCCAGGTCAGAAACACTCTGGAGTATGGAAAGAACTGCCTCAGGATTGGCTGGAAGGTCTCAATGTAGCAAGAAAGGTATCTTAAAATCTACAACTGTCATTAAGTTTTTACATTTTATAAAGTTTATAAAAGTCCAAAAGTTGTTTATGGCCTCATGTTGTGACCCTAGCAGAGTCTTCCTCAAAGGCTAAATGATGGTATATATTAGTCAAAGGATCAGTAATAGGCAGGCAGGGTTGTGGTAAATGGGAAGTTAGAGACACCAAGCCTACAGACTGTGCAAGACCTGCATGTATTTCAACACTTTGGGAACCTTGTGCTCCCATGTTCATTACGTAGTTGTGTATATGAAATCAAATTTTGCACTTAAATGGAGTCCAATGTGCAAAATTTGCACAGTCTATTAGTGAGTAAAATGGGTGTTATGCTCAACTGCAAGAGGGTATACATGTAGTGAGAGGTTATGTAATTAGGTAACATTACTGTCATTCCTAAATTAAGCCCTTATCTATGGTTTACTTTCTATGGGGTAGTTGTACTTGGCCACTGTGTGGTACTGATGAATTATTTGCCATCTTGTGCAGGTATCATCAGCGACTTACAACACTGAAGTCAACACATACAAAGTCAAGTGTGGAGGAGACTTACAAATGTGGGAGAGCAGTGGTTGGATGCGGAAACAAGACCCTTATGGCTGGTTCCAGTGGTATTGCAGGTAAGAATTTTATTGATGCTGCGTTAAGAAGAAGAATAGCTGTCAAGAAGATAGATTGCAGACATTAAAAATAACTACATGGGAACCTACGTGTTAATGTTCAAATTGGTTCTTTTTGTTTTGTTTCTTGATCTTGTGATACATCCTATTTGCAATAGACGGCATTGTATCCCTTCTTTGCAACTCGTTCTTGAACAAATTGTGGGAAAGCAGAATGAAGACAAAGTTTATTCAGTGCTTTCATGCTCATAGTTATGCAGTTTTCAGAAACAAAATGTTTAATCATGTGTAATACTTCTGTTCATATTGACATCCAGATTCTATTTGGGAAGACGCAGTGACGATGACGAAAGACAGATAGGTCGATGGTCAAGATGTGCTGGGTTCAAAGGTCGCTGGAGGAACAACCTTATTGCAAAGTGTGTGCGCAGCGGAAATGCCTTTGACAACTTTGCTGTTTCACCAGTAGTAAGGCAAACATTGCAACACTGGGGATTTCGGTTAAATAAGGAAGATTTTGATAAAGGCGCAAAACGAGTCAAGTAGAGCTTGATTTGGACAGTGGTTTTGTATTCCCTAGCACAAGTGTACGAAGATTACAATAAGCAATTGGTCCATAACAGACTGGTACCTATCAGTTAGAAATGCAGGATTTATATTGTATAGCATAGGGAACACAACAATGATTGACTGATGTCACATTTGATGATAGTATGGTACCTGTCATTGTGATATAAATCTTCATTTGGATTATAACTGTGGACTGTTGGAACTTGACTGGTTGGATTTATTGTACCCTGCTGGTAGACAAATGTTTTCTAGCAAAACACAAAATGGAATGATATTAACATGTTTTCTCAGTGTTTTCAAGGATATTTTAATACAACAGTTAAGTTCGGTCTGTCAGGTAGTTTATTGATTAACACTCCTTCATAGCGAATCACTAAAGATTTGTATTCATTTTTATTGGATGGTAAAACTAAATCTAAAAGCTTTCTTTTAATTAACTTTATAACAGTGTTCTACCTGCCAATACAAAAGTGTTTCTGTTTGAAATGCCGCCAAGTTTGAGTTAAATAAACACATTTGAACATGCACAATTTTCTTGATGAAATCTCAGCTTTTTTTGTATGAAGGTTTGTGAACTAATATTTTGTATGCTGTTGACTACTGGATTGTTTTTATTGTGCTTTGTTTTAGAATTTAGCAGTTTTGTTATGCCCTTTTGATAAATTAGTGAGCAACATGTGTGAATATTTAAAACATAAATTTGTCTTTTGTCCCCCATTATTGTTTTTAAAATTGTGAGCGTGAATTAAACTAGCTGAACATAAGCTTACCTGATGCTCTTTGTCTTATTCATTTATCATAGTCTGGATTGTTATTTGTTCTTATTTATTACTTGTCCCCGTATTATTAAACTAAAAACTATTGTTGCATAAAGGGTTTGCATAAGATGACAATCTGATTGTTACTGTTTTTCTGACTTCAGTTTTGCTGTCATAAATCCAGTTTTGCTGTCATAAATCCACCCCTTTTTTAGTCAATATCCCCCTTGAATGTTCTCAAAAGGACTGTTCTTTGATGCGGCGAAAGAGACCGGCTGGCAAGTACACGGTGGCTTCAATTCGCCCCTTAAAAGCCCTGGTTACTGAAGCGTAACATTGCTCAGCTTTAAATCGGTCAAACCACGCCCAGTTGATACTCGCACAAATCGAGGGCAATCCAGCCTTGGCTATAACCGTAGCCGCCAATCGGATGACGAAGCACATACTGTTATCAGAAGTGATTAGTTTCAATCTAAGCCCACTGGTTAAGTTCTCCAGAGAATATTCTTGTCAAGAAATAGTGCTGTCAAAGTTAAAAATAAAAAGTATTTGAGGGCGCCAAAAAACATATTTGCATTTTCAAATATAGCCGCAATCAAAATAAGGTACAGTTTCTCGTTTTTAACGTTTACAAATAATCCAAAACGTGACCGCTTGACTCGATTTATTTGTGGTTGAATGATGCATATCGAAAACAGGAGGTTGAGTTTCCCAAACCACCATAAATAGTATCTTCAATAAAGTATAATCATCAAATATTGAAAGTAATTCACTTTTTATCGGTATCAATGATAGCTTCAACGAGGCATAAACACTGAAGTCAACTTTGACGTGCGTCAAGCTTCCAAATGTTTTGAATAAAACGATAATTGATGACTACCATAAGTAAACTGTGTCACGATATTATAATTATTTAACGTCACATTGGTTTTATTGCATTTATGAACCTTGATGGTTGCACCGACGATGTGTTCCCAGTGGATGGTGTCATTATTGCCATATTGCGGTTAGCACTATTCTTGGCGGCATCTATCAATAGAGTTACTATGGTAACTGCAAGGAGGCAGGCCGATAATGGCCAAGTGCATGGGTGCGATTGAATCCACTGGGTTATTTTCACTGGAGGATGTTTCTATGCCAATTCTTGAACTATACATTCTCGTCGTACGGAAACTCATTTGATCATTAGACTGCGTTCCGAGTACTCGCTGAATCAGAGGACTGGATAATGTTACATGGTTATGTTAATATTGCAATTGCAGAAAGACACCTTCAAAGCAAGGAACATTATATAAATCAAGCGAAATGAGATAAATAATGTGGGAGATACTGAGACGACGTCACGCTGATGCGGATGCGGATAATCGCCCATTGCATGCCTTCACGCCCAGTGGGGAGAGATCCATCTTTCCGCACCTCTCCGTCATGTTCGTCAAAATCAACATGAGTTGATTGATTTAATTCCACTTGTTGGTGGTATGATATCAAATGATTAGTAATTAAAGACTTTTTAAGACACCATGCTGAGGAGGATGCTGTACTTTATCCACAGCAATTCTCTTCTCTACGAGGAGGCAATTCCGTGATAATGGACGAAGACGAAGAAGTCATCCTCAGGCCGCTGAGGGTGGCTCGTGGTAGAGGTCACAAAGCCCAAAGGTAAGATTACGGTACATGAATCATAACAGGAAAAACAAATAACAATAATTATTGTCTATAGTAGCCATTCGAATCAAAATAGGGAAAAAGGGAAAATGTTATTGTTAAATTATTGCAAACTTTTTAAAAAGCATTTAGGGTGGCATAAGTTGTGAAACGTTATTGTATTAATGTTTCTATTAAATTGCCAATAATGTGCCTATCTTTATAAAGGGTTTGGTAATTACTCAAAAAATTAGTAAGAACCATAAAGTTAATAATTTATAGCATTTTGAGAAAACAAAGGAATGTGGTTTTATAGAGAGGGGTTCAACTCATTTCAATCTGAGAAATGTTTCTCAGATTGTGTATTCCATGGACATAATACTGTTCCAGATTTTTGGCAATATCTAAAAAATTCTATCACCTTTTCAAATAAAATTTGCACAGGTAAATTTTATTGATAGGCGTATCTACATTTATAAAGGATTAAAACTACCAAGCGGTTAAAAAAATGGTATACTTTGCCCGCCTTTATGTTAGTGAGTGTCCAAGTCACTCTGCATTGGAAAGATGAACATTTGGCATCAAATGAGCAGTACCATAATTTATGGCTATTTGTACATCCATTGATAAAATCAACTTGGAGAACAATTTTGGGGAAATTGTCCTCTTATTCTGCAAAAATCACAATATGGATGCATTACATTGGTTTCTCAGTCTTCCCGTATTTTTCAAAAGCTTTTTATTTGAAGGTCAAGTTTACTATGTATTTGCTCTCTATGGTAACACGGGTCAATACACAGTGGGTTATCGGGTATCCCTTATGGAGGGTTTGGACAATTTGTAAAACCTTTTGTTTCAGTCTAGTAGGTATTTTAATATAAGTTATAAATTTATATACCATGATCGAGGGGAGGGGACGAATGTGCGCGTATTGGAAACAGCAGCCGATGGTAGACTGGGTAAAGTCTAACTATGACGTTGCTGCGGAAAGGTACAAAGTGCATCAGCAGGTGTTTAAAAATAGAAGGCGTCAGGTGGCCATACATTGATGACACATATCTTAACGCTTGTGTGAATTTGGAATGCCTGGTCCGAATAGTGTTGATGCTGTTATTATTAGAGGACACGCCTAATTATAACACTCAGCAGCAGTCCCCATGGCTAAATAAACCCAAATGAACCTTACAAAACATTGTCGTTGAACGATAAAGGAAATCGCCCTGTCCCATATTCTTTCCTGTTACAGTGATAAAGAGGCATTGCTTGTAGCCGAAGCAGCGAAAGATCTACCACCTATCGCCTACGCAGCGCCCGTAGATGACAACGATCTTCCTGGTGGTGACTGTGGCGACAATCCAGGAAACACATCAAATAAACCATTGAGTACTCGGACTTGGCGAAATGCTTGTGATTCTGCTAGTGCTAGTTCCACAATAACATCCATCCCGTCTAGGGAAAGTATTATAAGCCTAAATCGAGTGGATTTAAGACCGACTAAAGTGTCAACAGTCAGGTCAGTTAGGGTCGGCCCGTCGCCATCGCCAGAACACAGTGAGAATTCCCCGAGGAGTCACAACAACGGCGCAAAATCCGTGTCATCATCGACCGTGAGTATGCCGACATCCAACGGCGGGCTGGACCGTGAGGACACGGTTGAGATGGGTGCCTGGCGGAAACGACATGGAAGTGGAGATAGTGATGATGAATCTAATCGTAGGGTTCATGGATATGCTCCTAACTGGCCGACACAGGATGAACTGGAGGACGGCCTTGGACTTGGAGGAGGACTGAGAGCATCTGAAAGTACTGATGATCTTACCAATCTCATCAGTATACACCAGGTATGCCTAACTTGTAGAAACTATAAAGGCTCCGGGGAACCTTAGTTTCTAGAAGTATGCCTAACTGTAAATTCGATGGTCAAAATTAGACTTAACTTATTTTGTGCACACTGAATGCCAATATTGAGGAGCAAATTCAATTGTGATTTTTGAGTAGCAACTTGCAGAGTGTTACGTGTAGTGATAAATTATTAAACACAAATAAAAAAGGTCATGTGTACAGCACAGCTTTATCATTTTTGTCACACTGGCCGCGAAGAAACCACGGTCAACCAGTCACACTTTAGCTCAAAAATGCATAAAGTAAAGGAGGACTTCAGACAAGTAAACTTGTAATGTTATTTATTTGAATCATTTTGTGATTTGAATAAGTTAATGTTAGTTGTGATTATTGTGATTTCAGTAGCTTTGTTCAAGATGAAGTTTACTTTGAACAGGCTAGGGAAATGGGAAGGGTGGAGTGACCTACAAGTGTATACCCCTAAGAAATAAGGATGCATTCTGCTTATAACATCAAAAAACAAAATCAAATTTGAAAAGAAATAAATAAATCCTTATGTTATGGCTGAACAAGTGACTTTCGACAGAAACTAACAAAACAGGTAGGAAATAAAACAGTAAATGTTGAACTTTTACTTTACAATCACTGATCAAACTGCCACATAAAAGTTCCATAATGCACAGGCAAGGTTTACAATCTTTGTTTCACAATGATTGGTGATTGATAAAATACCCGCATCACTGTGTAAGCCTTCATTGCATTCAACCTGTGGAAAATGTGATTCATGCATTCAGACCATGAATCATAGCCTTGTAGCAGTAGATGTGTTGGGGGGAGCATATACTGCTTTTTTACCAAACAACATTTGTGCATGTTTTTCTCCATTTGAAATGCATTTTACCTAAGTAATAGAATGTGAGAAGATAAGAGTTTCATTCAAGAAATAACATGGAAATAATTGCATTGTAATTTGATATCTCTTTTCCTTCAGCCATGCGTTATGCGTATAGTAGATTTCCTACCCCAACTATACCTACATTTTCTACTTTCTGTGCAGAGTTTAAGACTAAAAAAATTATCCCAATTTGTACCATATAGTGACAATTGTACACAGCCTGTAAACCAAATAAATGATTTCAAAATTAACTCATGTGATGGCGGTACACAAACATTGTTGGTTTAACATGCAGTGTGTACAGTCAATACTATTACTAGTACTTCTGATAACCACCCAGTAAATAATAGAATGCAATCAGTATGGGAAATGGTAAAATATTATATCACCTGTATGTTTCAAACCGGATTTTACAATTTACACCCATTAAAACATTTGTGAATCTGATATTTGTTGAAATACTTTGGCACGGGTTTAGATTCCATAACAGCGAAAATGCTGTTATTCACAATGAAATGAGGAAAAGAAATAATAACAAAAGTCAAAAAAACTGCAAATATGTAGGACTCGCTGTTTACAATACATTTGTTTCGGTTAAGTTCCTGATTTCCATTTCACGTTCAGTTGAACTTATTCAGTTTGGTGCTTTTTTATTGTTGAGGTCAAGGGTACAAACGTGTGTGTTAGATTCTGACTCAGTATGCAGGGTTCTGCCCAGGATTTGTTTAGTGCCGGAAATTTTTTTTTTCCTAGTACAGTCAAGTCAATTTCCTTTCGATCGTGCACGGAGTGGTTACACACGTGCGCCCTGCAGCTAGCTGTGCCTTGAATGTAGGCCCTCAGTGCGCGCACGCCTTTACCGCCATGGGAAAACAATTTACAGCATCTATAGCATGGTGCTTACTCTGCAGTTCATTTCCGTTGTATTAAACGCTGTAGAATAGGGTTCGCAACATGATGAAACTGGTATCATGTTATTCCAAGCGTAAAGCTATAATCAGCGTGACTGGAAACCATTGCAAAATCAATGCGGGTTTCGTGCGTTGGATTGTACATCGTACAGGCGGGAGGAATGCTCGATCCTGGATCATTAAAATAGACTCAAACCAAAGAAGTAGGCTACTCGAAACTTTGGATAAAACTGTTTACTGGTAAATAATTTGTTTTACACGTTGTTCAAAATATTTTGAAGGAAATGGGCAAAAAAAAAAGGGAAAATGTGTGGTGGTCGGAAAAAGAAAAAATTCTGCGAGTGCCGGTCGGGGAATCATGAGTGCCGGTCGGGTTTTCCGGCACCGACCACCGTGGGCAGAACCCTGGTATGAAAGCGAAACGTTGGCTAGAAACCAACAGTTCATATCCTGAACATGCCTACAATCCGTCTAGTCAGAATTGCAAATGTGACCTGTGTGTGACTGTGTGTACTTTCTTTTCATACTACTAGGAACTTGTTATGTAGTGTTTTGGCCATCAGTAGTACCAAGCAGGCATATGCTGCCTGATAAAAGGATTTACTTTTAGGTTTAGCATTCAGCTTTTTAAGGAAATAATCTACAATATAAATAATCTTTAATTTTTGATGAAGTATTAAATAAAACAGGTTAATCTGTGTACTTGGTGTACGGTTATAACGATGCTATGTGCATGTAGGTCAATTTGGGGGACCAATTTTACCCCCAATATTTACATCAAGGTTTGGGAAAGATAGAATGTACAATTACTTTCATTCAAGGTACTACTTCACAGCAAAAAAAATGCAAATGATTTAATAGTTGTAGTTAATTAAAAACTATAAATGAATTATTATAAGCACTTTGTGCATTGTCCATGGCATGTGTGTGAAAGTTTGTGTATGTTTTCCATGAATCAGCATCATCTGTCAAATTTCGTTAAAAAGGTTTTCAAAACAGCGAAAATGGGCCATGCAAGTTAAAATGTTATGCTGATTTAAAACCGAAGTCCATTTTCCTTTAATCTATGATCTGAGCATACGCTGGACAATTGCTATGATTGTCCATTGGCACACATTGTACAATTGTAATGTCAAGATAGTGGGATGTTTGACCACTAACTGTGCAAACACACCCTTATACAGAGATGAACTGACTGAATCTGAACTGAGGGTTACTTCATGGGGATTAGTAGTTTGAGAAATAATGAGATTGAAAAGAGGTTGAGTAGACTCATTGTAGTAATGTTTGATCACCCACACCCATGGGTGATCAAACATTACTACAATGAGTCTACTCAACCAGTTGCATACTATTGATGCTCTCAATCAAACCTGAAAGAACATCTAATATTCTGTTAGAATAGATTGTAGTCCGTTGTGGGACCATTTGGAGTAATGTTTTTAGAGGGCTTCATTGTAGATTGATTATAATAATAATAATAATAATATGGACTTATAATGCGCACATCTCCGGAAGCCGATCAAGGCGCATACAAAAAAAACACAAAGTGACACAAAAGTTATGTTATGATATCACACGAATATTATTGCAGGCAGGTCTATAGTCACTAGTTAAATATTTGCAAAAAATAAGTTAGTGGCCTGACGTTTCGACCCTAGCAGAGTCTTTCTCGAATTCGAGAAAGACTCTGCTAGGGTCGAAACGTCAGGCCACTAACTTATTTTTTGCATTTATACCACAGGTCCTTTTGGTTGGTAAGCAGTTTGCAACAGCTAATTCTATTTTCTAGTTAAATATTTGTATCTTGATCAAACTATCAAGTCATCACTGATGGCAGTACTGGAGAGCCCTGTTAACCATCAATAAAAAGCATGGAAATTTAACTCGATCATTTTCAACTTTTTGTCTTTACAATAAGAAAACGATTTGTTTGATTTGTTTAGATTTGGCTTTGAAATTTACTTTTATGTAACTCAATACAGAGGCAATACGTTTGATTTTTAAGAAATCAGAAGCCCAAAGAAACATTCTCTGTTCAGAAATGAAAGTCGGACAGTTATGTCTACCCTTGATACTGAGGACTTTAACAAAAGGAATCTGTGTGTTTTGACAGAGCAAGGACGTCCTCGCTTCGCTTTCTTGAACAAAACCAGTAGGGACTTTGCTAAAAAAAAGTCCAAACAATGAGGGGGAAAAAAGAGAATTTCGTAGATTTTCAGGGTCGACACATGCAAACTTACAGGACAATGCTACCCCACAAGGTTTTTTGTTGTTGTAGTTGTACCCCCCACCCCCTCCGAGAATTTCTTCAGAAAATTCAACAATTGAAGGACCTCATAACTGCCATATGTAAGGGTGTGTGTGTTTGTGTGAAGAATAACTGGCCTGTTCAAGAATAATAATCTCTGGCCTGTTCAAGAATAATCTTGGATGTTACTGACCAACCATTGAGTAATGACAATCATAATCATAACCCTAACCCTAATTGCCACATAAATGTACCTCCAACAAGTCATCATTTGTAGTCTTTGCTGCAGAGAAACTTCCCACAACACACTCTTTTGGATTGGCTAGATAGTGACCGTTATTATGTAACATTCTTCTCCTCAGGCAGCCAGGGATGGAGAACTAGAGGTGATGCGGCGTTACTTGGAGCAGATTGGCTCCAACAAACGTCGCCGTGTGAACAAACTAGATGAGAACAATCTGAGTGCTCTTCACTATGCAGCACGTTACAGCCACATCGAGATTGTTAAATTGCTCATCAAACACCAAGCAGGTAAAGAACATATGTAGTGTTGATATTGGCCATTGAGATTCTCAACTTAAGATTTTTTTATTTTGACTAATGGGAGACTTTGGAATGCAAGGTGGCACCAGACTTACCACATCAATTTCCACATTTAAAAAATAATAATTCTGAGCATACGCACATTTCTTAGGAAAAAAAGCTACTGTACAATGCTACTGCACTTCTCACTGCAGACACACTATCATTCAGTGAAATTGGTTTTGTGCCATCCAACTGACTCCTTGCATAATACGTAGCGCACCTCAGCACAATGTGCACCTACCATTATCCACCATTTTGGGAATCAATTTGTCTGTGTACATTTTGACTCCAAAAATGACTGATAGGAAAGGTGCGTAAATGTAAGTGCACTGGGCGTCGTGAAGTGGGTCAATAGGGATTAAAATTGTCAAAGCCTCAGAACAGCATAGCAGAAAAACTCATTCTGTTGACATGTTAATCCATATATCCATCAAGATTAACTCAGCAGGATTAACCTTGATCCCTAGACCCTGGAAACAAAGGTGATGATAACACAACACCTATCCACTTAGCTGCCCGCTGCAAGCGTAGTAATAAAGCAACGACAGTTGTGGCATCAGATCAAGTTGGTGGTGATGATGACAATGAGGATGACGATGATGAAAGTGATGTAACAACTGGAATCATTACATTTCTGGAGTCTTCTGGTGCGGATGTAAATGCACAAGATATCTATGGTCAAAGTCCTTTGCATTTTGCTGCTATGAGGGGAAATGATATCGCTGCAAAGGAACTTCTTAACTCCAAAAAGATTCTCTTTGAGGTATTTCTCATTTTAAAGTAAATTTGAACTCTTTAATTGTTATTCATGTACAGTATGTGCCATATGCCCCTAGCATGGTCAGCCATTTGCGTGTAGAGCCTCGAATTGGGGACAGCATCAAATAGAAGCATTATATAACTCTGTGTTGTCACGGTAATGTAATGACACTTTCAACCAAACAGACACATAATAAATACAATTAAATACAAATGAAGCATGAAGTGGAGGCTCTACATGCACATGGCGGATTCTTGCAAGTAGCTACATTGTAATAGTTTAACCAAGTTAATTCATTTGACTGACCTTTGACCAACAGGCAGTAGACAAGCAGTTAATGACTCCTCTCCACATGGCTTGTACCCATGGCAACCTGGAAGTCGCCAAAATGCTGATCGAAAAAGGGGCGCAACTGAGATGCTGTGATGAGGAGAACAATACTCCATTGTTAGTTGCCTGCACAGAAGGCCATGTCAAAATCGTCCAACTGCTGTTTGCTGCTGGGGATGACCAAGGAATATTGAACCAGGTAAAAATCATGAAACAGCAGCCTAAAGGTTTGAAATCAAACAGTATGAAGCAATTTCTTTGCAATATGTGACCCGCTCTGCAAAAAAGGCCCATAAGTCGCGCATTGTCAATTCACGTAATGGGCTCTTCCATGTTGGAGGAGGGATTTTTTTTTCACAAATCATTTTTTGTACACCCTTTTTTCCAACCTTGATGTCTACTCTTATAATTTTAAATCAGGAAGGTTGATTTTGATCAGTAAAGATGAAAAACCCTGTGTTTTGTGATAAGGTTTTACGTGGTTTGGTACGATCGATTCCGTTCGATGTTACAAAAATGCCGATATTTTCACCTCTGGCAATGCTCTCCCACGAACCCCCCTATTATAAATTTGGTATCATCTTGAAGCTTATGACTAACTCTATCTATATTTAGACATAAAAGAGGTAAAGGGTCACATGCAAATGCAATGCAGGTCATTTTTGCCCAATAAACAAACCGCGCTTGTTACTAAGGACGTGGACATATCCTGTCACATGTTCCAAACAGAGCGCAGTGATTGGTCGAGATGCCAAAGATTGATCTCGTGCATGCGCTGTGGTCTCGTTTCATGGTTTCCTCGGGAACACGCACGTACAGCTCGCATTGTGCGTGCCACGTTGTTTTCTGCACACGAACACATGGCATGGGTTCGAGTTGACCTGGGTACGAGTCGACTTGTTTCCGTCAAAACATCGTCAGGGATTGTTTATCTCCTGTATAGTTTTACTGGAACTTTGCAGATCACTGATTTCATACTTTCTTTCGTGATTAAGTTGATTGAAGTTGACTCCAAAAATACCACTATCATGCTAAAGCTTTTTAGGATCTTTGAAACGCAACGATATTCACTAAATCAGAGAGGAGAGCTATAGTATAATTATTATACATGTCATGGTTTCGTGGTATGACTCGAACTTTTGAGAACTCGTGAATTTAGATTCTGATTTAACTTGCTGGCGACAGCGGAAGACGACAACATAGTACATAATGGACCATGTTTCAAGTGATACTTCTTGGATTAATATTTAGTTCTTGTCTAAAATACAAGCAGCTGAACTTTAGGTAGGTTGCCCTACCACACGATAGAGACAGAAAAGTCTAACGTGTGCAAAATCAACCGGTTCTTTTCAGAGCCGTACGTCTAAACAACAACAAAAACATCGTGTATTGAATTGACGATTTTAAATGCCAGGTATTGAAGAAAACATCAAAGAAGAAATGAATGATCACACAAAACCCCTAACAATCCGAAAATCTGGTCTAATACTTTCTTGTATTTAATAATTCAACATTTGAGCAGAAAACTTTGTCTGCTTGCTGAGCAATTTTTAGCTCATTTATTTTTTTATTTTTTTTACCAAAACCTTGAAATGTTAGCCCAAAACTTACATGTTCATTTTAATTGATATTTTTCCATGTCCAATGGAACATATTTTATATTAACAGAAGCACAATTTGTCACCCTGGAGATTTTTATATTTCAAAAGAGGAGCTTTTAAGTTTTAATCTGCTCAATAGTGTGAAATATTTACATTAATATTCAGATTTAATACATTATGCAAATTGGTAAAAACATGCAATTCCATGCTTCATAAAATATCAAATGTTGATATAATATTCTAAGAGTCATGAACAACAGTTGGTCAAAATTTTAGACCAATATTTTAACAGGAAAGGGTTTGTTGCTAGGGTCTTTTACAAAAAACTTTCCTTCTTCTAATTCTCAATCTCATGGTTCATTGCACATGGTTTTTCTCCTGAAGTCACTCAAGTAATTTTGAAAAACAATTGAGATTTTATTATGTAAAGCTTGGTTTATCTCAAGATTGCAAAATGCTACAAAGTTCCATGATACACCAAATTAAAGCTTAGAGTATGGCCTTTCCATCCATGTGTGTAACTCCAGAAGTAAATTTTGCGACATAAGGGCCATTTTTGCAGAGCGGGTCACATATGTCTGACTAAACCTTTTGCCTGTTTTCTTTTCTATTAATTAGTCATTTTACTTCTAATCAAAGCAAGGCTACAGAGCTGCTATGCTAAAGAAGATTGTTGACTGTGTTGGTTTTCACTTATTTGGAGAGTTGTTATCAGTGTACACAATATGTAAATTTTACAGATGTTAACAGACAGTGATGTGGAATTGAACACACCAATCCATGTGGCAGTTGATAGTGGGAAACAGGAGATTGTGCAGATGTGTCTGGAGAAAGGTAACTATAGTAACTTCCCCAATTAAACTCTGCAATACCTCCTTGTACATGATTAGAACATGATGAATACTACCCCAATTAAACTCTGCAATACCTCCTTGTACAACATTAGAACATGATGAATACTACCCCAATTAAACTCTGCAATACCTCCTTGTACATGATTAGAACATGATGAATACTACCCCAATTAAACTTTGCATTACCCCCTTGTACAAGATTGTAACAGGATGATTACTACCCCAATTTAACTCCGCAATACCTCCTTGTACATGATTAGAACCTGATGAATACTACCCCAATTAAACTTTGCATTACCCCCTTGTACAAGATCATAACAGGATGATTACTACCCCAATTGAACTCTGCAATACCCCTCTCGTACATAATAGTAATACAATGATTATAACAGGATGAATACTATTTCCATTGAGGCAGTAGCATTCTGCATAGTGTAGAGAATTCAGTCAAATTCTTTTGAGTCGACAAACTTGCTTGTGGATCTGTGAAATTTCATTTGGGCAATTTCCTTTTTCTAATATCGTAAATTCTGTGCCAGGCACATTGTCTGTTCCCTAAACCAGTCTTAGATGGTACAAAGTCTACACTTCCTTATTCTACTATTGTGGTGATTTACAGGTGCCAATGTGAACACCTTTGATAATCAGCGCAATACATCCCTTCATGTAGCAGCAGCAGCTGGTCATCTTAACATTGTTAAGCTGTTGTTGCAGAGAGGAGCACGGATTGATGCCCTTAATGCAGACCGAGCCACAGCCCTCCACCGTGCCTGTGCATTCAATCGGCAGCATGTAGTTGAGTTCCTGATAAAAAGGTAGGACTAGGTTTCATTCTCATAGAAAACTCCACAGGTTTGATCATCTTTTTAATATATAGCTTACATCAATTCACTTGGTTCATTTTGTTTACTTGTTATAGTGGAGCCAAGTTGGAGCGTCGTGACAAGGACAACTTCACCCCATTGCTAATAGCTGCAAGTAATGGACACAGTGCGACAATAGCTGAACTCCTTAAACGCGGTGCAAATATTCGAGCTGTGGATAAACATGAGAAGAGTGCTGTCTATTGGGCTGCTCAAGAAAATGAAGTCCAGGCTTTAACAGTAAGCAGATTATCTTTTATTTTAATTTTATCTTAAATCTTTCTGGTAATGGAACCAAGGAAGCAACTAGCACTAGGCTGAAGATACCTGTGTAGAAAAGACAATGAAGAAATGTTCAGTTTTAGAAAGAAAAAACCCCCCACACAATCAGGTTGGGACTGAAAATTTAATCCCATTGCGAGGCTCTGTCTTAGGTGGGATTTGAACCGAGATCCACAAAGGTAAAAGGCAGGGCAAGAAACCACCAAACCATTCTATTACAGTAGAGCAACGTTTGAACTCATAATTGATGTCATTATAAGGAAATAAGAGAACTGATTTTGTAACAAATTGTTTGCTTTGTTCCAGGTTCTGCTTGACTATCGTAAACACAAAGCAAAGAAGCTTTTGATGGAATCTGATCGCTATAATAACACACCCTTGCACATTGCTGCTGAGAAAGGTTACATCCAAATAGTGAAGGTAAACTTACATGAGGGAAGCGTTAACATTAATTTTGTGAATTTTAGGTGGGTGAGCAGCTTTTATGTTGCCATGCTATGAGCGGTTTGTATTCTCAAAATTAATTGAACAATGTTAGTAAAAACTTGTTAATTGTTTTTAAAGGGTACTCGGTTTGTGGTGATATTTTGTACTCCATGCATGATAGATTTTACTGGATAGAGGAGCAAATCTTGAAGCTAAGAATGAGGAGGAAGAGACAGCATTACACCTTGCTGCTAAGCATGGACGAGTCCAGTAAGCAAATAACATACCTATAGCATTTTGGAGCATTGTTGTGCTTACTTTCATTCATGTATTAGTTTTAGTAATACTTTTATGGGTTATTAAAAGCATCAGCTTGTCGGCCATAGAAAGGACCAGTTAACAATAAAAAACTTTGTTTTTAAATGTACAAAAGGGATGCACTTTGTATAGTTGACTCTGTATAGTTTTTCTAAATAATGTTGAAAGATTTGATACACTCTGCTTGCTACAATATTTATGTTGAAGTCTTAATTGCATTTTTCTCCACTCTTAAGTCCCAGCACAGGTTAATATGAGATATGTTTTCTCTGTTTACAGCACTCTAAATGAGCTTGTGCGTCGAGACATTACAGGAATCAATGATGAAGATGAAAATTCTAACTCTCCATTACATCTAGCAGCTACAGAGGGTCATGCGAAGTGTGTGCTTGCTCTTATTGAGGCTGGTGCTGATATTGAAGCAAGGTATTAATGGCAAATCAGTATCAGTCCATCCTTTGTGGCTGAGTAGTGTAATACACTGAGCAACACAATTAACATCACTGCTAAAACTTGAACTGCCTTTAGCCACCTGGTTAGCTTGCTGGTCTAGTGGTAAGACATATATGCTCTAGCAATGCAAAGATTGTGGGTTTGAGTCCCACCCGAGTGATTTGCCTGGGAGGTTTTTTTCCACAGAACTTGGGGAGCTTAAACACATGGGTGTATGGGTAAACAAAATCCAAATAATATTCTGAGCAAGACACTTTACCATAGTTGCTATAGGACAAAAGGTCCCATGTACTAATGGGTAATGCATGTTAATGAACTCAGAATACTTATCCTGGAATATTGCCCATTGCATTTCAGTTCAAAGCAAACATTTTTAATTTGTCATGTTTCCGAAGAACATCAAAAAGGTTAGCTTTTACCTGTATTCTTGGTTTTATTAATATATAACTATCAATTATAATATGGGCTTGATGGTTATCCTATGCTCAACTGCCTGAGAAACTTTGGTATAAGAAATTCTGCATAATTTTCAAAATCTGAATGATAATGAAGTGCATGCCTTTTCTTGTTGACTAGAAACCAAACCTTATGGACTCCTTTGGATTGTTCTGCTGCCAATGGATGGGTGAAGTGTGCCACTGCTCTGCTAGAGAATGACAGCCCCGTTGATCCCATTGATAAATCTAAGGTACAAGCAAAGTTCATTATGATCTTCTCTTTTTACACACCAGCTTGGCATCAATAATTGTGGTAATTTTTCATGCCACTGTAAGGATTGACAACTCATATCATTTTGATGAATTTGTGTTATTACATTTTCACATTGAGTAGTATAGCCAGAAGCCATGGTGTGTATTGACTTTACTAATTTGAACACATAAGATAAACAATTTATATTTTCTATATTATTTCCTCAGACTACCCCTCTTCATCTAGCATGCAGGAATGGCCATGTTGAGATAGTGAAGCTACTTGCATCCTGGGGAGCTGACCTATCCCTTAAAGATGGTGATAACCGTAATTGCCTAGATTTGGCCATCGACAAAGGACATCCGTATGTGAAAACAAATTCCGTCCAACTAAAAACAAAATTTGCTCTACTTCTGTTTACTTTAAATACCACTTTGACATTAATTTTGAAAGCCTTCCACAGTTACTGCTGTTGAATATATTGATGTTTGGATCACTGCAAAAGTTCTTATTCAACCATTTTATCTGTTTTCCATTTGTAGAAATGTTGCCCTCGCTATTATTGGCCTCAAGAACTGGCTTCATGCAATGTGTTCAGTTAGCAAAGATAAATATACCGAGATGAGGATGACACCAATGAGGAAACTAATCAAGAAGATGCCAGGTAAGAAACCACTCAACTTAAATCTCTTTTTCCTCTCTGTGAAAGTTTATATAAAACAGTTGTACTGATAGTGGGTATTGCCAAGTGGACCCTCTTACCGACTTTTGAAAAATCTTGCTTTTCTTGCAGATGTTGCAGAGGTGGTTTTCAATAATTGTTTAATGGAGAATGAGTACCCACCGGAGCATTACAAGTATCGCATTACATTTGACTACGAGCTTCTTGATGATATGTTCTCCAAGTGGGATGACAATTCTTCAGGTAAGAAAATTATCATTGATGGTTCATCCCACAAGCAATGTTTAAAACAAGTTTATGCTGAAAGTAGGATGATAATAATTATCTTCAAGCAAACTTGAATCCTTGATTTTGATTGGTTGATCCATAGCAACAAGAGTGTGATATCAACCTATATTGCAGGGTCCATATCACACCCTGTTCTAACATGCACATCAAGTTTGCTTGAAGATAAATTTGTTATCACACGCATAGAATACAGAAAAATATACCTTGTCTGCATCCCGTATCAACACGGCTTTTTGCCTTATAGGCAATGCAGAAGCGCTATATTTTTCCGTGTTCCACTCCGGCATAAGTGATGACTAATATAATACACAGTTCTTATAGTGCTTTATCACACCATACAGGCATCTTAAAGTGTACAAGTATGCAGAGCTATGTTTGAATGATAAGACCCATTTATGTAGAACTTTGTAAGCGTTTACAAAGTGATGAAGTGTAATCTAAGCTAACCAAGCCAGAAACAAAAAGGCAAACCCCTTCTGTTGTTGATAGCGTACTGGGTTCTTTTTTTGTTGTTGAGGAAATACAATTAGCTGTTGCAAACTGCTTACCAGCCAAAAGGACCTTTGATATAATGCAAACAAATAGTTATTGGCCTGACATTTTGACCTTAGCAGAGTCTTTCTCGAAAGGCTAATGACAACACAGGCATACTGATGTAACAGAAGCAGTCAAGTGGACAGAAACGGTTTATACATCTTTAAGGAAAACACAGCTAATTTTTTAAACATAGGAGCATTTTAAACAATATTTTTGTTCAAAAATCAGTTCTGTTCTAGTGCTTTAATTGAAGACCCTGTCACACCTTGGCGTTAGCCAGCATATGCCGACAGATGTAAAATTTGGCGAATACGTCGAATAAGTTATGGATAAGTTAAGAGCATGCTGAAGCACGCTGGTATACGTTGTAGTACGACGAGGTCGTCGAGAATTTTTGTGCATGCACAAATATTGTTGACTTATGCCAGCGTATGGCTCATACGTCCTGCATACGCGGGCCATAACTTTAGGTAAGTTATGCGATCGTTGACACACGTTACTTGTAAGTTACTCATAAGTCGACATATGTCGAGGTAATGTCTAGCGTACCCAAAACTTATTTTTGAACTTATGTCGAACTTATCTCCAACGCATATTGACGTATGTATAGATGTTTTCACGTGTTCCGGACGACCACAGAACTTACTGAGTGTGTTTCTAACTTACAGCTACCAAATAATGGCGTATCGGCAGTGTTTATGGGAATTGGTATATAAACATGGGGTTCGCAGGAGGATACTGCGATGTCTAGTGCGGTTATGATTTGAATCGACGAGCGGCAGCCTTTTTATAGGCTACGACACGTGATCGTTGGCGATACGCTGCCTCGCGCTATGCATTTATAAGTAAGACTATCGTTGGGCATAAGTTGTGTACGCCGGCAACACGCTAAGCATTCGTTGGTACATGTATAAGTTATCTATAAGTTATCAAAACGTTCTATATAAGTTACTATTACGTTATGAATACGTCCAACTGGTTATAAATGAATACGCTATGTATACGCCCTAAATTGGAAAAAACATTGATATTTCAGCGTAAGCTGGCTAAAACATCAAGGTGTGACAGAGCCTTAATCAAGGTTTTAAAACTTACTGAACAAGCCAGTTATGATCCATTTCAAATCAAATAATTTAATAAAATTGCCTTGTTTACCTGTTTATTTCTTTAAATAAATGCTGTGCTAGGAAGTAAAAATCACCAGCACTTTGAGTCAGGTAACTAATGGTGACATTCCAGTTTATTTGTGACTTGATTGGGGACTAATTAACCTTTACCACTTTATTTTTACCATATTATACAAAAAATACTAAAAAGCCATCAACCTTCCAAATGTATTCCAACCTAAATAAAGTGATAAAGTTGAGTTGCTTGCTTTGGTTGTTAAAATTCATTGTATTTTACTGATGTATTTACAGGCAGGAAGTTCAATGTTTGTATGATTCCTTGCTCTATGATTTGACAGGATAATACCTCATCTTCAAGCAGGCCTGAATATTTAATTCTGATTGGTCGATCCATAGCAACAAGGAGTGTGATATAAACTTATATTGCACGGCCCATATCACACCCTGCGTATTGAGTGTTATAACTGCGCGTCAAGTTTCTTGAAGATAAATGCGTTGTCACACGCGCTTGTGGAATACGGAAAAATAAAGCGCGACTGCGTCTCATATCAAACTCGGCCTTCTGCCTCTTTGGATATGGGACGCATACGCGCTATATTTTTCCATATTCCACTCGTGCTTGTGTGATAACTTATAATGTATTGCCTGAACCTACATGTAGCTAGTGTTTCTCACTGTTCTGTTTGAGCTGTCATATTGAGCCATTAGATTATTGACGTAAATTTCTTGGCATGGTTAATTTAATGACAATGTAAATCAGTTTTGTGCAGTGCCCATTCCCTGCTGTGTCACTAATGTATGGATTAATTTCAGTATGCTGCTCATTGTCAGCTGCTTGTTTATATTGTACGTATTTTGTGGTCATAAGCAGCAAATTTGTCCAGTAGAAGACAAGAAAGTCATTGTAATCTATGGGTTTTTTTAATGTAGGTATAAACATATTTGAGGCTTGTTCTAGTTATGTTTTTGTATGGATAACCCATTACTTATCATTTACTTTAGATCCAGGACCCACCATTTATTTCAAGTGAAGACTCATCTTTGATAAAAACCATTCAAAGCTCATCCAAACCAGCAGTTTAATTCTTAAACACCCTAGAAGGCTCGTGCAGAGATTTGATATTGATTCTGCATTGATCTTGTTTGTGTTTCAGATAACGTTTCTGAGAGGTCAGGGGGCTCTGATGACAACTCTCCCTTTCATGACAATGGAAAACTGATTTCCTCTGCGACTCCTTACACAACAGATGCAGAAATCTTGAGGAAAAACCACCCCCTGACGATAATGGTATATTCCATGAATGTATTTGGTATCTTCTGTAAAGCATTGATAGACAAATTGCACCTTACAGGAAAGTGTGTTTTTGAGCAAATCAATAAATAAGTTAGAGTTATAAGTTATAATAGAGTCTGTCATACACTAATATAGAATAAGAACCGTAGCCTATATTTTGCAAATTCCAAGTCTTGCAGAAAAAAACCCCAGATGGTTTCTTGGTTGGGATTCAAACTCATGACCGTCCATATTCTAAATCAGATGCCTAAAACATCTGACCTCACCTGGTGACAAACAACTAAATACATCAAATGCTTATTATTTAAACATGGAGTTGTATGGTTAAAGAACGACAGACATGTTTGAGGAAGGTTTTACAAAAAGAATACTCTTTGATGGTTTTTCTTTCCACCGTAATCCACCCCCCCCCCCCTAATAGCGATAGCGCTGGTGACCGCAGCCAAGGCTGCTGCAGACTAGTGTTTAAATGACACAAGTCAAGTAACACCATTGTTACTGTGTCTTGAAGCATTTTAAACTCAGCTGAATTGTTTGTTTCTTTAGTGCGGTCTGGTTGTATTATTGTTTGTAGGTCAATTCCAGATGTGATGAGTTACTAGGCCATCCACTAGTCACCAGTCTACTCCAGCATAAGTGGGACACCTATGGCAGATTCTTCTACTATATTTCACTTGTGTTTTACACTCTCTACCTCATCTTTTTGACTGGTATGTTTTTTGTTTGGTTTTGGGATGGTTTTTTTTGCCACATCTTTGACAATCATTTTATAAAGGTATTTTTTTTTTTTTATATATTATGTTTTGTTAGATCTGCATTGCTTATGAAGTGCAAGTGTGTGATATTTGTAATTTCAATATGAAATGTACATGTATGTTATGAAAACATAAAGTATAATGTTAAATATGATTTGGTGGTCTTTCTGTTTGACTTTAATTTGCCACCGACTGTGTTATTTAATCCCTTGTTCAATTAATTAATAAATATTGCAATGATACAAAACTTTGCCTTGAAAAAAAGAAATATATTTTGGTTTCCTCTGCAGGTTATATGACGACAAACCCACCTCCTTTTTATTACAAAATTGAGGACAATAAGTCAATTACTTGGAATGCGGATGGTATGGAACGCTGGCAAATGGGTTTCAGTTCCTCCACCCATTTCATATTTGGAACAGTTGGTCACTGGGTTATCATTGCATTATCAGGAATCAACATCTTCAAGGAGGTAAGGTTGACCAAGGACTCATGCTTATCACAGATAAAATGTAAGGCTCTTTTCGAAACCACAGCTTCGGCTTTCCCTCTGGCTAGGATCCTTCAGTTATGTTTTAAATCTATGCTTTCTGCACGGTGCTTTAAACAGGCAGACAGAGCGTAAGCCAGAACCAAAGCCATGTTTTGGAAAAGGGACTATCATTATCTCATAGTTGGGCCTGTATAACTTGAAGTGTCCCCTGTTTAGCTTTAAGACTCAGAGAGTCCTGTTTACAATACTGAATTAATTTATGATTTTATTTTGTTGAATGCAGAGGCGCTCAGAATTGTTGTTAGCGACAACCCTAAAAGACTGTACTAGAGATTTAACATTTGCACATAATGGGTTAAAGGTGTAGAATTGGTCTTTTGAACAATGTGGTAACCTAAAATATTGAGTTTATCTGTTTTATATTTGTTGAGCCAGACAAACAATACCTGCTGTTTTTAAGTTGTAACTTTGTCTTTCGTTTATTTTACAGCTTGTCCAGATGTACCATCAGAAACTGAACTACATTGGCTTTGTGAATTTTCTTGAATGGTGTATCTACATACTGTCCATCTTGTTTGTGTTACCACTATCTGGAGTGTCATATCCATACACTGCAGACGCCGTAAATGCAGGTTGCAGTATGTCCAACGGATGTGTCACCCTGACTATGGTAAGGTACCTTTAACAATCCTGGCCAAATCTTGCTGGCCCCTCATCCCTCTGGACCCCTCACCCCCTGGCCCCTCATCCCCCTGGCCCCTCACGACCCCTCGCCCCCCTCGCCTCTCTGGATTCCTGGCCCCTCGCCCCTCTGGATTCCTGGCCCCTCGCCCCTCTGGACCCCTCACCCCCTGGCCCCTCGCCCCTCTGGACCCTCGCCCCTCTGGACCCCTCACCCCCTGGTCCCTCATCCCCCTGGCCCTTGCCCCCTTGCCCCTCACCCCCTGGGGGTACAGGGGACGAGGAGGGTACCTTTATTGCCAAGTGTCCCAACCATTTTGGTTGGGATTGTAGACACAGAGGAGTGCTCTGTCTATTTCTAATGAAATACATCATCAAGCTGTTAATACACATTAGTTTAATTTTTGATTGAGACAGATCCTCAATTTCTTTTATCGTTTGAAAAAAATCAGTGTATAATAATGTATTTGGGGATATAATGTTTTGCATGGTTGAAAAGAATGTAAATTCTTGGTGGTAACCTTGGCGTAATATTTACCGAGGATTATCAGTGGATGGTGTTCAACTTTCAAACTGTCATCTAGTTGTCCTTATGAGAACCAGTCAATAATCATGTTGAAGAAAACCTCCAGTTGTATTAAATTTGCACATAATTCAGGATAGGTGATTTGTGTTTGTATTTCTTCAACCAATGTGTTCCTCTAACTTTTTCCATAACGTGGGTTTTTAATTGCACCTGAAAAATGCACTCATTAGTTGATGGAATGATTTGGTTTTCAGTCTTGGCAATGGCAGTGTGGTGCTGTGGCCGTCTTCTTAGCTTGGATTAACCTGATTCTGTTCCTGAGAAAGTTCCCCCAGTTTGGCATTTATATTGTCATGTTTACAGGTTGGTGCAGTAATTTAGTTTAATGCTTAATCTATACTTGTTTTATTTCGGTTCAATAAAGAACAGATGAAATTGTATTATTTTTGGTACTCATTTCAGAGTTCTACCAACTAAACAGCCTGAAGAACATGGTCTTGTTTTGTCTACTTATTCAGTGGCAGAAGTCAGAAGTCTGCTCATAGTACACACATTAGTACACACATTAGCAAATGATCATGATTGATATTAATCATAGATCCCCAACACACACACGGTTTGACTGTGTGATTTACTAAGACCTTTCCTCATTCAAACAAAATCCCACACATATGGTAACTCATGTGGTATATATGCCTGATCCCATGAGTGATTTACTAGGATCCCTCCTCACTCTAACAAAATCCAACACCATAAGGTAACTCAACACCCGAACTGTTGGACTCTGATTATGGTGGTATGCCTGATCCCATGAGTGATTTACAAGGATCCCTCCTCACTCTAACAAAATCCAACACCATAAGGTAACTCAACACCCGAACTGTTGGACTCTGGTTATGGTGGTATGCCTGATCCCATGAGTGATTTACAAGGATCCCTCCTCACTCTAACAAAATCCAACACCATAAGGTAACTCAACACCCGAACTGTTGGACTCTGATTATGGTGGTATGCCTGATCCCATGAGTGATTTACAAGGATCCTTCCTCACTCTAACAAAATCAAACACCATAAGGTAACTCAACACCCGAACTGTTGGACTCTGATTATGGTGGTATGCCTGATCCCATGAGTGATTTACAAGGATCCCTCCTCACTCTAACAAAATCCAACACCATAAGGTAACTCAACACCCGAACTGTTGGACTCTGGTTATGGTGGTATGCCTGATCCCATGAGTGATTTACAAGGATCCCTCCTCACTCTAACAAAATCCAACACCATAAGGTAACTCAACACCCGAACTGTTGGACTCTGATTATGGTGGTATGCCTGATCCCATGAGTGATTTACAAGGATCCTTCCTCACTCTAACAAAATCAAACACCATAAGGTAACTCAACACCCAAACTGTTGGACTCTGATTATGGTGGTATATATGCCTGATCCCATGAGTGATTTACTAGGATCCTTCCTCACTCTAACAAAATCAAACACCATAAGGTAACTCAACACCCAAACTGTTGGACTCTGATTATGGTGGTATGCCTGATCCCATGAGTGATTTACAAGGATCCTTCCTCACTCTAACAAAATCAAACACCATAAGGTAACTCAACACCCAAACTGTTGGACTCTGATTATGGTGGTATATATGCCTGATCCCATGAGTGATTTACAAGGATCCTTCCTCACTCTAACAGAATCAAACACCATAAGGTAACTCAACACCCGAACTGTTGGACTCTGATTATGGTAGTATGCCTGATCCCATGAGTGATTTACAAGGATCCCTCCTCACTCTAACAAAATCCAACACCATAAGGTAACTCAACACCCGAACTGTTGGACTCTGGTTATGGTGGTATGCCTGATCCCATGAGTGATTTACAAGGATCCCTCCTCACTCTAACAAAATCCAACACCATAAGGTAACTCAACACCCGAACTGTTGGACTCTGATTATGGTGGTATGCCTGATCCCATGAGTGATTTACAAGGATCCTTCCTCACTCTAACAAAATCAAACACCATAAGGTAACTCAACACCCAAACTGTTGGACTCTGATTATGGTGGTATATATGCCTGATCCCATGAGTGATTTACTAGGATCCTTCCTCACTCTAACAAAATCAAACACCATAAGGTAACTCAACACCCAAACTGTTGGACTCTGATTATGGTGGTATGCCTGATCCCATGAGTGATTTACAAGGATCCTTCCTCACTCTAACAAAATCAAACACCATAAGGTAACTCAACACCCAAACTGTTGGACTCTGATTATGGTGGTATATATGCCTGATCCCATGAGTGATTTACAAGGATCCTTCCTCACTCTAACAAAATCAAACACCATAAGGTAACTCAACACCCAAACTGTTGGACTCTGATTATGGTGGTATATATGCCTGATCCCATGAGTGATTTACTAGGATCCTTCCTCACTCTAACAAAATCAAACACCATAAGGTAACTCAACACCCAAACTGTTGGACTCTGATTATGGTGGTATGCCTGATCCCATGAGTGATTTACTAGGATCCTTCCTCACTCTAACAAAATCAAACACCATAAGGTAACTCAACACCCAAACTGTTGGACTCTGATTATGGTGGTATGCCTGATCCCATGAGTGATTTACTAGGATCCCTCCTCACTCTAACAAAATCAAACACCATAAGGTAACTCAACACCCAAACTGTTGGACTCTGATTATGGTGGTATGCCTGATCCCATGAGTGATTTACTAGGATCCCTCCTCACTCTAACAAAATCAAACACCATAAGGTAACTCAACACCCAAACTGTTGGACTCTGATTATGGTGGTATGCCTGATCCCATGAGTGATTTACTAGGATCCTTCCTCACTCTAACAAAATCAAACACCATAAGGTAACTCAACACCCAAACTGTTGGACTCTGATTATGGTGGTATGCCTGATCCCATGAGTGATTTACTAGGATCCTTCCTCACTCTAACAAAATCAAACACCATAAGGTAACTCAACACCCAAACTGTTGGACTCTGGTTATGGTGGTATGCCTGATCCCATGAGTGATTTACAAGGATCCCTCCTCACTATAACAAAATCCAACACCATAAGGTAACTCAACACCCAAACTGTTGGACTCTGATTATGGTGGTATGCCTGATCCCATGAGTGATTTACAAGGATCCCTCCTCACTATAACAAAATCCAGCACCATAAGGTAACTCAACACCCAAACTGTTGGACTCTGATTATGGTGGCATACATGTATGCCTGATCCCATCAGGGATTTACTGAATCCTTCGTAATCCTCACAAAGTAAAGATCTAACTCATTCTAAATATAGTTTATGTTGATACTTTTGTACAGATGTGATGAAGACCTTTCTGCAGTTTGCCATTGTGTTCTTTCTCTTCATCATTGCCTTTGGATTGGCTTTCTATGCCCTGCTCATGAACCAGGTATAAATATTTCAAGTTGTAAATCTTGTAATGATTGTTTGGCACAAGATTACAGATTAACCAAGAATGTGGAAATAAGCTGGTAATTAATACATGTATTTCTTTCTTTTAAAGGAACCTTTTCATCGTGTTCATTACTCATTGATAAAAACATTTGTGATGATGATAGGAGAGTTAGAATTTGATGGCATCTTCCACCAACTGGACTATCTGGGAGTTGCTGGTAAAGAAAAGGATCAAGGGAACGATGTTTTCCTGGCAGAGGTTTATTACAAGGAAGTTACATACTTTGTCTTCACCATCTTTCTCATTCTACTGTCAATCATTATCATGAACTTACTGGTGAGTAAATCTAATAACATGCTATCTCTGTGAATCCATTACAGAAGCTGTTTGGTGGCATAGTAATTGGGTTCAAGGTGCAAAAAGGCATGGTTAGAGGATGGTGCCTTGCACTCAATTTCTCTATGAACATTTTAGATTTATTTAGAGAATGTTTTAAAGCAAACTTGAAGCATAGCTTAAAATAGCACAATACATGGAGTTAGAACAGCACAATATGCAGGGTGTCCTGTATTAATCGAGGATTCAAGTTTTTTTGAAGATAATAGTAATAACCATAGGCTTAGCTGTAGGGTGGTTTTCTTTTAGGATGAGGCAATGTACTCGTGCACACATACATTACATCAACCCACAACCACACCCATGAACACCCACTGCTTAAAAATAAAATAAAAATATTGGTCCATTTGACCCCCCCAAAAGAAATAAAATATATATATATTTATGTATATATCAATAAATAAATAAATAAACAAATAAATGGCAGCCAGGGCATGTGTTCCTTCTACTTTCTGCACCACTGGCTGTGTTACTGACCACTGGCTGTGCTACTGACACCAGTAAATACTAAACAAAGCAGGCCCTGATGCTTTACAGAGGCAAGTGTCTCCGTTGCCCCTGGTCAGGCCTGGTGCCCCTTGAAATGGTCCAATTAGACATTTTAAATTTCTTCATAGAGGTACCCTTTTCCAAGGAGAAAACATCTTGGTGCCATTACCCTTTCAAAAACAAAGCAATCAAGCCTGCAAAGTCAAAATTAACTGGATGGTACTAGGGTTTACTTGTTCTGACAGTGACACCATCAAAACCCCAGTCTAAAACATATTTATGTACACTCTTTCATCATTCTATACATGTAGGTTGGTCTTGCTGTAGATGACATCAAAGGAGTCCAGGAACAAGCCAAGTTGCAACGCCTTGGTATGCAGGTCAGTCAACAGATCCTCATTGTAGTATTCACTGGCCATTTGGATTTCCAGATATGTAATCTTTTCTCTAGAAATATTAATTTAGTATCTGCCAATATTTGATGCTCATGATAACTGAACAGCTTCACCCTGGTGATTTGACTATTCGCAAGTTCATTCATTAAAACCATCCCATGTCCATGGGGTTGATGCGGCCTGTGCTACAAGAAACACCTCCGCCCTCACCATTGTCACCCCGAGTGAAGCAATGCGTGCTGCTCCAAGTTGCTCTATGACACAAGTGTAATGACCTGGAGTCCAGTGTGCTACTCCTGCTTCATAATAGCAGGCCAATAAATGAGACGTATGCCCTCAAAACTGATTTTGTGTCATGGCAGATACAATCCTGTAACAGGAGGATTCACTGTTCATTCCTTATGATTACTTTTGGTTACCCATGTATGATTATAACTCGGTTTTAAATGTGGATGTATTATGTGTTTGACAGGTGAACTTGGCCATGGAGGTACAGGAAGCCTTACCAAGGTTTATGTGGAGAAGTTCAATCATGAAGAAACTGACTGTCTATCCAAACCAACAAAGCAGAAATTGCTGGTCAAAGTTATATAACTGGTACTCTGGACGAGATGAGCATTTTGGTGATGCTATCAACAATGCACTCAATCCACCCCTGGTAGGATATACTAATTTGTTATAACCAACTACCAAGGGAAGCTCATTTAACATCATTGTTTAGTTTGGATGTATGTTTATATCCTAACTGGTACTTGCCAGTAAGGATATTAACTTGTGGTTGCCTTACTACTCAGGGAAAAGATACTGCTCTGACACAGACTCATTGTAACTGGAACCTAGATTTCAAAATGTAACACCATAAGGTGTTGACCTGTTGTTAATCACCATTAGGTGTTGACCTGGTGTTAATCACCATCTTGCTGATACTCTCCCCCCTGGAAGATACATACTTGAAATTAATGTTCCTTTTGATCAATGTGATTGAACCCTCATGGCCATAGAGCCTTCCAAAACCCAAGAACCCTTCATCTCAACATCAAACCAGGTGGAGTTATGCAATTCCAAGCATCTGCTTGTTATTCAATGCAGCACCTCATCCATCAAAATCAGAAAGACATCAGATTTTTCTGAATTAGGGGAAAACAAGATGTGGATATCAAATTGTTTTCTTGCTCATTTATTGTAGACAAAGCTTGAGGAACTTAAAGTGCAGCAAGATGATCTGACAAGCACTGTGAAGAATGTGAAATATCGAATGAAGATGCTGAGAGTTCAAAATGATCGTATTGAAGGAATGCTGGAAGCACTCCTCAAGAAACAGGATGTAGACTGGCAAGAAGGAGAGGCATCAGAAGAAGTTGGAGAGTAAAAGTCAAGAGGAAATGGGGAGTAAAGGTCAAGAGGCAGTCTTCATTAGGGTTAGTTTACATCACATGTAGATATTCATGACATTAATGTCTTTATATATGGGAACTACAATGGTCTTCTGTAACATTTACATTGCTCATTGAGGTGTTTAAGTTTGTTATAAGACTGTGAAGTTTTTTATTGGAATGACTTTTAACACCTGGCCCAATTTCATAAAGCTGTAAAGCTAAAACATGGCTTAAATTTGCTGAGCAAAATGTTAGTGGAGCACCAGTCGCAACGATGTAAACTTGATAGAATTTTGGCTGGTATGCTGTTTCTGCTAGCAAGATTTGTCTTTGCCTAGCAAGTTTTTGTGCTTACTACCATGACTACAGGCTCTATGCAATTGGGCCCAGTATAGAGATGCCCCAAAGCAGAAAGTAATGCTTGACACATTTCTGCTTAGCAAAAAAAGAGCAGGATGACATGCTTCTTTGGCTGGTAACCTTATTCTGGTACGCTTGGTTGTGCATAGCAACTTTTTGTGCTTAAGCCGTTTGTATTTCCCAGACTACATAACTCTCAATTAGACCAAAAAACAGACTGACTGTATATATATAAGAATTTCCAATCATTTTCCAGGACAATTCAAAATAGCATTCCATCCAAACTTTGATGAAGATTAATTTTCAAAATTGCATCAAATGGAAAAAAATTGTAAATATTTTGGATACATTTTTAGTAAAGATGAATTAGTGTGGTCTTTTATATTATTGTATTATACAAGTACATTGTATTTTTTCAAATAAAGAGATTCATCAGAAGAAAAAAACCACTATTCCTACATGTAGCAGCATGATTCCAATTTAAACAATCATACATTTCAATATTTCAACTATGAAAATTACATGATAGACCTTTAGACTATAGTTAATTGAGAAATGATACATGCATTATAATTAGGACTTGACTTCAGCAGCTGTGCAATTTTGGGTGTCAGGACACTTCGTACCTTTACCTTTTCGTACCCGGGACACCTTTTACAAGGTACGAAGTGACTTTGGACACTTCGTACCTTTTACAAGGTACGAAGTGACTTTGGACACTTCGTACCCTGGACACTTCGTACCGTGAGCCGAGTCACTTCGTACCTTCATACAAGACACTTCGTACCTTGAACTGATTATGGTTTTTAATGACCGAACAACTATACAGACATCAATTTATTTAAATTGAAAATAATTATTTTTAATAAATAACAATTGCTGTCGAAATGAACAATTGTAAAAAAAAATATATATAATAATAAATTATCTAAAATATTAAAACGAATAAGAAGAAAATATTTAGGTTTTTCTTATAACGTATTCAATTAATATTGATAAATTAGTTTTGTCGAAAGAACAGTTAATAACAGTTAATTAGGATGACATTTTTACTGACATCCAATGGTATAGGGCCCCAACATTAGAGGGCCGACAGTACGAAGTGACTCGACTGACGGTACGAAGTGACCAGCTTTGCCAAGGTACGAAGTGTCTCGAAGGTACGAAGTGTCCCGGGTACGAAAAGGTAAAGGTACGAAGTGTCTGACATCCCAATTTTGTTTTCACTCAAATTTTTTTAAGGATAGTTACTGCTTACAGATTTGTGTATTCAACCATTTCACTTGACCATACAGATTTGTGTATTCAACCATTTCACTTGACCATTTAGTATTTAAATTAAAAATATCAACCACCGCTTCCAAACGTGATTTACTAGGATCCTTTCTCAATCTAACAATATTTAACGCTATTAATTAAGGTGAGTCGACACCCAAACTACTGGACTCTGGTCCCACGAAAAACATTAATCAGTTTAATAGTGCAGTCCTCAGTCCAACATAATCAAACAAAACATGCAGTTGGATTTTGAAGGGTTTGGGGTTTAGGGTTATTCCGGGTAGACACTCCTTATTACTTTGATGATTAAGTTTATTGTCTTTCATTTGTAGAATGTAATGTTCTCTAATCAACATTCCTTTTCATACAAAAAAGAAAAGAAATTAATATAAAAAGTACAACTGAACTCATTTTGATATAAATCTTTGAAGTCTAAGAAAGTACTTCTTTAGAAACATAGTTATTCGAGTACAATGTTTTTCATCTGCAGACAAGTTGAATTCCTTTATCCACATTGTATTCTAACATTGTCGTTATCCAATTGTCAGACATCAGTTAGCGTATTCAACTTCTTTGTAAAATAGTTCTTGTATTAGGAAGTCCACATTGTACACGGTCACAAGGTGTGTTTTTTAAGATTGTTTTTTTTTTATTGGACAAACTTGGGGAATGTAAGTTTCATTTTTTTATTGTTAATAAATATACTGATTGTGATTGCAATCAAAGAGTAAATCTTATGTAGTAATTGCATCGGGATAAAATTATATTGTGTGTGATAAGAACTGTATACTTGGTTGTTTAGCAGGTAAGACATTTTCTCTAGAATGTGGGGGGCATGGGTTTGAATCCAACCCGAGTCCTATGATTTTGAATTGTTTTCCTACAAGACTCTGAAAGCACGGAGTACACAGTGCTTTTTACATGTCGTTGTAAAGGTAAAGAATGTATCACAACCATCAATTATAGAGTCAAATTAAACAGAAGTTATTCATAACCGTTTTCCATATTATATACTAAGTAAAGATCATGAATATATTACAAATATCTCAGTGATATATTTTTTTAAAACTTTATGGGGGTGTTATTTCTATAACAATCTTATTATTGCAGTGTCTATAAACAAATATTTCTTGCATAACAATCATGTGTTCTTTGAGAGTAATTAAGTTACAGCTTGGTTGCTTTATACTTGTTTTAGCACATACAACTTGATCATTGGTTTTCTATAATTGTTTGTATAATTTGCAGGTTAATTAATCAGAACATTTGTTGACTTAATCATTACTCGACAGACATCTAACATTGGCAATCATCAGATAAGTTAATGAATGTGTAGATGTGACAATTTGTTACTGCAGAATCTTTAAGTTTTTCTTTGAAATTTTGTATTTTTATTTTTTTAAATTGCTTGAAATTTGTATTTGATTGATTTATAAGCATGTTTGATTCTGTTGAAAAGTCTTGGTTTAAATGTATATTTTGTTATATAATGGAAATTTTAATCAATCTTTATTTTATGATTTAGTTGGATTTTATTTTTATATCAGTTTGTTCCACATTGTAACAAATAGTCTTTAAATATTACAAAATTATTACCAAACTTTCTTATATATCTTTTTGTTTTTTTAAATGTGTTAGTTTAAGATAATACATTATATGTTTTAAAAACACAATTATTTCAAAATTTCCATGATGAACTATTAACCATTAGATCAAGTATAATCATCAAAATATGCTGTAATTATTGCGTATAACTTATAAGTCAGGATTGTAAAAACATAAGAAAGATATTTAGTAGATAGTTGCCATTGATCTGATAAAACATGTAAACTGTGTTAATTTGAAGACATTTTATTTAGTATACAGGCTCAGTGCAGGAAACCAACATTATTAATTAATTGTCAAAGACCCATTTTTGCACTTTGTGTGACCAAATATACATCATACATGGAATAACAAACCTATCAAAGGTTATTAGCTCAATCTATAATTGGAGTCATGATAAAATAGTGAAAAATTCCACTAACGTTTCATTTGTTTTTTCAATCTTAAAGCATATATACCGGGTATTGACATCATTTTCACTTTATTGTCTGGAGTTTGTAGGATCAAAATATTAATGAATAGTGTTTATACTTTTCTAAAGAGGCTCCTGATACTGTTTTTCAAAAGTCCACTCGTTTCAGGGAACAGAAAACTTCTTATAGATTATCAATAAATCTTATTATCTTATCAATTAATTGTTTACGATAATGGCTTATGTATTTTCTTGTTAGAGACAGCTTACATACAATCAACATGTTGTGTCATCATTTATCTATCATTTATCATTTATCTATCAGATCATATATATGTAAAAGCACTTCAAAATCTTATATTTCTCAGGTGATAGGTTCTTGTACCAACTTAATAATAGAAAGTGTTTTTATACTTTTCTACTGATACTTCACAGAGACAAATACCTCTTACCCCTTGAGATATTCCAGTATAAAGCACATCCCTCATTGAGGTGCCCTTTACTAAGGAAAATGCCTTGCCCTTACAATAGACTGTACAAGTCTTGTGCGTATTCACACACAAATTGGTCCAACGTATATATTTTTTTTCATGAGAAGGAAACAAACTTGTGCACTTTACCGGGTCCCAATGTTCTAATAATTATGTGCAAGAGTTGCACAGTCTATTAAGTATTAAGCTTGCTATACTATGACCAGCTGTAGGCTTGGATGTTTTATCAAGACTTGTAACCAGCAACTTTGTAATTGAAATTAATTGTTTGTGGTAATTTTTGAAATAAAATGCATTGAAGTGAAATGTGGTGTGATTCAGTGAGTGGAAACAAAAACCCGACTGCATGATTGCGCATGTTGTGCAGGCTTAGGAGATTCCAAGATGAATTGCGACTGAACTGGATTAAAATTTATAACTAGATTTAGATTTACATATTTACATTGTATCATACGCAAGAAGAAGAAGAATTCATCAAGTTTTCATCCATATTCAAAATAATCAGTTAAATAATCAAGCTAATACAAATATCGAAGGCCAGATTGTCTACCTACGAGCGCAAACATTTTATGTACCCATGTTGTGCTGTGAAGCCACTACTCATAATTATAACAAATATTTTTTTAAATACTAGTTTATGTATTAATTGGGGTTTTTTGCAGTGACATTTTGGTAACTATTTTATGATTAATTGAGTAGCTATACTAGTATGTTTGTTACTGGAGGAAAACTTTATTTAGTTAGTTTCTGTCGCATGAGGGCGCTATTGCAGTTTAACGGTGATGAAATTGTACGTGTTGTTTGAGCATGCACTAGTTTAGGGGAGGTCGTGACTGCTTGCCGGAGAGATTGTTGCGCGCAAGGAGGAGATATCTCTTTTAAACAATAACTCCGTGTGCAGTAAAGTCGTCCCCCCTCAAAAAAACAAGTTTGGTTTATGCCTAAAATTGTCACAGCTTTTAGTTTGGGCATGGCTCGGTTGGGCCATGCAAGACTATAAGTGAATAAAGTTCAGTGGAATACTTTGTACTCAATCTTATCAATAACATAGAGATCAGTGTGTACACACATTTTACAAACATTATTTTATGCACACACAAAAACACAAGCATGCATCAACAGCGCATGCAGTGTATGGCGTGTCAAACGTTGCAATATTCGACCATGACCATGACCATGAGCTAATCGAACGCCAACTTCCCCCAGCATTCACACCGATGCATCTTGGGACAGCCGACCGGAACTACTTCCATTTTGTGCCGTATGTCCGATACTTTCCGTGGATTCACGAAAACATCGTAAAATAATTATTCTCAAGGTAAAACTGCAACGTTAAACAATTTGTACAACCCCACAGTGATACAAAGGTACCCGGCTTCGAATAAAAAATACTTATTGCTCACAAAAACGCTGTTGTAATGGCGAAAATGTGTGTCAAACTTCCTAAAATGTCCCGCTGAATTACAAACAAAATGGTGGCCATTGAGAAAGCTTTTCGCCGTGACGTCATGAACCAGGGGCAGCCCCAAGTGACCCCCGCTCCACAAGCAGGGCACTTGGGGCTGACCCGGGTGAGCCCCGCGAATGACGTCAAAGCTATTCGAACGCACCGCCGGGGGAAGACCTAGCTGGGTCGACCCGGGGAAGCTAATCGAACGCACCCATCATTGGGCCTGAAGACAACCAGTGCCTTTCCTAATCTTAATAGCGGATAAAAACAGGGGACCAGTCATACCGCAGAGCACCGAAATATTATATCGCTTGAGGGCGCTCTGTAAGTTTAAGGGTTTCACCCCTCCAAATAGACTCCCATAGCAAACAATGATAAATGCTAAATATTAAAAAATTCTCAAAAAATTGTTAAAAGTCTCTCAGCCTCTTGAAAACCAATCAAATATATTTTCAGACCACTAAACTTCAGATTTCTTTTCAATTTTTGGCAGGTCAGCCGTTTGGAATTTTTGCTAATTACCCCAGAAAAAAAACACCCCCGAAAATGTGTTTTTTCCCAAACCGACTTGCCGCCAGTTTTCGGGAGGCACTCCTCCAATTCCCAAGCTAAATAGGACCAACTTTAAAGCCCAAATTTATCAAATCTCCTCAAAACTTGAAACCCAGAACCCCCAGGTTGTGATAAGTTCCTATAATTACACACTCTATTAGTTGCATGACCCCCAAAACGTTATAATTAAAAATAAGTTGTGGGTTTACAAATTATGATAAGTAGCTTGGCGCATGAATTTTTGGTCGATTTAGAGTAGTGCACCCTAAGGGTGCTTTCAGCAGACGACATTGACAATGTATGGTTTCGACGTCTCACAATCACATGACACTAAAATGTCAGTATGCTAGATATACGCCGTACGCGCATCCAAATGAGAGGGTATTGTCTAACGCAACGGAACGGTACATAAAAAGAAAAATTGGTTTAAATCACTTTCATGAGCATGAACAAAAAAGGTTTGCTGACATTTTTTAGCAAAGCAGAAGGCAAGAAAAAGGGGCAACGAGTTGCGTTTTCGAGTCATACTCAGAACAACTGCTTTAAAATGTCATGTATGTTGCTATGTATTGGTTTAGGAGAGATTGTATCAGGATGATGACGGTAAAAAATATGTGATACTCACTTTGTTTTAAAGACCATGCAGATAACGTTAACACTGACGAGAAAATCCATGAGAATTGTTGGGTCAGTTCAGTCACACTACAGCATGCAGTCGACATCCGTCATGTACACGCACGATAGAGAAGTAATGAGCGCGCAGCATGCAGTCCCTATCATCAATGAGAACCAGTGAAAATTAAGTCTACCAGTCAAGTCGGCCAGACGAAAACTTTTAATACTATAGCGTCAATCACAATATTGCTTGAGGGCGCTATTTCAACTTAAAGGTGCATTATCGGTGAGTCAAGAGTGCAGACAACACTGATTTCATTCCAATTAAAAGATAACAATTTAATACTGTTTTAAAAATACTATTACAATTACATGAATTTAATATGATACGTTTAGTGTTTGCATCAATGAAATCTTCATTTCCACAATATTATTGTTCAATAGAATGGAGATGGGTTTGTAATAATTAGACTTGACATAGTCCCACTGGGTCTGTCCAGTCATACCAGCTTTTATGGATTTATTATTTCTATGGTGAGGTGAGGTGGAAGTGGGACAGATGGGAGGGGGTGTAATGCCCTATTATCTTCCATATCAATAGATTGCTTTCAAAGCATAATGAGACTTAATAGTACAACCGATCACCAATCTCTTGAGGCAATATTGTCATCACAAAAGTCCGTAGTCTCCAGTACCAGTCCTTAGGCTCGTACCGAATCCTAGGCCGTGAATCCGTTAATGCCGCCACCATGGCTTCCACAACAGGGGTTGTGTCTGTGGTTCCAACTCCAGTGTAATAACTCATGGTCTCCACCTGAGCATCGAATACCTCCTTCCCATATGCCTGCCTTGTCACTTCACTCATATCATCCCACATCTTATTGGAGATTTGCCGGATCTTCTCGGGCGTGAAGATCCCTGTTGCAGCGATGAAGTTTCCTGGTTCGATGATACTGACGTGTACACCCCAGCGACGCATCTCATACCGTAGACACTGAGTGAAGCCTTCCATGGCATACTTGGAGAGGACGTAGCAGGAACGCCCAGGGTGACCTTGACGAGCAAGACCACTTGTCATCTGGACAATTCGACCTGTTGGGTCAAACATAAGATCGGAATCGAAGCCAATTTTCTCACGGTACTTTGGGGTTCTTTTTGTATTGCGATTTGTAGGCCTATTGCTATTTGATGCTTACCCTTTGCTCTTCGGATGAGCGGAAGAAACGCCTTCACCACTCTGACCCCTCCCCATATGTTGACGTCAACTACACGTTGGAACATCTCCAAACTGCACCATTCCACTTCCCCGAAAGTCGACAGACCAGCATTGTTGACGATACCCCACAATCCTTCAGGAATTAAAGGGCATGTGCTCAGTTTTGAAAATTAAGACATATTATTGTATCAAGCAAACACCCTTCCCCATTGTTTCTTTTAATATGTTTGGGTTATGTTAATTTAAACATGGAGGTAGAAATAGAAACGGAAAGGCACAAACAATGAGACTACGATAATATCGTATTACCTGTATCCTTTGGTAGTAAACTTGAAACATTTTTCACACTTTCAGTAACTTCCTTATCGTTACAAATGTCCATCTGAATCACTATCATGCGTGGTCTTTTCGATCGTTCCTCATCTCGTTCCACTAGTTTAGCCCCCTCCACAAGCTTAACAGCCCCCTCGCATTTGGAGTCCAAACACCCAGCGAACACGATGAATCCAAGGCTATGAAGTCGGCTGGCCAGGGCGTTCCCAAAGCCCGTATCACACCCAGTAACGAGTACTGCTTTCCCCCGGGGATCCAAGCGCTTTCTTAAATAAAATGCTATCACCCGTTGCCCAAGCCAGTATCCACTTACGCAGGCTGTTAAGACTGCCACAATAAAGGTGAACATTATTGTGTTTTTAAGGAGCCTATTCTCTAAACACTACAACGAATTGGGATCCAGTTCAACCAGACAGCGCTAGTTATATTTATTGTAACCTACATACATTGCTCAATACACAATCTGAACTTTGATCACTTTTTTAAATAAATGTCAACACGGCACAACTCTCCACGAAGCATTCCCAAACATTCCAGATAACACGCAGTCTGAATTACCTACTAAATACACAAGATAACTCTTATAGCTTCATGGCTGACCAGCTTATCATTTTTCTCTGGATACATTATGGTTTGAGACGTATTATTTTTAACACGAGTAGATTTCTCGCTTGCTTACATTTTAAAAGCACACAATTAAAGAAATCTGCCATTGAAGAGGTAATTAACTAAAAACCAAAAATTCATTGTTTTGGGGTTACATGTTATTTTAATTGCTCAATATGCAAATATTTTTGTTTGTTTTTAGTTTTGAAACAGCATCATCTGTCAAAATTCGTTCGGAGAAAAAATTAGAGCATCTTCTTACGGCGAAAATGAGACCATGCAACTTTAATACGGTCATGAAATTTTCCGGAGTGTTAAAATACGACTGGACCCTCATCGATGGCAAATGGGCAAAGTAATGCTACATAATAGATTTATAGCCCGAGGTAAGAAAACCAACACAACGTGTAATTTGTTATTGTGGTAAAGGAAGGTACTTCTAATTCATTCCACTTGAATTGCTCACACTAAAAAGCAGTTTACATTAATTGATTTATTACATTAATTAATTGACTGTCAATATTCTATTAACAAAGATCGAACGTTTACGACATAATTGGTCTATGTACAGCATGCACCACCCCACAAAAAAGCGTTTGCTGGTACATAATATTGCGCTCACTTCGGATTACAAAGTTCCCGTGATGCTGACAGAGAAGCACCGTACACCGATCCATTAAGCCACGCCCATTTCTCATTGACCAATCACAACCGCGAAATCTGATCACCAATTGAGCCGTTTGGTGATCTTTGCACTAATGGTGATCGGGTTTCGCGGCTGTGATTGGTCAACTCGTAAGGAGGCGGGGCTTAATGGATCGATCTATTAAAATACAACATCCAAATAACCATTGGTGATAACTTGCATCTTAGTTCATGTCTATAGCTGACCCCTGTCTCTTATTACCACAAACTCTTACAATATTGCAGAGAAATTATAGCAGTGATAAACACTGTTTCATCTACGGGATGATAAGGTGTAGTGTTCACAATTTGCAGACAAACTGGTGTTTTTTGTTACAGTCAACATCATTCCATTTTTGAACTGCATATTGTTTATACTTCTCCACGCAGTCCTCATTCTCGTGGCTGTTATTAGGTTCGCTTGCTGCCCAATTTTTGTAAACATAATCTGTCACATCAACCCACTGAAACACGCCCTCACGTCCAATGTCATGGCAACCGATCCAATAAGCCACACCCACATCTGCCGTCCTTAAAGACTTCACAAAATTGCCGATGAAGTCATCTTCCTCCTTACTGTGAATGGATGCCAGATGAACCATCCTGCCTGGGTGGGATAAAGTCTGGCAGTATTTCTCAGCATCAAGCCATGACTTTTGAAGGTCAATGAACTGGTAGCAATGGCCTTGAAAGCCATGCCATGGTGGTGGGCAGTAGGGCGTGGCACATTCTGCATCCACGCCTAATTGAGTCATGGCTGCTATTGTCATCAACGATACAAAGACATTGAGAAAACTCATTGTTCTGTCCAAAGATTTCTCCACTGTAGAAAGTTATGTTTGTCCAGCACAAAACACAATCTGGTCGGTAACTGATGACCATCCACTGATCGCAACGTCAGATGATTCTCAGTAAGGTTTTATAGTTAGCATCTATAGATCTATACGCACGAGTGCCTCTAAGCAAGCTGCTGGTGAAAGGCCGGTTTAAAGGCATTTGACCATTCCTGAAATAACAGAAACCGCATATCACCTCTCCAGAAAATTGTTATTGTATCTCAAGGCCTACGGACTACAGCGCATGATGAGGGTTCCTTGATTCATTGCCACAAAGATAATCAAATTACACGCATGATTCATTTATTTTGTGACGATTGAAACATTCAGTAAACAAAGAAAGTGCATATGGTAAGTTTATTATATTATAACTCAGTCCTTGATTGTTAAATATTAACATTTAACGGAAACGTGGCTTGGCTTTCACCCACTTCCCAAAGTGTGAGCGTTAAACACTTTTAAGTCTTTATCACAACTACAAAAGAATTCCATCTTGCGGGTAACATGTTGCCCTTATTGGTTGAAAGAAAAATGTCGTTATAATTCCAGTGTAGTTATTGACAACTGAATTACTGACGTTTGCGGAATTCATTTATGTTGGAAGATGAGTACCGGCTCACAAAATGAATAATATTCTAACTAGACATTCGAGAATAGGCCCTAACCTACTTAATACAATAACTGAAAAGAAAAAATAATCTACTTCTTTTCTTCTTCTGAATCTGTTTTTTGGCTATATTAATAACTACTTTTGAGTAAATAATGGTGAGTTCTATTGACTTTTTTTTATTATTGAAATCATACAGCTTCTGTTTTTTAAATGATTTATATTTTTCATATATTTATTATTTGTTCAAACTAAAATTTGCCGTGGCTATTTTATATTTACAATAAGGAAACTAATGCTCTTTCGTTATCCTTTTGGCCTTCCTACTGTTCCATCCTTTTTGAGGGGAGGTGGGGGGGGGGGGGGGGGGGGGAGGTTAGTGTGAAGAAAAAAAAGTTAGTTCCAAGCAAGTTTTATACAAGTCTAGTGTTATATTTCTCGATGAACGACATCCTTGATATTCGCACTTTTTTTGTTTTGCATTGCTTTCTCATTTGACACTTTCCTCCTGTATAATGTTGAATACTGATTTTGTGACATGGTACCATGTAATTTCGTCCTGGGGTCGTTAATTTATTCAAGAACTCATGACCATAATAGGGCGGTAATAAACGGATCGTTCGACTGTTTGGGGCTAAAAATGTCAAGTTTATCAAAAACAAAATCTATTAAACCATTTAACGATTAGTTCTTTAAAACCTCAATCTAAAAGGTCAAATACTTAGATGAGATACTTTTTTATAAAATTTTAATTTATTGTGAAGGGGAATCAGTTGCTAGTAATACAAATTTTAACAAAAAAACGCATTCTATTAATGAATTTCAAATCTTTAAACAATTTGTTTTAGTAATGTTTTGAGCATTGAGGGCAAAATTTTATATCTAATTAAAAGTATAAAAATTTCAGAAAACTAGACCCGTTATTTTTGTAAAGTAATAAACAAGGCACTGTCTCAATGATTGTGGTAATTCTAATTTGCATTATTAAATGTATCTAATTTACATTATTACATGTATCTAATTTACATTACTGGATGTATCTAATTTGCATTATTAAATGTATCTAATTTACATTATTACATGTATCTAATTTACATTACTGGATGTATCTAATTTGCATTATTATATGTATCTAATTTGCATTATTATACATTAGCATATTTTCGTTAACATATATTATTCTAAATGGTTAAACTGTCTTAGGTAACAATACTGCAAGATAAATCATTTTCAGTCTAATTTTTAATTTCTAACCATAGTTAAACAACATCTGCTTTCGTACAAAATATTCATATCATTCACATTATTTACATAGACCCCTTGCATTGACAGCTATTGCTGTGGTCAAACATTGGAATCAATCAGCTGATGAGAGCTCTTCCTTTACACTGAGTCAAGGTGTAAACTCTTTATGTCGATATGCAAGGGGAAAATTACATTTTATTAGACAATTTCTAGAAATTTATTTGTTACAAAAATATTCTTGTATACATAAGATTTTGTATTTCTTTTGAGCTGTTGTTAATTTTGAAAGACAGTTTAAGATCTAGATTACGCCTAATTTCATTATAAAAATAAAAAGCATAGAAATAAGGATAAAATGTACAGGTTACATCTTTATTTCACTGCAAAATATAAACACTGTTTATTTATGTTGTTCTTGTTTGGATATGTTTGAAGAAAAATGTTTGTCTAGTCTCCTGGCACTACTCTGAAGCAAGTTTAAGATATTCATTTAATTTGTTCCTGTTGGTCTGACAAGTTTGTTGACAATAATGATGTATTACATCATTGGATTTGGAAAGAGTCAAACTATTCCTCTCCTCTATTATCCAATAAACACCCCATCAATTCATCCTGTGTAAAATTCATTTTGTTGGGTGGCAAAGTTTTGAATACAAAAACATTGAAAATTCTTTAATTATTATTGTTATTTTTGTTGGGGGGGGGGGGATTTGTGCATGTTATGTTATGTTATGTGTTTTGTATTTTTTTAGAAAATCTAAACAATGAAGATTTTTTTTTTTCCTAAAATAGTGGCAATATTTTTCCAGACAGGATCAAATTTGTGTACTGTTATTTTTTGGTTGTAATAGCGTGAAGCTATGAAATGAATCTGGATTCAGATTACAAACTGTCCACCTATTTTGGGGGTCAGCACCAATCCTGCACCAAACCTTTAATCATAATAAACTATTGTTTTAATCTTGCTTTTTTAATTTTGTTTAATTTGACTCCTGTACATCTTTTTTTCCTTAAATATTTGGATACAGACCTCATCCCAGCTACTTCCAAGCTCTAGACGCCGAGCCATGGATGGGTGATCACTCTCAACCTGAGCCACCCACCTCTCTGCCTTCAAAACCGCTTCTACGGTGCTCTCTCTGTCTCTGCTATTCATGCAGGGAGTTGGTGAAAGTTTCAGAATCTTGTTTAAGTGGAGTATGACGAGATATGTTGTTACAAGCTGCTCAAGAACTTGAGCCACGTCAGTCCCTGTATTAAAATAAGTGGCTTAGAATAGATTCTTCACATGCTTGTTTTTAAATATATAAGGAGCAAATGTGCACAATAGACCAACAGATATTTACAAGGTCAATGAACAGAAACAAAAATAGAATCAGACTGAAGGCTCTTTAAAGAAGACCTCTGATTGGCTAAAAAAAATTGCTTTGCAAAAATGGTTCACTACAACTCAAGAGATTCCGAGAAAAAAAAACCCCAAAAAACAAAACAAAGAATGGTATCCAGGAAACACTTTGCTGACTTTTGTAAGACGAAGGTGTTTATGCACACAACATTTGAAGGACTACATCGCTTCCTCAGTGATGTTGCCAACAACAGAGACTGGAAGACCGTTCCATAAGGGAATGAAACTGTGAATGAAACTTCTGTGTATAAAGTGAGTTCTTGCAACAGGCAAGGAGAGAGCATGGTCTGCTGAAATAGACAAACTTGTTAAATGTAAAGACCAAATTGCAAAACTAAGAATTCCTAAAATTTAAAGCTCTTGTAGAGCTGCGTCAAACTTCTAACTTTACTCAAAAATAGAGTACACTGATTTGACACAGGAACACAAATAGAGAGAACATCTTTAATGACTGAGGGCTGATAAACACAAACTGCTATAATGCTAGCTGGCTTCACAGTCACTAAAACAACCTAAATGTAGGCTGGTTCCTGCACATGGCCATTTACAATACTGTTTTGTCTGCTACTGTTTGAGGGAACATGTTTTCTTCTGTCTTAGGTTGTATCATGCAATCTGCATCCCTCCCTTCTGATCTTTTTCAACTCCATCCTTTCAGTAGAGAACTAATTTATATCATACAGCTGTCTTACTTACCGAGTGATTTTACGCCAGCATCAATCAACATCTTTGAAATGTATGCACAATTCACCCCGACAATTGCCTGAAAAACAGGCCCCATTGACCACCATCCAGCCTGAAAAATATGTGTTACAGTAGATTTAACAGAAGGTATAAAATATTATTTGCATTTACCTATATTTGCGTTTTCCTTTGAATAAAATCCACAGGCAAATTACTCAACCTGCCTCTAGCCACCAGGCAAGCTCAGTGGTCTAGTAGTAAGTATTTGCTCTAGAATGGCAAAAGTTGTTGGTTCCAATCCCTTCTGAGTAATATGCTTGTGTGTTTTTTCCACAGGACTCAAGAAAGTGTATAAAATGCTTAACACACATCTGTGTATGGGTAAACACAAATTATATTATTATCCCCGATGCAAATTTAACCTCAATAAAATGTTGTTAATAAAACCAATCTGTTCTTAGCAATTTATCTAGGAATGTCTCGAAGTGCTTTCATTAAAGCCAAGTATGTAAAGGTTTTGCATCATGAGACCCATTTATTTATCACCTTGTAAGGATTTACAAGGTGATGTGGTGAAATCTGAAGCTAACCATGCCAGAAACAGCAGAGCAAACCCCCTTCTCTTAGCAGTGAGTGTACCGAGTTCTTTTACATGCATAACAAATCCCATGGGACCTACGGCTTTGTGTTCCATCTGAAGGACAAATCAATAATGGCTCAGTGTCTTGCTTAAGGACACAAGTGTTGAGACCGGGAGTTGAACACACTCTGCTGATCAAAAACACCAGAGCTTGAGCCCGGTGCACTAGACCACTTGGTCAGGACACATTTTTGTAAGCATTATTAAATAAATTTCAGTAGCCATGGTATCCTACCTTGTTTTGATATTTAAGAAACTTCATAACTGTAGTGATGTTAGTTTCACCATCGCTAGTCCTAATAATGGTCTCAATGATTCGATCTGCATTTTTAAATAAAAAGTGAAAATATTAAACACTGTAAATGTTACCAACAAACAAAAATTCCTTAATGTAAAAGCCAGATTTATAAAGTTTTAGTTTTGAATGTGAATAAATATTCTTATTGTATGTTGTTAACTTGAGTTGCAGCTATGCATTAGAGCTTTTTTAAAATAGTGTCCGAAGTACAAAATATCAACAAATAATTGCACGCTATGTCAAAGAAATCAAAAGTTTTTTTTAAACAGGATCTCAATTGATTTTTTGTAGATAAATGATTTGAATTTTAAATTCTACATTCAAGAATTCAGTCTTTTTCATTGCAACCATATACCTTGCCAAATTAAAGAAAGGGTGCCAACTTATCTTACCTTTGTCTGCTCTAAGCGAGGCAAACTTGCCAAGAGGAGTTGATTCAACCATCATTGGCATTCTCAGTGGAACTTCATCAGAATGACCCATCATTGGTAATGGTGACCTTGCAGACTTTGATATACGATGTACTTTTTGGGGTTGACCAGACTGATTAACATTTGAGAACTCTGCTTTTAACTTTACTCCACCTCCAATCTTTCTACCAAGATCCTCACTGCAAAGTGAACTATTAGTTCCAGGAGAAGTTGGTGAATAACTTGGAGATCTTAGTTGGAGAGGCTGTGTTGGAGACGGCAGGCTGCCCTGAGGTTTCGGTCTAACATTTGAAATCTGGCTTGCTGGAAGCAATTCTTTCGGTGAATCATAAAAGGCACACTCTTGACTAATAGTCTGTTCTTGGGGGGTAGGTCCACCAAACAAACCTGCCTTCTTAGATGAGCTAACTCCTCCGAATCCCATTGACCCAGCTCTCGGTGGTGGTGGTGGAGGAGGTCCACCAAACAAACCTGCCTTCTCAGAGGAGCCGACTCCTCCAAATCTCACTAACCCAGATTTTGGTGGTGGTGGAGGAGGTCCACCAAACAAACCTGCCTTCTCAGAGGAGCTAACTCCTCCAAATCTCACTGACTTAGATTTTGGTGGTGGTGGAGGAGGTCCACCAAACAAACCTGCTGCTTGGGGCAGTGCAGCTCCTCCTCGAGGTCTACTAAAGTCCCTGCGTCGATGTATTTGTAGTTCAGGTTTCCCGAATAATTCTGCCTTCTCGATTGTAGTTTTAGACAAACCAACTTGAGGACGTGAGAGCGGTGGAGGTGGTCCTCCATATGAAACTCCCATCATATGGGATTCAACTTCTCCAAATGTCGATGACTTAGTTGGTGGTGGATGTGGTGGCGTTGGTACTCCAAATGCAAATGGTGTATGTATTCCAGCTTCTGTCAATCCAGTTGCTGAATCAGCAAGCTGCTGTCTCTCTTCGATGAACCCAAATCCAGGTAGATGTCCTCTAAAAAAGCTACTGTTTTTATCCTCTTGCTGTAACAATTTACATGTAGCTGTACCAGTGTGTGGTAGTGGCGGTGCTGATGCTTTTATTGGCATTGCTCGTTGTGGTTTTGCACACATGTACTCAGAAACCCATTCATAATCTAATAAATTTAGTGTTGGTGCTGAAGTTGGTGATGGTACAGAAAGATATGTTTCAGCTTCTGATACTTCTAAACTGCAGAATGATGCTTCAAAACTAGCTGGTTCTTTCTTTTTTTCATTTGAATCTTCCATCTGTTTTTTAAATCTCTCATCTGAAATGTTCTGAGACAAAAAATAAACCAAACATAGTCACAAGCTTCTAGACAACAGTAAAAGTGAAAATTATAAGTTTGTCTTTTGTACAAACAAATGTAGTTCTCAAATCCAGTTTAAAAGCAATTTAAAACAATTACAAACAAACACTAACATCGATGCTTCTAACAACTTTTACAAAGTCAAACAAATAATAACAGGCAAATCTTATTGACTTCTTAATGTATTTGGTAGGATTTGGTGCATCCTTGTATGTGAAAATCACTGAAACTGATGTCAAAACAGTACAAATACACTGGTAACATATATCATTGATGCTTACCTCAGACATCTTCTTCCGAGCACTTTTCAAGAACGGTGATACTAAATGGAAAAAAACAAAAAAGATTTGTCACATGTGTTCCGAGTTGTACCTGGATTTTCATCTTTGAGAGTGCAAGATTATTTTTTACTTTAGCAAAGGGCTCTTCAATTGGAAAATCTATGGGGGAATGTTTGAAGGGGCACCAAGGCCAAGACCATGGCCTCCATAGTCTCAGTATAATTCCAGGCTTACCCAGCTGTACCTGGAGGAATGATTAGTAACAAAACGTATTCATAACTTTGACATCTTAAGTCTTTTTCTCTGAATACTAAGGTTTTACACCAAAGCAGTCCTGCTGGTGTGTGTGGCGCAATTCTAGGCAGCAAAAAGTCTGGGCGTGGAAAATGTGCACATGTCCACATGAGGCAAAATAAGTTTCCAGCATACTCAATGAAGTAATCTTATTAATGTTAAAGGCACTGGACACTATTGGTAATTACTCAAAATAATTGTTAGCATAAAAACTTACTTGGTAACGAGCAATGGAGAGCTGTTGATAGTATAAAACATTGTGAGAAACGACTCCCTCTGAAGTTACGTAGTTTTTGAGAAAAAGGTAATTTCTCACTCAAATAATAAAAGACTTCAGCGAAGCCTTTTATTATTGGCATCTGAAAGCACACAAATTTGTGCAACAAGGGTGTTTTTTCTTTCATTATTTTCTTGCAACTTCGATGACCAATTCAGCCCAAATTTTCACAGGTTTGTTATTTTATGCATATGTTGGGATACACCAAGTGAGAATACTGGTCTTTGACAATTACCAAAGGTGTCCAGTGCCTTTAACCTCGCTTTCAAAATCACATTAAAAGCTGCATCTAGTTCTTTATTCTTGGTGCTGGGAATGAAAGGTGATAGTTAGGATTCCCAACAGTCATACCTTCAGGTCGACTGCATGGTGAGAGATTACATTCCAATCCAGCACTCTTAGTTCTGGGCTCTTGTTGAACCTCAGTTGCTTGCATGGAGTGTGTTGTGAGATCTCCATCCCATGTAGGTCCTGCCTTTTTCTTTTTCTTAACTTTCTTATCAGATGTAACTTCTGGTTGGCTGCTTGACATCATCGAATAACTCTCTAACTCTGGTTGGCTGCTTGACATCATCGAATAACTCTCTAACTCTGGTTGGCTGCTTGACATCATCGAATAACTCTCTAACTCTTCTGAGATCTGCTGCTGTAACGACTGTTGCTGCTGTTGTTGTTTCACCTGAAAATATAATAGAAATTCGTCGAAAGGTTGTGACCAACACAGAAGGGACAACAAATAGACACTTCTCAAATCATATTCTTAACAAACAAAAATAAATAATGAGTCAGTAAATACCAAAATAGAAACTTCTGTAAAATCTCACTTGGAAACCAAGATCATTTTTCATGAGTTAGAACTACAAAATTAGAACAAAATAAGTAAGAGGCAAACATACTTTGATATGTGGATCGTATTGAGATCCTGTGAGTTGCTACATATATCCTAGCTGGTGTGTATGTGAACAAGAACAAGTAAAAGCAGTCAACATTTGTTTTTTAACAACCCATACATATATTGTGCCTTGACATCTAGGTACCAATAAGCTACTGTTGCTAATGGTGTAGTACACTAGTTGCTATGGTTATAGTACATTGGTTGCTATGAGCATAGTTTTGGGCTTTCTAGTAAAAATAAGACATATCCTGTGATGCGCTCTCAACCAATCACAAGGCAGAATCTATGTAAGGGATGTTATAATACAAGCTGTTTACCATTGGCTGGATAGCACAAATAGAGTGCATGAATGGCTCTGAAACTTCCTTATTTGTCTTCTCCATCATGGGACTATCTGCTACAGTCCTCTGTGTACTCAGGCCTTTTGATTTCCATATAGATTCTAAATGGATGAATTAGAATGGATGCGGGTTATTTGTTTGTTATACTGGTTATGATCAGTCATGTCAGAGTCATGCCGACTTTCTAGCATATCAGGGTCAAACTCTGTGTTCCCGGTTGTGACACTTGTGTCCCTACGCAAGACACTTGACCATTATTGCTTTGTCCTTCAGATGGGACGTAAAGCCTTTGGTCCCATGTCATGATTTGTAGTGTGATGCACCAACAAGATCCAGTGCACTAATATCACTAAGAGAAGGGGTTTTGTCCCCATGTTTTCTTGCACGTGCTGGCAGCAGATTGTAACCCTTCTAAGATGAATGAAAATGTGTGAATACAATTTTAAGAATAGCTCTGTACACCCGTCATAAAATAACAAGTGCATTGTGATGCCCAACAATAATTTGGCAGTCAGACCAGGGGCTTGTCCAATACTGGGAAGAGAAACTTGACACGTGTGAGTGAGTGAATAATCCACATAATTTGATTGAGACTGACTTGACACAATAACTTGAAGTTTTCAAGAGAGTAGGTACACTTAAAGAAGTGTCATTCCTAAAACTGCATTTCAAGTGTAGTATAATTGAACTTACTTCGCAACTGCATACTCATTCCTTTTCCATATGTGCTAGTTGCAAATCCCCCTAATGAAGAGTAGCCCTCTAATGAAGAGTAGCCCCCTAATGAAGAGTAGCCCCCTAATGAAGAGTAGCCGTCTCTGTCTCTTGATCTCTCTTGCTCTGCTTCAACTGGTACCTCATCATACTCCGCTTCCTCCTCTTCCTCATCCTCACAGCAAAACACCATATTATCATAAGACTCAATTTCATCTTCTATGGATCTAGATAGAGCTGTAGTTTCATTAATAAGTACCAATGGTAACATACTATCCTTCATAGGGTTGGAAATACATTAAAGACGCAAATCTGTGAGGTGTTTTTTCTGAGTTATCTTTGTTTTCTAATGGATTTCTTTGGTGGTCACTTTCCTCAGAAACCTCACATTGTTGATGAAAATGAAAACATTTTGTGAAAGAATTTCTTCAAGTTCTGAAATAGGGATATGATATGTCTACCAAAGGTCTCTACTAACTTCTATCCCACTCATCCTTCCTGATTGCTTTTCTTTCATCTTATGCATCTTACTCTTCCGAGTGTATTCTGCTCTTTCCTTTTCAACATTTTTCTGCTACACAAATGTTCTTGTGTGGTGAGTTTTCATTTAATAGCCATTCAGTAAGACTCTGTTAGGGTTGATGTGTCTGGCGATTGGCAATTGTTTGTATTTATGCCAAAGTTCATTTTAGTTAGTAAGCAGTTTTTAATCAGCTGTTAATAACCATTGCTTAATAAACACACACAGCCACAAATCCCGCTCTGTGTTGCAGTCACTCTGTGGACATTCCTTTGTTCTGTACACTTTAGGATAATCCTATTCTTCAACACTGTAAAAAACACTAAGTGTCCAATTACCATAAATTTTAATTTGTTAAAAACAAACATGTCATTATGAGTTGTTATGAATCACCAAAGAAATATTTAATAATTTTCCATTATTTGTTTTTCAACAGTGCTGAGGTTTGAAAACATGAAGTTATCGATAACTTTTATTCTGGTTCTTGTCTCTTTTTTTTACAGCCATTCACAGTGTTTCAGATTTTGGTTACTACTATCAGCAAGTCACTACAAGTGGCTTGTTGTAAACACTGGATAAGATACACACGTCACAGTGTACAAAACAATGCTATAGCGAAAGACTTATGAATCATTTGTGATGAAAAACTCCAATAACAAAATCTTTCTTCGGTTTCCAGCAATATTAACATTAAACATTAAAGTTCTGTATGAAATGATTAGAGAGAATATGCGATGAAACTATGTAATGGTAAAAATAAATAGGCTAAAAAGTTTAGTAAAACTTACTTTGTTCATCTTCAGAGCTTTCCATGCTGTCAAAGTCATCTGCAATTAAACAGAGAAAGTGTAAATAACATTATTTGATTTATTTATTTGAAGTCACAATAAGTAGTACGGATATTTCTTTGTTTCACAAAGAGATTTTCCAAGGCACAAATTCTTTGTGATGAGATGTCAGTGTTTGCTTAGGAAAGAGGCTGACAAAATTTGACCTTAAAACGAAAATTCAAAAGTCAAACTTTAAGTAACATACCTTCGGAGATTTGATCCCATTCAACATCATCCTCCATGATGTCATCAATACATTCTTCTAGAGTCTGGAAAAAATGTAAAAGACTTTCAAAATACCAGGTGATCACAATAAAGCAAAGTAAAAATTTGAAAACAAATAACACTGCCAATAAAAACTTGTTTTGTATAATAAAGTGTGATACATTATTGGTTAAACATGTACCCTGACAATGGATGAGGAATGTGGTAACTGAAGGACTTCATAATATTCTTTACCAATATGACATCAACCTGAATTACATCCCATCACAGACACAGTGATCTAACCACAGCAGCAAATTCAGGGCTTTTATCTTAGATACATCATATTTGAACATTGTCAATGCCAACCCATGGACACCAGTCAACTTCAATCTCATTTTCATTTACATTTGTTCCCATATGTATCTCTCGCATAGCACTTGAGCTGTGAGGTCATGTGTGGTATCACTTGTGAGGGTGTATGTAGTACGGATTTGAACCTCGACAATAGAGACTCTGACTCCAAAGAGAGGCCCCGGACTCGGACAACAGAGACACAAACTCAGACTTGGCTTGTGCAACTCGACCATAGCACGGCCAGGAGTTAGCCTTTTTGTGATTTGACTCCTCTTTGTTACTCATATTGTACATGGACAGCCAGAAGCTCCACCTTATCTTTTTATAAATAGACACATCTAGAAGTGACATAGCTTCAATCATCTCAAAAAGATTTTAGAAAGAGTGTCTTTCATAAAGGAGTCCTTTACTAGAATAATCTAAGTGCAGAACTTAAACAGTCAGCCAGTGTTTTATCTTTTCGTAAAAAACTAAAGAATATATTGATTGATTTATACACCACTTAATTTATTTGTATCTTTTTAAAAAATTTTTAATACACCTAATGTATTAGTAATTATATATCTATTGTCTAGTCTCACTCATGCATAACATGTCCGTGTCCCGGTACTGTTTTCCTTGTTTTACGTTTCTTTTGTCTTTGTCTTTATAGGGAAGGGGAACAAAAAGCATTTGCTTCTTCTTTTTCCTACATGTTAATGTCACATATTATCTATTTATTTTTCAATATTTTGTAATGAATGATGTTGACATGAAATAAATGTATCTGAAAAAAAAATAAAAAATAAAAAATCATTCAGCCCCCAAGGTCATGACAGGAGACTGTATAGACGATGTGACCTCTGACGTCATTTGAAAATCATAACATGATGCGCGCGCATGTCGCCGGGCAAAACCTTTGTGTACTTGACAGCCAGCTAGAAAGTACACGCAATATTACCATGACTACGCGTCTTTTTGCCCGGCGGAACATGACTTGGACAACAGACTTGTCAACAGAGGGCGGTTTGAATGTAAACAGAGGTCACATCGTCTATAGCAATCTCCTTCACTACATGTAGCTTTTCCAAGCTTGAGTCACTACTGGAGGTGGAGCAAACAAAACTGGGATTGGTTGCTTGAGCAAAGGGAGCTGAACTAAAATGGCTAGGGGTTGAAAAGACAGAGCTGTCCTTCATGTGTTCTTAAAGATTTTGTGACGATGAACACCGATGCTGGTACTGACCTCGGTTTCTTCAGGTGCATCTTGGGATTGATGGTGCTGCCAGTCTAAATATGTTAATGAATCAACTGCTTCCTTCTGCAAGAGATCAGTGATGTTGACCCCTGACCTCACTTTTTCACCTTCAGTCTGACAAAAGAAACAACAAATACTCAGAAAATTGACAGACTCCATGCATTTATCTTTATCCTGGTCAAATATAAACAGTAAGACAAATGTTTAGGACTTACAAAATAAACTTCCTCAAACAATGTGACATGAGTGTATAATACTGATGCTGTGTTGGTTTGTCTGCAACTTCACTCAACTCAATTCAAGCCCTACATGAATGCCACTAATAAGGCAAGCCAAAGGCAAGGTCCTTTATCACAACCTGCAAGGTTTTAAACGGGTGTTTCAGACTGCGTCACCACTCTCTTATTCCAATTCATAAATATTTATGTGTTAAAATCATCAAAACACTTTTAAATGTTAAGAACAAATCTGAGAGTTTAGCCTCAGCTCACATTGACAAGTTTCGAACGTGCATGCTTACGATTCAAACATCACCTGCGAGTTTCAAACTTGCGCAAGCCAAATATGTGACATACCAACTTAAATTGGACCGTGAAGTTGAAATGCTTCCCGCAATCATCTCATACCACCCTCTTTGACTCAATATCGTCGGGTCATTTTTAAACAGCCTGTGACCGTGTTTATATTGCACATTGTGATTATCTCTCAACCAATCAGAATGGATAAACTTCCCAAGCATTTATGAATGAATAACAGATCAAGATACATCTGGTGTAAGGTATTAATATATCGCAAGAGCAATGACGGCTAGTCCAGACCCAGAAAGCTTCACTAACCTCATCTCTGACCTCAACAGCCACAAAGCTAGTAAACTGAGTAACAATGGAATACTTCTTGCTCAAGCTGATGATGTACGTCTTCTGCTCAGCTTTTCTTGCCTCATGTTGGGTGTGGTCTGTTGCTAAGGAACCCTCCTCCCAATCACGAATGATGTTGCGGGCTGTCAACTGATGCAGAATCTAGAAACAGAAAAATAAACCAAGTTTTGGTGGAAATTAAAAAATAAAAACTGGATGAATGCATAGTTTAAAAAGACAAAACTGAGGAAGTAAGTTCATAAGTGGCATGTCTTGGTCGAGCGGTTAAGAGCACCAGACTCAAGCTCTGGTGTTTCTGATCAGCGGAGTGTGGGTTTGAGTTCCGGTCAAGGCACTTTAGCTTTAAGCGGGATACTTTACCATTATTGCTTCGACCTTCCGATGGGACACAAAGCCGTAGGTTTCGTGTGTTGTGTAATGCACATAAAAGAACCCAGCTACACTTAACATTAAGAGAAGGGGTTTGCCCCTGTGTTTCTGGAAGTGGCTGCTGAATATGCTGTACCTTATAAACCTATAGAAGGTGCTACATAAATCGGTTTCTAATTCATAACTTAGCTCTGCTTCGCCTGTTGAAATAATGAGCTATTCGATACACCCCAGTGTGTGTTATAAAGCGCTATTTAACCAGTTCGACGCAAATGACGAGTTAACTCGCGAGAATTTTTTTTACTGACACTAGGAGGACGAGTAAACTCGCCAAATTTACATATGAATCGCCGTTACCCTCAGCGTGCGAATTGTGTATGGGATTCAGTTGTAGTTGCATTGCGGGGTACCAGGGATATATCTAGTGTAATTTACTAGCGATTGGTGGCGCTATTGAACTTTTATGGACACAGGGCCAGCCGATGAACACAACGATTGAGATGACATTTGTTGACAAAATCAAGATGGCGGCCTCCATGAGAAAACGCGTGTACAATAATGACACGGAAATTCTTGGATATTTTGTATCGTCAGGGTCCTCTAATTCCGATTCATCTAGTTCAGAGGAAAGTAAGGGTAATAGTTCAATAGTTCTGATTCAGAGTTTGAAAATAATAGTGAAAAAAGCGAGAATTCTGAAGTTAGCATGGTTATATCGAAGTCAGTTCTGATGATCACGATGATGAGCTGAGGTGAGTGATGATAATGCAGATTTTTCTGAGGGATCCGTATCTTGAGATGGTGAAATGTGAGTTTAAACAAAAAGAGAGAAATGTGAAGGTGTTTTCCCCTATTGTGACATGTTTTTTAAATCACAGAGCTTTTTATTTCAGAAAATTGTCATAAAGAATAAAATTATGCCAGCACTTGCACTTTTTTTTTTATTTCAACAAAATTCACAAAAGTATCCCGCGTGGGGGGTAAATTCGGTGAAAATTTATCCCGCGTCGAACTGGTTAAGAACCCAGTATTATTCTTATTACTAATGCAATAATCTTATGCCTGTGAAGTATTTGTAAAGTTTGGCAAAGTACTTACCTTTCCCTGTGTGATGCTAAGATCATGAGTGGATACCATTGTAGATACCTCCTTACCATCAATAGTAGCTGTTAATGTAGCCTGGACAAATCAACAACAATGAATTATTGCTTTCCTTGCACAATATCCTCTTCTATAGTTTAATATTATCTTCATGCAAAGTTAAACAATTTGTGATCACTTAGTCCAAATCTATCTGGTAACCTATGCTACATCAATCAAGAAAACCTTATATGAAAAATTTTTACATAAAAGACCCACCTTGAAATGACGATCTTGTACAAATAAACTGAACATTTTTTAAACAAGTGAAGTTTTACGGTCACATGTAGCCATGAACCTCTCAATAATTATCTTACAAGAAAAGAAAAAACTCTTTGAATTTCTCTTTTTAAACACACTGGGAGAGCTTGTATCAATACCTGAGAACAATATGGTACAAAGCCATACACAACCTGCCGGGAACCACTGAATAATGAAGTGATGTGATTGGGTGCTTGGATCGGAGTTGGAGCATCATCATCAAATTGACACCACTTGACGTTGACAGACGACAGGACGGGCTGTGAGGCTCTACTCAGCTGCGACTGGACCTGTACGAAGCAAACAACAATTTCAAATCAAACTTTGTTTAAACACTTCTTAAACACAACTACACTTCTTCCTGATCTGTTGGAATGTTCACACAGTTAGTTAGTAAGCACAAACTTGCTTAATAGCTGAAACTCCATAAAGGTGGCTATGACTATAGCTGTGGCTGTTGCTAAGATTGTTGCTATGGGCTTCCTATGCTTCATCACACGATCATGTGGCAATCAAGCCGGAGCCGCTAGTTCCAACATGACCTAAGTTATCAAACATTAAACATCCATATCCACCTGCTATGGTAAAGTTACTACAACCTCCAACTGAAAAACACCCCCATCCTAAGCTGATCAGCTTAATACATACCTTGCCTTCCCATTTGGACTTGGTCTTGTTATCAAAATACTCAAAGGCACCAGCTCCAGTATTGGACACTGCACGCAGGAGGTACTTATTAGCTGTAGCACTATCAATCAAATTAAGCACAACAATTAAACTTGATGCATTTTGTATATGATGTACAGGCACAGGATTACTGATTCTAGTTTGGGCTACTCAAGATGTGGTGATTTGAAATGGAAATTTCCATAAAAACGGTATACTTTGTTTTTACAATTTATTCACATAGTGTGACTGAGTGGTCTAGAACAACACACTCAATTTATGATGACAAAGGGATCAAAGTGTGGATCGCATTCCAGTCATGACACTTGTGTCCTTGAGAAAAACACTGAACTAAAGTTGCTTCTCACCACCCAGAAGTAAATAGGTACCTACGAGGGTAAACTATGAGCACCTTATGCTACTGGTGAAGCATATAAGGAGTTGAGATGGTTTCAGAAATGCTCAGGACCCAATGAACAGCAACTCTTTGAGAATCACAACTTACAATTGCAGAGAGTAACATATTAATCATTATTTTGTACAAATATTAAGTGATAAAAGAACTGGATGGATATATTAGTTTATATAAAGGGAAATGTCGTTCAGAAAATTAAGTAAGAAATTCATGAATACCTGACACCAAATGTAAAGACCCTTGTGTGACGGCAGTTCTTACGAACAGTTTCCAGTGTGGCTTCTTCATTGCTGACATGACCATCAGAAATAAAGAAGACATTTCTGAGTTGTCCAGATTTCAACATAAAGTACGCCTTGAGAGGGCGCCAGACATCTGTGTTGCCCATAGTGGCTGACAGACCCTGAAGGAAGCTCTGAGCTGTTTTCATTGTCTCTTTGTTCATGACTTTGCTCTGAGGAAACAACTCTTCAAAATCTGAGGAAGGTAGATGAAATCCGTGTGCATTAATAGAATCAGAAATGTGAATAAAAATACAGGAATAAAGTTGTTATTAATATTCTTAATTTCTGGTAATGAAACCAAGGATGCCTCCAAAGTGAACTGAATCACTGTAACTCAGACATCTGAGGAAACCTGTAAACAAGGGTGCTTGGAATAAACCACACCAAGGTAAACCCCTACTAGTCCGAGAAAAAGGGTTCTGGGTTCTTATGTGTGCACAACCAATCTAAAGGACAAAGCAATAATTGTATAAGTATCTTGCTCAGCAAGAACAAAGCATTGTGTAAAGCAGGTCTGGATTCAAACCCGCACTCTATAAAGGACAGAGCTTGAACACAGTGCACTAGACTGCTCGGCCATGACAATCCAGTTTTCATATCACACTGTGTCAACAAAAACCACAATTTGTATTGACAACATGTTTGGAGTAGCAATTAATTCTTAACTCGAGAAGGCAGAAAGTTTCAAATATTGAAATACAAGAAGCAAAAAAAACAAATAAATATATCTTTCATTTTAGAATAAATGAATTGTTTTCTTTGTTAATTACCTGTTCCAAAAACAACGATATTGAACTTGCAGTCTTTTGTCAGATGATGAAGGATCAACATCACAAGTTTCTTAGCATCTTGTAAGTTGCTTTCTCCCCGCATTGAATTGGACAAGTCCAAAAGAATCACCACTTCTGATTGGCCAGAGCTGTTGGCATCAAACTCAGGGTAGAAGGTCAACATGCATGCTTGGCTGTCTTTCTCTGTGGGGTGTCTTTCCGCCCACATTCGAGGAACATGAATCTCGGCTAGGCCAATCAGAAGTTGGAATCCATCATCAAGTCCGCTACACTTTTCTGACAGGCAAACAGTTGCTTTAGTTGCCGTTTGCTGTCAACAAAGAAATTATAAAACATTTTGAAAAGGTAAAACAATAAGTAGTTTTTAAGATAAAAACCATCAAAACCAACTATTTTATCTTCTTTAACCATTTGATGCTGGCTATTTTTTCACCCAAGTGTATTTTTTGTGTAACATTATTGTTCAAATGTAACCATGACTAAATGAAGCAAACATGTGGTCTTTGGCACTGGGATTTACAGCTTTCTTTTGAAAAAACTTGCAAGAGAGCACTCTTTGTTCAGTATGAATTGGTTGCCTCTAGTTTGCAAGCCACCTTGGATAGTCACCCATGGCATGTTGGAATCTCACACTCGGTGTTGAGAGCAATGGAAACAACCATGGCAGCTATTTGGTGTTCGGTAATCCTGGTAGGTCAGACACAAACACCCCAGACAAAGCAGGACACCCTGAGTGCATGCATGGTGCACACAAAACAATGGACATTCCGAGTCAACTCATCACCCGCTGTTGAGCTCGCCCCACACAGAACGTTCAGAGCGAGCTACCACGTCAAACGCACCACACACAAAGACAAATAAAGTGTATTTAGACACTTTCCCCGAGTCTTCCTGAATCTGTGAACTTTGCATGACACAATGGCCTCCAGGGTCATGTGGTTAGAGCAATATAATTACATATTCTAAAGGGAAGTGAACAGTTACTAACAGCAAAAACGCGCATGTTGGCGTCGACCCCTTGCCGTCCATGGGTCTGGTGGCGCTATATCGATGACATCTTTTTCATCTGGACTAGTGATGAAGCAAGCCTCATAGCATTCATTAACCACATTAATTCCTTCCACAGGACTACTCTTGCAACTCTTGTCTGCTTGTATGTGTGTTGTGTTGTCATTTAGCCTTTGAGAAAGACTCTGCTAGGGTCGAAATGTCAGGCCACTAACTTATTTTTAGCAAAAACAATGGGCGAACAATAATGATGAAGGCAACAAATTTTCTTCACACTTGAACTGAAGCTTTTAAAGTATCTCCTAGTTACCTTTTGTTTGATTGGATGAGTGGGAGATTCCAAGCTTTGGATGTCATAAGGCATCTCCACATTAACATGAACCGATAAAGATCTGAAATAAATAAATGACAATACGTGAATATTTTTAAAAGATCTTATCTTCAAAGTCATGTTACTGGGGTGCGGTTATAATTTCCTTTCAACAAATTTCAAGATAAGTAATTTGAGATGGCAATCTCAGTCATTATTTTCCAAACAGAATATTCCTGACCTCTTTGTGTCTGAATTCACTTTGACTGTTTCAACATCTGTCTGAGTCTCCTGAGCTAAAGCTTCATCTTTCCTCCATGGTGCCACGCTGCCTGGTAACGTAAAGAGGATTTTATCGCCTTCAACTGCAAGCTCAGCAACGTAGGTTATCTTGATGACAACAGTAGTATTGGGCGGGAGATTGCCAACACTTACAGTGAAAACATCCTATCAAGAAAACTATTAATTATTAATAAGTGTTTAAAGAAAGTTAAATTAAAATCAAATCTATATACAACTTCATAAATTTTAGTCAGAACAATCAATAATTTGTTTTCCTGTAAAAACGTCAGGACTTCTGATTTTGAGCTCCAAGTAGGTGCACATTTTTATTCATACAGTCAGTTCCTAGTAGGTGAACCTACTGCAACCAGTAGCAACGAAGTACAAATCAACTTACTTCCAATCCAGCCAAATATAAATTGATGTTTGTTTTTCAACCATGAGATGAACTCAGTGGCTCAGTTGTTGGATTTCTCATACAATTCCATCATGAACTAATTTGATCTCCTTCGCTTCTACATATTCAATACTTCATCTGCAAGTGCAATGTTTGACCTTTGAACTATGACCTACCGGTTTCTCCTCATCCATGAGGTACGCTCCATGACCTTGGCTAATTGCCTCTTTATACTCTCTATGAGCAGTTTCTTTCTCCTTCACTTCACCCACGATGTGTTTATCATTAATAAATGCTTCAAAGCCACACACTGCAGCTTGCTCATCAAGGGGAAATACGTACTTGGCTTCTATGGGTATGTCGCTATCATTAGCATAGACTTGAAGCACAACAACCTGACGAGGTACACCAAATACACACAAGAGTTAAAGTAACAAACCACAAGAGAAAGTAAATTTTTATTTAATTTTAGGCTGAACCAAGAAAAATTTACTAGAACAGGATTTGAACCTGCGACCTCCAGTTTAGTGCTCTGCGCCATCTAGCCCTAATGTTGGTGGTCTCCCAATTTATGTTCAAGTGTGATAATAGACCGATCCATTAAGCCCCGCCTCCTTACGAGTTGACCAATCACAGCCGCGAAACCCGATCACCATTAGTGCAAAGATCACCAAACGGCTCAAATGGTGATCAGATTTCGCGGTTGTGATTGGTCAATGAGAAATGGGCGTGGCTTAATGGATCGGTGTATTCAGTTGGACTAGAGCACTGGTACATTAATCCAGAGGTTGCAGGTTAACATCCTGTTCTAGTAAAAGTTTCTTTGTTCACTTCAAAATCATGGTATCAATATAGTGGACTAACCTGAGCAGCCAAGTCCAGTAGCCTGGCTCTTACATGGACAGCTTTCAATGGTATGGGTTGATCAGCGTTAGAGAGAAGACCAGGCTTGATCTTGGTTAGAGGATTCTCTACACTTTGCACATCACTGAGATCTGTGGGTTAAACAGGAATAAGATCATTGTCAAAACACGATCATTGGCTTAGAAATGACTTTAAATAAGAAAGAATAAGAATACAAGTGACCAAACTGTAGCCAGTTTGTGTGTTTGGCTTAGTATCATCACAAGTCACTGTCTTTCAGCAAGCCAGACTACAAGCCAGTAAGCAAGCCAGTGAGCAAGCCAGACTACAAGCCAGTAAGCAAGCCAGACTAAAAGGCAGTAAGCAAGCCAGACTACAAGGCAGTAGCAAGCCAAACTACAAGGCAGTAAGCAAGCCAGAAAACAAAGCCAGTCAGCAAGCCACTGAGCAAGCCATACTACAAGCAAGTAAGCAAACCAAACTACAAGATGGTCACCAGCCATTCAACAGTTCACTAAACAAATTTAACACCACCAACATCTGCAGGAAATAAACCAGTCACTCACACCATCATGCAAATATCCCTTAAGAGTTATTGGTTATACAGTATTTTTCATGGCCTGCTCCAAACAACTGCCAAAGTTATATTTACAGGATGCGACCCAAAAATTGAAAACTCTCGCAGAATAAAATAAATGTAATAAACTTTTGAATATTCCAATTTACCAATGGTAGCCGATAGTTCCTCTTTAATGTAATCCACATCAACGTCTTCTACGACATCTTTAGTGTCTTTATTGTCACACACAGGTAACATTGTCGGTTTATCATCAGGTAACGAAAACTCAATCAAGTATCGAAGACGCTGTTGATTTGTGTTGTACACAACATACTCATCGTCCTGTCAAATAAAAGAAAGACCGACTGTGGGCATGAGTAACATGAATAACCTAACAATCAAAAGAAAACCCAACTAACAGGAAAAACAATAAAGGGTATAACTTTGTATCCATCACATTAGCAGTTGAAGTCAAGTACCTCAAAACCACCTGAAAGTGTTCCAACATGAGAATAGACATGCAGGATTTAAACATTGAATAGATCGGTGATTTTGTTCCCTCACACACATTACAAATCTTATACATGGTTCCGGAAGGTTCCTGGATGTTAGAATATGCAAGACTTTTAAAGTTTATACAAGCAGGATAAGCAGGTTAACCCAAAGAGTAACGTTTTTTAACTGATATGTAGACCTCAGTCTTTTTTTGACTGCAATGAATAATACCTTGAAGTCAGAATGGTTGGTGCCATTGTGCTTGACGCCATGAACACTGTGGAATCCATCTGGTGGCTTCAGGAGATCCTTCTGGTAGATTGTTGTGTCATGACAGTTTCCTAGTGCTACTTGGTTTACTGCCATGAGACGTGTTCCTGTAGTTTGGCTTGCGTGGGAGTACTTGGCACTTGTACTGTAACAACAATATTAGTTTAAATAGAGAACAAATTTAGCTGTTGCAAACTTCTGACCAACCAAAATGACCTGTGTTCCTAATGCAAAACATTTTAAGTATAGCAGAGTCATAGTCCGTTCCGTTATTCTCCTTGCCATAGCCATAAACGTATGTAAACAATAAACACAATTTAAGACACCTTTATCAAATTTGATGGACTACCAACAATCTAATGAACCTCTGCTAACATGTTTGTCTTCTAGAGTTAGTTTGGTTTCCGATGAATATCAGAAGTATTAAAAGTATTAATTTCTTTATGAACAAAATGCAGCACTATATCTGATTCCCTTCAACCAGGTATACAACCAAAAGAAATATTGTTCTGCACATCATAACTGAGTTATATCAGTGGTTTTTATATTTCGTTTTAATTCAAATTTGCATTTTTTTCCATATTGAATGAAAATTATGGGTTCAATGATTACATAATGAAGTGTTATTCAAAGGCAAGGTCCTGCAAGCCTCGATATATCCTGGACCTTGCCTCCATCAGGAAACTTTAATTTGTGTTGCTGTTTATGAATTGCTCATGGATATAGTTAAATTGGTTGAAAAAAGAGAGCTATACAACAAGTAGTCATATAAATGACGGTTAGACTGTTACTGTTATTCCCATCAGCAAGTAGTTGGTTTAATTTCAAGATTGTCCAGTAGTTTCATTTACCCAAAGCTATCAGCAAAATAAATTCCACTTCCCAGCATTCCAGCATCTGTCCTCTCCCCTCCAAAATCATCCACGACTACCTTTGGTAGAACCAGACCCCTGTTTGAAAACGAAATAAAGCAAATCAAAATCCAAAACCTTCATCAATAATCATGAAACTTACACCCGGTTCAGACAGGCGCTCTAGAGTCGCGCCGAACCAAAAGTACATGAAAAGTTCGACGTCTGAAACAGTTAGGAGCGACTTGACGCGCTAGAAGTCGAAAGATCGACTGTTGCAGTCGTTCGGAACGACTCTGGAGCGTCTTGGTTTCAGACGTCGATCTTGTCATGAGCTGAACCTAATGTAAATGTTATGTCAAGTTCACCTGTCTGAAACCAAAATTTAATTGGGTCGACCTAGAGTCGCTCCTAATCTATTTGGTTCGGCGCGACTCTAGAGCGCCTGTCTGAACCGGGTGTTAGCTCTTCATCATTATTATCATCCTCATCATCAAGGCTGTAGTTCGTCCAGCTGTTGGACAAAGCCCTCCTCATAAAACTTGCATTTGCCTCTCTCTAGCGCAACTCTGGTCCATGTAGCCGTGCCCATGTGTGCTGTTATGTCATCTCTCCATCTTCTCTTTTGCCGTCCTCTCTTTCTCTTGCCTGTTCAGGGCTTCCATTCTGTCAGTCATGTAGTCTACCTGTTGTCTTGTCCACCTTTACCTTTTCAATGATGTCCTTGACTTTTGTTTGTCTCGAAACTTGGCTCAATACATTACAAATGAGAGGAAATCTCAAGGTGAGTTTGAAAGGAATATTAAAAATTGAAGTTACACTTTGTTGTTCATGTATGGAACAATTGTGTGGTAGCCCGTTATTTAATGGTCAGTAAACGTCATTTGGGGTTGACCACTGTTAATAGATCAAGCCAAAGGAAAGGAGTATTAACTAACATCTGTGACCCTGAAACCAGTTTCATTTGAATTCTGAGACATACTTATATAGCACTTTGTAAGGGTTAACAAGGTGAAGTGGCGCAATCTGCAGCTATCCAAGCCAAAACACCATGGAAAACCTCTTCTCTTAATGCCAAGTGTACTGGGTTCTTTTAAGTGCAACACACAGAGCCCATGGCTTTATGTCCCTTCCGCAGAATGAACAATTATGATGAAGTGTCTTGCTCAATGACACAAGTGATGTGACCAGGACCTGACCCCCACTCTGACAACACCAGGGCATGAGTCCAGATCACTAGACTGTTCTGCCACTCCAGATGAGACCATTTACAGGTACATGTAGTAACAAAAATATACCAATGACTGACTTACCGAGACAGGATACCAACAAAGTTAGCTGGTCGTGATGCATGGAACAGCAGCTGACTGTTATGAAGCTTGGCGTTATAACTAGTCAACTCCAGAGCGCGTGTCACAGCAAAAATGTTCAAAACCTTAACTGGCCAGATCTTCCTGGGGAGGGAAATCAATTTCAAATGAGTATTTGGCTACATGACATTGACTTGAAATACTACAAGTTAACAGACGATTTTAACAATAATTAAGCTATGTCCAAGATACTAAGTACATTGGGCTGATCCAAGCAGAATCTGTTTTTAGAAGAAAGGAAACCGTTTATCACATGCAATCCAATCAGGGCAGACAGGACAAAACTGCTAAGCAGCCAATTTTCAAATGTTAAATGATGGAAAGGTTCGCTAATACTGTGTGAGGGTCAAATCATTTCAGAGAAAAACTAAAAGTCTGCATAGAATACGTTCAAAATATGATTTTGTTAAGTTCGAGGCCCAGGTCAGCAAGAAAAATGCAACTGTAAATTTGAAGCATTTTAGTTTGAAAAATTAAGAAAAGTTTGTTAACTTTACAGTTGGCGAGTGTCTCAAAAGTCTGAATGTAGGAGATGTTCTAAACAGATTGCTTAAGTACTCCAGTGGGCATTTTTATTCCTGTAGTAGGCACAATGTAGAAGCCCAGCAGAACATTCTGGCGGTCTACTGGATTGCAAGCGTATGCCTAAGGGAACATAACATTTTGCCTAGAATATTCCTGACATTTTAGAAACTTCCTAATTTAATGAGTGAACTTTTTTGAAAAGTAAAAAGCCAAAACTAACCCTTGTGTAGAAAGTACAAAGTTCTTGACATCATTGTACTCAGGATGATTGGCAGGAAGGCAACTGATGTGACACCGCAGGGCTCTATACTTGGACTCTACGCTGCTTCGCTTTGACCAGTTGGTTGTCTCACTCACACTTACAATGTCTTTGATAAGCTAAATAGAGAAACATTCAATAAAAAAACAAATAAAAAACAACAATTACGCTATTTATTAATCATGGAAATTAAACCAACAAAAGCATTTAATGTATAAAAAGCCACAAATCTGAGATTGTTTTTGTTGGTAGGCAAAGTCTTTTCAAGTTTAGATTGTCTTTTGATTCCGGTTAACTCTCCTGCTCAAAATTGTCTGGCCATCAGGCAAACTTTCTATGGCCTCAGTTTACAGCATGGCTTCATGCTTCTCATAATGATGTTTGTAATAATCGCATCTGTCCTCACTTCTTATCAGGTGGAGAGCAGCAATTAATGTATTACCTGGCAGAGGTCTTGCTTCTTAGCGATTACACTCTTTGTTTTAAAGTCTTCTTTATGATGCATCTTGTGTGGTATCTGACTGTAGAATTCCTGACTCAGTTCTTCAATGGTCAACTCGGATCCACTCTCATCAGTGTCTTTGGCATCCAGTGCCTTCTTGATTTGTAGAAGAATGCTCTCTGCTTTAGTCACCTGTTACATTAATTAATGCAATTGTAATAATGGAAGAGACAAGATCTTGAAAAATGTTGTTGTCAACAGTTGGACATTCAAATCAAACTTTGAGAATGTTACAACAAACTCTTTTCTGAGCCTATACCTCTTCCAACAGATCGATTATGAGGTATACACCAGTGTTTTCCCTGGCTGAAAAACAAAGAGATCTGGAAAACATACAAATCGAGGATTGAAGTAAAATTTAAGCAACCTGCAATCTGACAATTGTGTGATAATTCCATCAACATATCCAAATTATGAGTTCTTGACACATAGAGGTCAAGCAAAAAGCTCATAAAGCACATGAAAACAACATCAAATAGTTAGTATTTCTTCTGCGGCAAATCTTCACAGCGAGGTGGATATTGATAAAAAAATGAACGAGGTGGTCACAGAAAGTAACAAGGTGGACTGCCTCACAATTGAATTGGCACGAAAAACATTGGTATCAGCACAAGATACAATGAATGAAACTTTTTACACTGCAAATCAAACCAATCAAAATTGCAGTTGACTTCTCTAAGCTATATTAGTTTCTCTTTAGCTTTATTGTCTAAATTGCTTTTCTCAATGTCACTGACAAACCTTTTCAGCAGAAAGGGTCTTGATGTCTACGGCTAAAACATCTTCAAGTTCACCTATGACCTCCTTCCAAAGACTTTCCACAAGTGATGCAACGTCTAGGCTCATCTCTCCGTCACAATCTCCTGAGACTGCTAGTTGATTCTAAATACACCAACATAACAAACAATCAAAATGAATAACAAAATCAGTTAATCCTGGACTGGAGGCTTAACTCTTAACAAACCAAATCACACCCAATCCTGACAACAATGAAATCTTAAATCACCTGTCTGTATCTTGGAGATCCAATCCACCTTGATGCTGGCCTCTTACTCCTTTTCATTTTGAGGCGTTGATTATAGAGAAAGCTATATAACTCCACTGCAGACTCACTTGACTCACAATACATGACTTCTCGTATGCCGGAATCCTCATTCTGTACAAACAACATCAACATAGATTTTGTCTGAATCTCTACCATTGAAGTTTTTACTTCTAATTGTATAAATGCATCTGTGTATATGATTTATTAATGAATGAATTGAGTTAAAGGTAAGGGTTGTTCAAAGTTTTCAACACAACCATGGGGAGTGATTACAAACTGTGCACGACTATAAAAGTACCAATACACTGATATTTATACAGTAATAAAATGAGGAAATCAATGATATGCCCCAAAACATACTGAAAAACCTAGTGGGGGTGGGTTTAATTTGAATATCATGCTAATAACCTTTGACACTGTCGCGCAGGAGAAAAATACCCACATTGAAAGGTACTGTGGGGAGGAGGAGTGGTTCAAAACAACAACACTCAGGGTTACCTTAAAAATTTTGACAACACTTTGGTCCCTTTTTGTCTATTAGCTGACACCCTTCCGTAGTGCATGAGCCACACTGACAACATTTTAATCACTTTCCAAACCAAACTGGGACTTAATCGAAACAAAGAGGACATTTTTGTCTGCAAGTAATACACAAAACACAGGCTGAGAGAGGGTCCAGTAGGTTTGGGACCCTGTAAAACATTAGGTTCCTGCTCCTTCTTACACCCCCACCAGCCACCTGGCTATATCCTTAATTACTTATAGAGCTCATGGGTGTGTTCCATTGCCCAAGCTACCTACCATCATGTCATGTAGATCCCCTCTATGGATGAACACCCTGAATCTGTACTTTACTTCATCATTGTTAGTTTCTGTTGAAGTTCCATCAAACACATCATCAGGAATGACATGCAACTCAAGCTGGTAGAAAGATCTCTCTTGGCTTCGAATTTCTGTCTTCTGGAAACAACATAAAATGATAGTGGCGCAGAAATTTTCATTTGGGGAGCAAGCAGGAGCAAATACATCATTTAAGGGGGTGGGGGGGTGGTGGCTATTTCATGCATCCAACCATTCATTTGCATTTTCAACCTCACTTGGGGTGGGGGGCAAGGGTTCTGAGTGAGGGGGTCTGCCACTGGTAAATGACCAAGAAAGCCAAAGTGCAAATGATGATTAAAAACGTTTCACACATGTTGGCGAGAACCAGACATTCTCCATTCCAATCTCTGTTTGTCTGTGGAACTGAAAATCATTCTCATTGTCAAAGAGCCTCAGTTTATTCCTATAGTCTTGTCTAAGAAAACAGAGATGCACATTATATAAAATTATTTTTGGTGTAAATTGCTACATATTTGATTTACCTCCAAAAGAACACTTTTAGCTACTTCATAGTTGTCCTCAAGGTAAGCAGGTGAATTGATGCTTCCCCACTTCCAGACCCTAACAAATAAATTGGAAATTAGTATCAATAAATATGTAAATATAATAATTGTTTTATTTGAACAAGTCTAGTGAATTGTTAATCCAAGCCATTCATACTCACTTGAACTTGTTGATGTTAAAAAATGATATTTTGACTGGCTTCTTTGTTTCTTGATGTGTCTTGGTTGCTGTTGATTGATAAAATAAAAACAGAACATGAAGTCAAAGATTTGAAAATTGAAACTCATGGGAGACAATTTCAACAGTACGACCCAAGAAACATTCTTACATACTCCACAGATCAAAATTGTCATCAGATAATATTGTTGAGCAAATTTTCTCACTTGTAATTTTCCCTGAGCCAAACTGCATGTTTGCAGTAGTGCCAACCAGTAGGAAGTCATCATGGTCCAGCAAGCATCCCTCTTCTACACATTTCTCTAAAAAGCCAACTCCAACAATGGGTACCCCTTGCTTCTGGGCAGTGCGACCTTTATAAGAGTCAGCTGTCTTGGCTCCATTGCTGGCAACTAAGAAGGATGTCTACAAATACAAGAAAATATTATATTCAAACATAAAGGTTCAGCTTACAGGGGATCAATGCAATGGGTAAAAAGTAAAGAACTTTCCCTCCTCTTTTCTTTACAAATTTTGTTTTTAAGAGGCAGTTCATGCCACCTCAGTTAAAAGTGCTTAAAAAACTACTATTGAACTTATTTGGGAGACTGTTAGTTGGATGCATTTGTCATGAATGAGTGGCTAGTCTGGCTGGGGGAAGATTGATGTAAAGAAGCAGTTTCTGTAATCTGTACAGTAAAACAGGAACAATGTTTACATTAAGCGAAAATATATTGTATTACTGTTTCCTCCCACAAAAGTTATAAACCTGACATTTCCTCATCATCTTCTCTTCACATGTATCTTTAGACCTATGTACTAGTCAAAGTGCTAGTTACTTTTGAGGGCTGGTCCCTTGGTATCATTACCAGAAAAATGTAATAATAAAACAATAATACACCGATCCATTAAGCCCCGCCCATTTCTCATTGACCAATCACAGCCGCGAAATCTGATCACCATTTGAGCCGTTTGGTGATCTTTGCTCTAATGGTGATCAGGTTTCGCGGCTGTGATTGGTCAACTCGTAAGGAGGCGGGGCTTAATGGATCGGTCTATTGAAGCTGCCCTACCTTCTTGGTGAGAATATATGAGATGACTCCTCCATTATCTGTGACTGCTTTCCTGAGCTGTTGTTTTTTCTTATAACGGACTTGAGTACAGTCTAAATCCAGAACAAACTGATGCTGACTGAAAATACCCATCTGAGACAAAAATATAATAAATGCAATGCACAAAATTACACACCTTTTTCTAAAATTTTCTGTGCACCGAGTGAACCGTTTCTGTACTTCTTGTACTCGGATTATTCCTTTCTCTATGGATCAATTTTTGTCTGTTCAGTCTGATTACTGCAAAACCACACACTTAGGCTACACTTACACTTATAGTTTGATGGGCAGTAGTTTAAGCCTCAGCCTGTTCATTAGGCCCTGGTCATTACTCCCGAGGAAACACTTTTATGGTTATAAGCAACATTTTGTAGTTGTTCAAGGGGCAGATTTGTCAATGGCATCTGCTGGGCACTGAACATGCGAAGTGACTGATTTGGGGACTTAGAACATCTATGAATGTGTGACTTTATTTCCTTTCAAAAAATCCCCAAAGCAGAAAAGGGGGTTATACTATCCATGATCAATTTGAATGGTGGAGTTTACTTTTTAATAATAAAAATATTAGAACAATTTTATATTGGGGGATGAAGAAAACCAGCGGCAGCAAGGATTCAAATGTAGAGCATGGCAGGTAGTGGGAGGCATTCCACTGAGCTGTAACAAATGTTATATAACGTCGGCTACTTAAGTACGTGTCAAAGAGGACGCTACAACTTACAAGAGTTGCTAGCTTAACAAATAACGTTTAGTAAAACTTAACTAGTGCCGGCAATATATCCACCACTATGATCTCAAACACTCGTTGACTGCTGTCTGCGCTTTGGAGCTCGATTCACAGATGGCAACAAAAGCTTGAAATGAAAAATTTGCCTCTTGTCTCGAACAAGTTGGTTCACGTTTACAATCGTTTGACCAGTTCTGGATCACTTTTTGAATTCACGTTGTTTTTTGTTGCAATCTCTTTGATATCTTAAACAAAAAAGTTGATAAGTTTACCTAAACATGTCATAAAACTCACCAAGTAGTCACTGACAAAAAAAGATTAGTACTTTTGAAGAGGCTTTGATAAAAGTATCATCACCTGTTTGACCAGTTCAGGATCAGTTGATTCTATTCTGGATCAGTAGCGTGCCCTTTATTGCAAACCCATACTCCGATTCATAAAACTGTCTCTCAAGGACACGAAACTTCAGAAGTGTGTTGGCATGGACTTGGACTTCCTTTCTTTAGTGAATGTCATTCAAGTGTCTTCACAACAGCAGCGCAAAAACCCAGCGACAAAAACACAAAACAACAGCAAAGGCAAAAGAAAAAGTGAAGCGCACCTAAAGCATTATTGACCCCTCCAAGTTTCATTTTCTCACAGAAAACAAGAATTTGTTGAAGTAAAAATGTATCTCAAAAGCAATAAATAAACTTTCTACAGCAGCAGTATGTTTTTACCGCAGTTAGTAAGTTATTGCGGCACCATTTGACGTAATGAGATGTTGAGTGATCCCGAACTGGTCAAGGGTACGATGCCCCCACAAAGACAATTTTGGTAATTTTGTCTTCTCAAAAAAACAAGACGACTGCTCAGTATTTACAGGAAATATTTTTTACACATTCTTAGCATTTTACATAAATGTTTTTGGTCCTGGCGTTCCAATTCTAAAGGTGAGAAGTTTTAACAGCGTTTTTCAACCAACATTTTAAAACAAAATAATGATCAATTTCGCAGACAAACTTCAGGAAAACGGCCATAATTTACTTGCCAATGATGTTTGGCACCTTATTTTGGGTTTGTTGGTTTAATGGATGTTATTCTTCACATGTATCAACAGAAATTGGTAATGTGAGAAGTAATATAATTATTTGGTTATTGCAAAGTTGAAGTGATCCCGAACTGGTCAATGATCCCGAACTGGTCAAATGACTGTATATATTAATGATTAATACTAAATAAAGAAAGTGTTTATTGGGCAATATTATTTGTATTTAATTAACTTTTTAAACCTGTAAAACTTCTATTAGACCTGTTCCGTCAGAACAGACCCAGTTACTGGGCACTGGGTCTCCTCCATGGTCTAAACTTTAGTAAGCAGTTGACCCTCTGGTGATGGATGTTTGGACTCACTCTGAGTCTGAATCCAGAATATTATGGCAATTTGATGATATGATGAATGTCTTTTGGGGATTACAAATCAATATTTTTAAGCTTGCACTGATTTAGTGATTAAGTACGAAAGCCCATTAGCGCCACGAAAAAATAAAAATCAAATCCGTTATTACGGATTCGAATCCGTTATTACGGATTCGCAATCCGTTATAACGGATTCGCAATCCGTTATTACGGATTCGCAATCCGTTATTACGGATTAGCAATCCGTTATTACGGATTAGCAATCCGTTATTACGGATTCGCAATCCGTTATTACGGATTAGCAATCCGTTATTACGGATTCGCAATCCGTTATTACGGATTCACTCGAGGATCCCTTGATGGCGCTATTTGCGTTGGACAGTAATGGTTTATCCTGCCTAACTTTTATTAGGCCCAAAGGACGTACGTGATTTCAATAATCATGTTTTATTATTAATTTTTTTAAAAGTAACTGCAAATCACCGCAACCATTGTACACTTAATAATGAACCACTACAGCAAGATATTGAACTAAGTTGAAGTGCATGTTTACAAATACACAGTCCTAACCTTTGAAATTTTAATAACTTTGTGTCTTTACGGGAAAAAACACGTGGTTTAAGAAAGGCCGGACCTATCCCACTATCCTATCAAAAGCGTTTGTTATGAAGTGAATTGAAATGAATATGGTTGGAAAGATGTTATAAAAGTAGAATATAATGATCCACACAAATAATTGTGTGGTTTTTCTTATATTTCGTGAACTAACACGGTCCGCCATTTTGTGGAGTCAAATTTTGGCGGACTCAAAATGGCGGACGGTGTTAGTTCACAAGGTAAATGAAAAACCACACAATTTCGAGGCATTTTTGTGTGGATTATTATATTCTACTTTTTAAACATCTTTCGACCATATTCATTTCAATTAATTTCATAACAAACGCTTTTGATAGAATAGTGGGATAGGCCCGGCCTTTCTTGAACCACGTGGTTTTTCCGTAAAGACACAAAGTTATTAAAACCTTTTCAACGGTTTGGACTGTGTATTTGTAAATTTGCACTTTAACTAATTAGTTCAATATTTTGCTGTAGTGGTTCAATAAGTACAATGGTGACTCGATTTGCAGTTACTGTAAAACAAATAATAGATTGATTATTGAAATCACGTACGTCCTTTAATTGGGCCTAATAAAAGTTAGGCAGTAAAAACCATTACTGTTCAACGCAAATAGCGCCATCGAGGGATCCTCGAGTGAATCCGTAATAACGGATTGCGAATCCGTAATAACGGATTGCGAATCCGTAATAACGGATTGCGAATCCGTAATAACGGATTGCTAATCCGTAATAACGGATTGCGAATCCGTAATAACGGATTGCGAATCCGTAATAACGGATTGCGAATCCGTAATAACGGATTGCGAATCCGTAATAACGGATTGCGAACCGTTATAACGGATTGCGAATCCGTAATAACGGATTCGAATCCGTAATAACGGATTTTATTTTTATTTTTTCGTGGCGCTAATGGGCTTTCGTAATTAAGTTAAAGTTTACTGACTTTTTATTATTACACGGCTCCGGCAAGCAAAACTGCAAAGCATCTATAGGCCTATCAATTCATTTTATTATTTTATTAATTATATTAAGTTGCTTTACCTTGTATCATGTCGGCTTCAGGCAGTCCAACAACCAAGCCAGGTGTAAAAATCAGAATTACAACAGGAAGTAACTCAAACTGGTGGAAGAAGGAAGCACACTGCTGCTGTGTTGATCATATCCGTATTTAGAACTAGACAAGATCATTCAACACTAGTAGTAGTTTGTTCAAATTTCTATTTTTACTTTTCTAGATAAAAGTATTGAAACTAGCCTTTTGGTTAAAAAATTTCAAAATAACATCAAAATACATAATTTTAGTTTTAAAACATATAATCAACACTTAAAGGGAAGTATTTTGGATAATCTGTGGTGGTTTCAAACACCACGACGGACTGAATTAACTTTAAATTATATTATTGAAGACCGTGTTAGGGCGCCCTCTTTGTCCTGTTTGCTGGTTTGGCACCCAATCCCAAAAGAATGCATAAAATTGCAAACGTGTGTTTTTTTCTCATCGAGTTGCATACAATTCTTAGGTTTTTTTTCACAGGCACAGACTGTGAATGGAAGGCCCTTTAATTTCTTCTTAAGGTGCGTTTGGCGAGGTGTGTCAATATTTATCTCGATTTCTACTGAAAAAATGTCAACAACTTTGTGATTTTTGATGATCTGTTACATTTCCTGAAAGGTAATTTTTTTACTTTTGCTGTTAATCTTTATTTGGTATAATTTACTGATGTTTCTAGACAAAAATTAAATTAACTGTGTAAAAATGACCCAGTCAGTTTCTGGGCCTGGGGCTGGGCCTGGCCCCAGCTCAGTAGTGGACATGCAATGAATGTGGGGGAGGGGAGTCCAGGGTTTAGAATAAAGCCAAGGTCCCCTTTGCCTACTCCCAGAACTCTGACTATGAGGTTCGATCTGCTATCGTCTCCACGAACCTCATAGTCATAGTCATAGTCATAGAGTCAAGAGTGACATGTACAAAATCCTATTCGAAACTTTTTGCCCTTCACGTTTTCATGCCGACAGTTCTTTTATGAAAATCAGCGACCGTTACACCAGTATTCAAGAAAGGAGATAGAAATTTATAGCTACTTCTAACTAGAAACTATAAGGCCCCCCTGTGAGCCTTACATATAGGGGTCTAACATTTCGGGCCTCCGTAAAGCTATACGTTTTCAAAATGGTCGTTGATACATGTAGGTGAATATTTTATGGTCGTTATAGCCAGCAATAACTTCAGTTTCCTTTGTACTACTACTACTACACAACTAAAACTTTCCCAACACACTTAATATACATTCACAATGCTTGTGAGGCCTTTTTGTTGAGTTTCATTCAAAAACATCTTCAACAAATGAAATATACCACGCAATTATACTCGTGGTTGTTTTGCTCTTCATCGCGGTACACAGGCCCTGTTCGCGCATTGCACACAAATAAAGACAGCGCGTTGTATGCGCAGCCTTCTGCCAGGGCTTCCGGTGCCTACCGCTCTGTCTTGAGGCTCCGCGCACACCACACTGTCTTTATTTGTGCGCAATGCGCGAACAGTGCGAATGTCTCCAAACTGACCTAATTCTACTTTACTTCTCAAAGACCTTTGATAAAGTTCCTCATCTCCGTCTCCTCCATAAGTTGAAGTACTATGGCATCGACGGCAGTGTACTTACCTGGATTAGCAACTTCCCCCAGGGGTAGAGTCCAGGAAGTTGTTCTGGAGGGGGAATCATCAGCTAAATCACCTGTGTCATCCGGTGTGCCCCAGGGTACGGTCCTTGGCCCCCTTCTATTCTTGGCCTATATAAACGACCTCCCTGACTGCATTTCTGAAGACTCCTGCGCTCGACTACATGTATTTGCTGGCGAAAGTGCTATTTACCGTGTAATAAACAACATTGGTGATGCAACCCAGCTCCAGCAGGACCTCAATGCTATGCAGGAGTGGGAGAGGAAATGGCTCATGTAGTTCCATCCGGCGAAATGCCAACTACTCCTCATCACCAAACTCCGCAAACCTGTGAAGTTCAGTTATTCTATCCCTGACCACCCTCTGGAGGCAGTATCATCAGCCAAATACCTAGGAGTAGAACTCACAGACAACCTGTCCTGGAACAGACATGTTGAAACCACCTCTAAAAAGTGCAAGAGATCGCTTGGTTTCCTACAGCGCAACATGAGCAACTGTCCCTGTGAAGTCAAGAGCCGCTGCTACACCACCTTCATTTGCCCTATCACTGAGTATGCCAGCTGCGCATGGAATCCTTCCACTAAAAAGAACATCTCCAAAATCGAATCTGGCAGCACTCCAACCTAGTGCTGCTAGGTACATTATGAACGACTACTGAGTACTCCAGAGATAGTAGTGTCAACACCTTTGTAACCTGGGTTGGGAGTCTCTACAACATCGACGAGCCATCTCCAAAGTCACAATGATGTACCGGGTCATCAACAAACTCATTGACATCCCCGACAACCAGCTAATCCCAGCCAACTCATCCACCAGAGGAAATAACATGAAACTCCTTATTCCATCCACCCGCACAAACTTACTGAAAGGCTCCTTCTTCCCAGACACCATCCAGTGGAATTCACTGCCCAAACAAGTTATTGAGTCACCAACTCTGGATGTCTTCAAGACCAGACTAAACGGTGTCACCTTCAGCTAATCACCCATCTCCCACACAAAATGCTTAAATTAAATAACTGCTTTTACTTGCACAGTCTGACAGTATGCGTATCTTTTTATGCCTTGAGTTTTGTCTGCACCTGCTAGTTTGCACCTCAACCAATGTGCGAGTATACTCCAGAGGAGGTTTCTGCACAGTAAAGGAAGATGATGATGATGATGAAATCAGATCTTTCCAAAATTAGGCTCTATATGTTCTTTGTACTCTCATTAAGTGTTGCAGGGGTCTTCAAATTACTTTGTCAATGATGTTTTGAGTGTTATGAATGGATTCATTAGACATTGATGATCAAATCCGTGTTCTTAGAGTTTGTGTCATGGTTTTTGAAAGTGGAAAAAATTTGGCAAATCTGGTACTAGTCTGTCAACATTATTCGAAATTGCACTTATGGTCGAATCTTGTGTTTGTCTTCTCGTAACCCTTAGGTCTCCGACCGTCGGGAGGATGGAGGGTTACGATTATCGCAACTAGAAAATGGCCTACTGGATTCTTAATATGTGAAAGATGCAACATCAGATTCAGACATTTAATTGTACCCACAATCATTTTTTGTACTCCAAATCGATGATTTTTAATCCACATCAAAGAAACGATGTCAACAGTCGACTGCCATTCCTTTTTTGGCTGTCGTTGGTGCCCTGCTGTCTCAGTTGGTTCTCCGATGTGTTTATCAGTAGTGGTTGTAAATCAACGACTGTTTAATGGCACACAGGTTACGGGTGCTGCAGCAAGTGTGCATGTTCAATCATGAGCAACATAACTTCTGTGGGGCGGAAATTACAAAGTGATGCAGCGCAATCTGAAGCTAACCTTGCCAGAAACAGCAGGTCAAACCCCCTTCTCCTAGCCATAAGTGAACTGGGTTCTTTTAGTTTTACTTGTGTATAACAAAGCATAAGGAACCTACAGCTCCAAAGGACAAAGCAATAATGGTTAATAAGGAAAAGAGTAGGAAGCAAAGAACCAACACTCTGCCAATCAGAAACTACAGAACTTGACGCTGGTGCACTTGACTGCTCAGCCACAACACGCTCACCATGCAATATATATTTGATGAACGTTTTTGCAAACATAGTAAGGACAGAGATTATGATTAAGGAATGATACTCACAAAGTCTCCCCTTATCAGACTTCTGAATAATTTATTTAAAACCACATACCTGTACAGGCATACAAAATAAAAAGCATAGAAATATATGACTGAACTGTTCTTTGCTGTCTTTAACAAGACAAGAGCATCAAATGTTAAATAAATAGAACAAAATAAGGTTGCCAACGAAACTTTCCTTATTTTAAATGCACAATGACCTATTTATGTATATTGAGGCACCGTAAATATAGAATGCATTTTTAGTTGCTTTAATAGTACAAATAGTGTGCCAGTCATGTAGACTCTGTTAGTGTTATAATGGTTAATTGGATGTGCATGCATAATTTGAATAAAAAGGCTAGAAATTTGCTTCCATGGTGAACAAAAATCGTATTGTGTTTGTGAACTGAATTGGCCTGCTGTTTTTTAGTAATTTATTACACATTTACATTAGCAAAAAAACTCTGGCTTTGAAATCAAAACAAATACATTCTGTGTGAATGTAGATGTAACATAATTTCAAACAAAGGTATTGACTAAATAGGGAGACTGCCAACATACATAGGGCTAGATAACTTAGTTGGTAGAGTGCGGCATATTAAACTTGAGAACAGGTTCAAGTCCTGTTTTAGTCAAAATTATTTTACAAATTTACCCAGTCAGTTTTCCTTGTTGTTTATTATTTGGTATAGTTTCAATTGTCATTTCTTGATTTACACAGAAAAAGATATGTTGCGTGAAAATAATGTCACAAAAACATTGAAAAAGGTACAGAAAGAAGCCACAAACCTTTTCAAACAGTTTTGCGTACAAATAAAGATACATGTAATTTAGTTGTAGGCAAAAACGTTAATGCTGTGTTCTCTTTAACAAAAACCAAATAGTAGATGTGGAATTATTAGTTTTATGGTCACATTTTATTTGTGGTCCATGAATAAATGAATGCACAGGTAGGCTTTAGCACATGCCATTATTTAGAAACATTACAGAAAAAATTATATAAAAGATGCAATGTTATTGGCTGCAGGCTCTATTTAAAAATTTGTTTGTAAGTGTTTATGATGTATAAATATCATTTAAAACTGGCCTTGAGGTGCTTAGACCAAAAGGGCGAGAGACCCCCTCCCAGACCCTACCTTCCTCAAATATTATTGATTTGGTTTTAATTCCTGAAGAAAAAGAGATATGTTGATGTCAAATGCATAAAACACTTGGATTTTAACATTCCAAGCTACACTGTTGCACTTTATAATTATCAAATTGGTTTATTTTACAGTTTTAAATGCACTAAACTGAATGGTTTTGGATTTTAAAACTAATAAAGAAAGACTCCAGAGATTATTTCCTTACCATCTTTCTTTCAATGCTTATTTAAAAGGTCTTTAATGTCTGCAAAACTGTCTCGTTAATTTCAAGGTCCTATATTTTTCTCACTTATTAATCAATGTAAAAAATAACCAGAAAATATATCGTACTTAAGGGTTTCCATAGTTACGAACCTTAGCATGGTGTACACATAATACTACAGAGATGTGCATTTCTTAATGATCTGATAAAGCATTGCCATGGTAATATGGAGATTCTTTTAGAAAACACCAGACATTGAGTATTTTATACCTGTACTGTTTGGCAGCGCTAATAGCACAATATTATTATTAAGGGGTTTTTTCATCAGAGTTTACGGATACAGTCACCTTGTTGCCATGACATCCTTATAATTGCATCGATGAAGACAGAATGAAAGTCGGGATGATTCGAATGAACTTAATTGTGTAAACAGTCAGTCATGTGTACAGGATGACATCTTGGACCAATACTGCCATGGCTTCCTGAATCTTGCTGTAAATGGTGATGACTTTTGGCCTCCTTGGATTAATTGTCTGTGCAGCATTTGACCATGATGCCAGGAGGGCTGACACACCTTACCTTCATGTAACTATTGTAGCTAAAAAGAATCTTTTCTTTTAGTTGAAGGAAATAACCTGCTTTATTTGTCATGTCTGGGTTACAATATGTGATCGCTGAGGTGTTTATGTAAAACTGTTTAACATAAAACTGTTTACATCTAAATGAACTGAACAATTTGTGTACGATTGGTTTCAAGGAAATAATTGAACTGGTGATATAGGCAAGGACATTGGAATAAAATCTTTATTCAAGTGGCAGTGTCAATTAACATGATAAAATATAGTGTCAACTACGGAGAAAGTTTAGCGATGATGGCGTTTAATGAACTACATGTACCAGCATTTTGTTGTTAATTTTTATCAAAATTATGAGCAAAACATTAAATAATCTATGGGCAGTTTGTTTTAATGAACCTCAATATTCGTTGGTTCGTGTAGTTGGTAGGTTTGTTAAATGTCGTTCACTTAAATGCATTAAAAAAATTCGTACTGATTTGTACTGACTGGCTTTTTAGTTCGGGGTTGGTACATGGACAAATGTAGATGGAGAAAGGGGCGGGATTTAAGTGTTATTATAACGTGGCATGTCATAGTGCTGGTTGCAAGTTCTCTGCATGATTTATATTCATTCAGCAAAAAAGTTGAATGCTGACAATAAAAATTGCACCATATGTGCTACAATTTTTATTGAAAAGATTATTGCTAATTTATACAGTACTATAAAAACCAAACATGTTTATGCAATTTTCTTTTAGAGCCATACACTACACCTTGTAAATAGATTGCTGTGGCATGTGTGAGGTACATTGTATGTAAACTTGCTATTCCAATAATTGATAGCATGGAATCTAGGAATTTAATTTAATGTCTGCTTGACTGTGGTGAAGCTCTGTGTGTATTGATGCACACAAAATAAAACGCTTCAATAATTTCATTTGTGAAGCCAACAATTCCTTTCGTTTGATCAATCACACTTAGCTGAGGACTTAATTTGGAATTAGTTTTCTAACTGCGGTCAAGATACTCCATTAAGCTGTTTTAGACACGGACACATTTTTAAATAAAGACAAAAATTTTAAAATACTTTGTCTCTGCCAAGTTTTGCTTAATTTTAAGGTGATTTGTTTTAATCAGTAGCTTAAATATCAAAACAGACCTAAGTCTTCATGATCATTCTTACCATTTAAATGTATTGATTTATTACCAGGTTGTTAGCGCTAAGTCTCCTTGACTTCATTTCATAAAACACTCATTTAATGATGAGTTGTCAATATTACCATTGTGATTTGTATTGTGACATCACACTTTGCTTTGCTTCTAAGATTGATACTGTGCATTTTGTACACATTCAAGCTCGGCTCTATTTGAAATTGGCCTCTGGTTCAGGCCTTGAATTATATGGAGGCCATCGAGGCCATGGCCTCTGTTGCCCTGATCTTGGCCTCGGTGCCCCTTCAAATGTTACCCATTATAGACTTTAAGATTTTTCAATAGAAGGGCCCTTTGCAAAAATGAATATGGCCTTGCCCGCTCAAAGATGAAACTCAAGGCCTGCTGGTTATTTTTGCCAAATATTTGCAAACTGTCAAAGCCAATCACAAATGATAGTATTTTTTCAATTTTGTTAACTTCTATAATACAGAGAGAAAATGACAAGATGACTCGACCCTAGCAATAAAGAACATCAAAACCATGTTTTCAGTTCGGATCGTGACGGTCAACTACTATCAGGCTCAGCCAATCAGGGACCTTGATGTTGCTTTCTCTGATTTTCGAGGGTCGGAGATCAAGCAGATTCCAGTTCTTCGAATATTTGGAGCAACTCCAGCTGGTAAGATAACATTTCAGAGAATAAAAATGAATGCACTTTTGTGTAACCTCCTTCCCAAGAAAACAATTGAATGTTGCCTTGTACATTGTTGTTATGGTCTGTTCACATTCATAATGGGAATGTAAGTAGCTAAACTTGAAATCCTTTTGCGTGTTGAGAGACACTGCGTGAGAACTCTTGAAAGTTTACAAAACATAAAGGCCTACATTGTACATGTATTGTATATATCATGCAAGCATTTTGCAAACACAAATAGTCTTTGTAAACCAGTTTTGTAATTTATAGTACTGTATCAACCATTTGCACTGCTCTCATAAATGCTTAATTTGTGGAAGAATAGATGGTCCAGGGCTCGAATTTTACACTGGACCACAGGCCCGAGGCCAGTAATTTTAGTGTTGGGCCAGTAAACTTATGACCTAACAAGTCCGATGGTCTTGTGTTTTTCAATTGAATAACAGAAACACATTATGTTCAAGTGTTGACTTTGGGTCTAATAAATTATCTTTCAATTCTATGAGTAATCAAGTATACTCTTCTCTTACTTGTCTCAGTTCTGCATTTTGCAAACACAAATAGTCTTTGTAAACCAGTTTTGTAATTTATAGTACTGTATCAACCATTTGCACTGCTCTCATAAATGCTTAATTTGTGGAAGAATAGATGGTCCAGGGCTCGAATTTTACACTGGACCACAGGCCCGAGGCCAGTAATTTTAGTGTTGGGCCAGTAAACTTATGACCTAACAAGTCCGATGGTCTTGTGTTTTTCAATTGAATAACAGAAACACATTATGTTCAAGTGTTGACTTTGGGTCTAATAAATTATCTTTCAATTCTATGAGTAATCAAGTATACTCTTCTCTTACTTGTCTCAGTTCTGGTTCATTTAAAAGCAGTCAAATGCATGTTAAACTGTGGCAGCAAGTTTTTTGTTGTTTTTTTAATTTTGAATCGGGTCTTGTAAAAAAATGTCTGGTCCAGTAAAGATTTTGAGCTACAAGCCCTGTAGTCTTGTGGATTTTCTCCCCAAATTCGAGCCCTGTGGTCTATGGCCAAATGTGAAGGTTCCCAATGTACTTCAGTTAGTCAGCAACATTATACAAATATTTGAACTAGTACATTTGTTGTGTACAATATGCCTATTGTTTGTTTTACATGTATGTACACTTTTTTTTCATTAATTGCAAACCCAGTTTTTTTGGTCTAAAACCCCTCTTATATCCTACAAACAATACTCCAGTCTATGGTTACTCAACACCCAAATGTTTAGACTTGGATAAGGTTGGTATGCCTGGCCCAATGATAACCAATTATTATTTTGGCCTGCTAAATCGTGTCTAACAAAGTGGGATTTTGAAGGATTTGGGACCCTCAGGGTGAATGATTTAAGTATTGTCAAAGTAATGGGACTTTAGGTTGTCAATTCATCTAAGATCTCCTTTCTTAATCTTATTAACAATCTGGTCATATAGACTTTAAAGACTAATTAAGCATTATTATTTTCTAATCCAAGGGCAAAAGACATGTCTCCACATTCATGGTGTGTTCCCATACATCTATATTGGGTGTGGTCCTCAAGACTTCACTACTGACAAGGACATTCTCCAGTTTGCCACCAGTCTAGATCTTGCCTTACAGGTGTCTATGGGAAAGGCGTCTGGTAACACACATCATGTGTTCAAAGCCATATGTGTACAAGCAGTGTAAGTTGAAGGAAGAATTCATCACTTTGTCGTTGCTGTTTCTATAATGATTGAAATGAGGGAACAAAGAGTGTCGACAAGGTCTTAAACCGCCATTTCAAACCTTGCAGGGTCGTGCCGTGTGATAAAAGACCAAGCCGAAGGCGAGGTCCTTTATCGCACGGCCACTACACTGCAAAGTTTTAAACAGCTGTTTGAGACTGAGACATCACTCTTTTAACCCCATTCATAAAAATACTTTTCTGTTAGAAAAATTTGACAGTTTAGCCTCAGCTCGCCTTGATTCTATGTTGAATTTCAAACTTTTCTGTCAGAAAAATTTGACAGTTTAGCCTCAGCTCGCCTTGATTCTATGTTAAATTTCAAACTTTTACTAGCCAAATATGCGACTTACATGTTCCAACTTAAATTGGGCGGTTTAAACATGGCCATTTGATCTCCTCTCCACAAGTCAGAATGGACAAGCTGTCCCAGGTCTTTATGAACATAAATTACAGAACAAGCTGATTTTTTCATTATTGTATATTTTTCAAAGATATTTAGTGAACATCATGTCTCAATCTGTCAAGCGACACACAATTGTTGAAATTCTAAAAACTTTGTTGACAATTATTTGAAATAAACATTTAGAAGTACCTTTGTATTTATATTGTTAGATAGTCGTTTTTTCTGTTTACTTCACAGGCCGATGTATGGATATCACAGTAGATCCCGAAGGTTTCTCAAAGTCTATTTTTATAACCCATTTATGGTGAAAAGGTAACGTATTACATTATGTCATAAGAAAATCCTCTTTCTCATCTTTTCTGAGATAAAACTCTGTTATAAACTCGCCCTGATTTTATGAGAGGAACAAGTATTAGATAGCCCTCTTACTATCTGACCATTCAATATCATCCACTGTAGTTTTGATTGATTGATAAACTACATCTTTGCCAGACTGAAATATGACATGTGGTGAATGGGTGTCAACCCTTCTAGTGTCTGACCATTCAATATTATCCACTGTGGTGGATTAATAGAATCATTATGAAAAATGATGTAATGTTTCAATTTTACAGATAATTCAGTTAACAGTGCTACCGTACCATGCAAATGGTTTCAAATGGTTTGTCAACTTGCTGGAAAATGCGTCCAAGAGTAGGATAGTTTTAAGATGATAATGCATGTAGATCCCAGACAATGAATGTTGAATTGATTTTACTGACAGGGCCGTGGAGCTGTTGCAGAGTGGTGCTGTTATGAACAAAGTATTCCAACCTCATGAAGCTCATATTCCATACATCCTGCAAGTAAGACATGCTTTTCATTTTGTACTAGAAGTTTGTTTCAAATCACTCCCACTTTGTCCCTTGATCAAAAGGTACAGGATTTATTCAGCCATGTTGTCAATTTTGTCCAAACTTAGTATTGACCTTTAATGTACTAGTCTATTATAAGCTGCAATGATTGTAGTGGTTTGAAGCTCACACAAGCATTCTAATTGTAAGTCACACACTGTATGTGTGACCCGTGTGATCTTTTTCGGGACAATTATTAATGGCTTTAAGAGGAATCGGCACAGTAAATGCAGTTATAGTGTTTTCGGTGTATCGTTTATCCTGAAAAGACAAGAAGACGGACGAAAGTGTTAAGTGCTGCTTCTATGTCTCCGTCCAGACTTTGAATGAATAAAACAATTAACAATGAATTACAAATGTAGAATATTAATAAAACATAAACCTTATATAAGTAATTAATAAACTTGTTCGGAATAGAAAATATACTAAACCAAGGAAACTAAGATGACGCTAGGGCTCCCGCCAAAAGTTCAATGACGGTCGCCATCTTGGAATTATTTAAAATGCATCATAACTAGATGTGAAAACATCGTACATGCTATTTGCTACGGAAACCACCACAGTTGAATAAAGTTAATGGTTGGGAAATAACAATGTTATCAGAAATGGTGATTTATACAAACTATAAGCAATGACTTAACTTGCTCAGAGAAAGTCTCTTCTCATATAATTAATTAAATAACATTAAATCAAGGAATATAAAATACACTAAGTAATAGTAAATGATTTGCAATTATGAATGAGTGAGTTAAGAGTATGAATTATAAAATGAGAAATCAGTTAACTGAAAAGACAAGAAGACTGACGAAAGTGTTAAGTGCTGCTTCTACGTCTTCGTCCAGACTTTGAATGAATAAGGGAGAGTCCGCCACCAACAGTAAGAAGGTGGACTCAAGATTTGGCTTAATGAATATTCATATGTAGTTACGCAATGAATTAAAGAATGTAAATTTAGAGGGGGGTGGGTATATTCTCATACCGGTCACATATGTATAGTCAAGCTGCGATACAATTATTCGGTCAAAAATAGTGTGCTGTACCTCACATTATGAAAATCTATATGATTCATGCAAGAACTTGCGTTGACATCAAGTGTCTTTCTGTATACAACCGATTGGTGTATTAAAGAATGTACGCCACTTGTATTGCACACTGATACCTCAACATACTTTGGAGCAATGAAACCTGTGAACAAGATTGGGGATATGAAACTAATTCCCAGCCTTTATTTTTTCTGTAAATAATGGCCTAATTCAAGAGAATTTTCATTTACCATTGACAGTTCTTGATTGATTACAATCTCTTTGGGATGAATCTGATTCATCTAGCTGCTGTCAAGTTCCGTTGTGGTCAGGAACAAAGTGGTAAGTTGGAACCCCATCATGTCTGAGTGATTTTCTTATTATCATTTAATGTCCTTGATGATGTACTGTCATTTATAAACATTTTGGGAGCAAAGATGAAGTAATTTTGTTTGGTTTATGATCAGAAGTGAACAGTGAGGTAAGCTCACAGGACACACAGCCAATCAGCAGCATCAGGTCAGCTCAGTCTTGTCACTCAATCAGCTCCCAAAAATGGAACAAGGACAACATTACAAGGTACTTACCATAGTTTGCAAAAGTTGTATTTCAACTTTATTGGCCCCTTGCACCAACATCACACGCTGTCTGCCATGCCTGCCAAGTCAGTGGGAGTCGGTGATAAGCGTGTTAACATGGCTTCACCTAAAATGCACATTGCACTTTATAGACTGTGCAAGTCTCGCGCGTATCCGAACGAGAAAACACGTCAAACGAAGAACATGTTTATTTCTGAAATTAAATCTTTGTTTTAAATTATATCTCATGACAAAATCTGAAGAACAAAAATAAATCATTACAATTTTATGAAAAGTTTTAGCTTTTGAAAAAACAATCACAATAGTGTGTATATTATTATTGAAAAAAAAATTAAAACTCTGGGACAAGGATGCCTATTTGATGTTAACTTTTTAGAAACCCCTTACGCGGATTCGTGAAGGTCAAACGGGTCTTAAATGGACTCGTATCGCAGTTTAAAGAGGATGCTGACGCCTCAACAACCATAGACCAATGAAAAGGGTTTGCTTTGCAATTACAGCATCTGGCGATTATAATTGCGCATCCAAAACAAGCGTTTACGTAAGTTTTATGATCGGAGGCGAGCACAAAATTCTTAATTTTTTGCAATAACCGGAAGCTGAGGTCAAGTTTAATTCTTGGGTTTTCTTCGTTATATTGTTGAATTGGTTTTACTTTCATATGTCGTTATCACTTAGTATTACATTCCCAACAACATTTATACTTTTCTAGGTCATAACCTACGTTAAACTAAAATAATTGACGAAACAAAATCTCGCCCACGTAAAACTCCATATGGTTAGGACCACTATGGTCCCGGAAGTTCGAATGCGCGCGAGACTTGCACAGTCTATAACACAGGGGGACAATTAATGAATACTCAAATAGCGCAACAAAGATTATGTGGTGATGGCTTCAGGTGGATTTGGTCAATAGATGAATTTCACAGAAGTTCATAATCAAATCAATGAAACTACATCGATCAATCACCCATACTTACATAATTCAACATTTTAAATAGATGTAGGATCTGCTTTTTTTAATAATTTAAACTTACTGGAAATATCTACTTATTTTAAATTATCAAAATTGGTCGAAGCTCTGCAGTTTATCTGCCTGCAAACTTGAAATGACTTTCATGTTTGTTTTACCGTTTTGTTGAAGTGCTTTACTACTAGATGCTGACATTCAGAGGCAGAGTGTCTGCGAACTGGAAGTGGATGCTGTTGCTATGGATATCTTAAATCGTCATGAACTACAAGGTAATTACTGTGGTATTGTTTTTGTTTGTATTTGCACAAAACATTTGAAAGGGGAAAACAAATGCATTTTTTCTTTTTGGGTTTTGCTTATAGGAAACACTGAAATGAATCCTGGACTCCTGGCTATTTATAATGAGGAAAGGGAGAGGAGAGAGGTCAAAGGTCAACTAGATGACCTCCACCCACCGTCATCACCAGGTATGGTTGTTAATGAGCAGTCCAATTGCTCATTGGTACGTGTAACGACATCAACGCTATGATCCACACCTTAAAGAGTCTAAAAAGACTTGGGAACTAAACAATTTCAGCTTATTTTGATATACAGTTTGAGGAAGAAAAAAGGGGAACAATAACAGTAAAAAGAATTTCAAAGATGTTTTTGTAACCTACATATTACCCCATCACAGGGAACTTCATTGGCTACCGAATAAAGAACGAATTCATTTTAAGATTGCTCTTCTTGTTTTTAAAGGCTTGAACAAAACTACTCCACGATATATTTCCACTTTACTGTCACATTACACTCCACCACGATTTCTTCGGTCCACACTTGACATCACTCGATTGAATGTTCCCCCAGCAAACAAAGTTCTAGGTCAAAAAGCTTTCAGTGTAGCTGGGCCAATGATTTGGAACAATCTTCCTACTGTCATTAGGGAATCTGTTACTTTATCTACATTTTGTAAAGTTCTAAAAACTCACCTTTTTTCATGTTAATTGCTTTTATGTGTGCTATATGATCTTGATGGAATAGCACCTTGTAAATTTTAATTGTTATGTTATGTTATGTTATAGTCAAGTACCTCCCAAAATTTGTTTTACTTACTGATACTCTTGGTATCGGTTTCCTCACTTTGTCAGAAATGAATGTTTAATCAACATAGTGTTTTGTTTTTACTTTTGTAATTATTTTTTTTGACAGAGCGAGGGGTGATAGAGGACACAGACAGTGAAGTGCATGGCAAGGCCAGACTAAGTGATATCATTGACAAGCAACTCTGTGAATTGTAAGTATAGGTACCAGACTGTGCAGATGTTGTCATGGTTCGAGTCCTGAATCTTATGTCCTTGAAAAAGATTTTTTGCTGTAAGCTTCTCTTCACCCAGGGGTAAATGGCTACCTGTGAGGGCAGAGAATGTTCTTGTGATTGATTTAGCTTGATGTGCTACATACTTGACAGCACAGGCTGTATACTCCCAAGGGAGCTGAGTGAATGAAACCAATGGCCCAGTGACCAGGGGTAATAATGTTGGAGCGCCATGAGCATCACATGAAGCCATTGTTATTGTTATTGTTGTTGTTTACTATGAGCTTCCATTGTTTTTGACTGGTTTAAATTGTAGTGGTAAAGCTAGGTGTTGAGTTGCAGTGTTCAATGTTTGTTTGTAATAGGAGAGCAATGGTTGGAGAAGATGAAGATGAAGATGATGAAAGTGAACATCATGACACCATGGCAGAGCCATTACTGACTGCTAGTCAAATCATTCAACATGATTCCCAATATGCAGGTATGATGCTTGAATTGGCTCAATAACAATGAAGGCAGAGATCAGGCTGTGGGGAGGGGAGGGGTGGGGTTGGTGGTTGATGAATGGCGGTGGGGCTTTTACTATGAACATTATATTAATGCTATAAGAGGGACTACTGTATTTAATATAGCAGGTTCTATAAAAAGCAACGAAGGAAGTTTCACAAAGATGTTAGGTAAAAAGAAAAGAAAACATTTGTTGCCATGTGAGGGGGTTACTATGAACATGCATATTGTTATCAATACTGCCATGCACAAACAGAATAACTGGGGATATTAAGATTGTTTACTCTGTTTGACAAAAAGGACTTTGGAGGACCTCTTAAAGAACCAAGAATATGTATGATGGAGGAATTGGTGGATAGAGAATCTTAGTGGCCTACTTTTTTGTTCGGCTGACAAATTATCAAGGCTGAGTTTGTTTGTTTTAATTTCTGCTCAGGAGATGAGAGTTCTGTTGTGACACCTGAAGATTCACAGCCAATCATTGATGAGGAATTAGTACAGTCACTGGTAGAAGCATCTCAGCATAACCGTCAATTTTCACAAATGGCAGGTGTGTAAGATTGTACAGAGCATGTGAAAGTTAAGATTGTACAGAGCCTGTGCAGGTTAAGATTGTACAGAGCCTGTGAAAGTTAAGATTGTACAGAGCCTGTGCAAGTTAAGATTGTACAGAGCCTGTGAAAGTTAAGATTGTACAGAGCCTGTGAAAGTTAAGATTGTACAGAGCCTGTGAAAGTTAAGATTGTACAGAGCCTGTGCAGGTTAAGATTGTACAGAGCCTGTGCAGGTTAAGATTGTACAGAGCCTGTGAAAGTTAAGATTGTACAGAGCCTGTGAAAGTTAAGATTGTACAGAGCCTGTGAAAGTTAAGATTGTACAGAGCCTGTGAAAGTTAAGATTGTACAGAGCCTGTGAAAGTTAAGATTGTACAGAGCCTGTGCAGGTTAAGATTGTACAGAGCCTGTGCAGGTTAAGATTGTACAGAGCCTGTGAAAGTTAAGATTGTACAGAGCCTATGAAAGTTAAGATTGTACAGAGCCTGTGAAAGTTAAGATTGTACAGAGCCTGTGAAAGTTAAGATTGTACAGAGCCTGTGCAAGTTAAGATTGTACAGAGCCTGTGCAAGTAGTCCAACTTCTGTGAACATCTGGGATTATTTTATATGAAATGTGATTGATACACAATCATGTTTGATAATGCATTGAACTTACACAGACTATTATGGCAGTGTCTATAACTGGTCTATTCTCAATTTCTTTGAGGTCAAGGTCAGGGTCTTGAAATGTATGGAAACATTTGGGAACCTTTTCTATGATTTTAGCATGTGAATAATGCACAGTCATGTTTGATAATGCATTAGTCTGTTCTGCATGAACTTGAACATTGTAACCAATGTAGTGCTCTTTGAAAAGAGTCTTACTTTACCCATAGGCTTACCTCTTGTTGGTAAAATTCTAGTATTATACTTATTTGCTTGAATATTAAACTACAATTCTGCTTACACTGATGAATACTTCAATGCTTTTTTTTTATCAGATGAAGATGGAGAGTTGGTTCAGCTTCTTGTAGACCTAGCTCAAGGTAAAGAGTCTCCTGAAGATGGAAGCATCCTCTCCAGTCAACAGACGGAGGATGGGAAGGAAGGCTGTGAGGTGGATGAGGATGCGATGGCATCCTTAGAGATGTCTCAAGCATGGGATGGAGACTCTGATGATGAGACACCTACTCAACAAAGGTACACAGACACAATCACGCACTCATAAATGAATTACCTCAATTGTAACAATAACAGCTCCTTCAATTAATATATCTCCTTCTCAAGTTGAAGTTGCTTTCCAAGCATGTTCTCAACTAAGCGGGGTATGGATAAAGTAGCCTGGCTAACAATCTAATTTCCACTTTTTATTCAGCCAAACAACTCATAATGTATCATCTAATAAAGACAATACTCAGGGCAGCCAGGTTATCATTCCACAGTTAGATGGCAGCTCAGATGACAAACCAGGTAGATTGATATTCACTTGTAAATCTTTTTAAAACAGTAAACAAGTTAAAGTTAATTTTTCCTTATTTACAAGAATAATGAAAACATTCTGTACTGGTTACATGTACCTTCTACCTTTAATACTATCATTAATATTCTGACCACAACAACAATGCTGTGATTGATTAACTCAACACCTGCACACCAGGCCAGACTGTTGTGGCAGGGGACCAGGCATATTTGGCTTCCCTTCAATCCTTCAACCCTTCAATCCCTTCAATCAGATCACTCAACCATTTTAACCCTTTCAATACCGCATATTTTATAGGGGTCACGCTGCTGTGTACCGCATTTTTTCACACAAAAAGCAACGTGCAATGTTCAGCAGTGGTGTTCACTTTTTCCAATCTTTATTTTCTTTGTGAAGACATACTTTAGTAGAAAAACTTTGTACATACAATTTGTAGCTTATGAAATGACCTTTCATATGATGTCCAATTTATATTATCTTCATGTCCTTTGCCACCTCAGTAGGCACGAATGGGTCAAGGCCCGCCGAGCCAACGCCCAAGACCACGGCGTTGAAGTGCTCGGTCCAGCTACCGGTATATCGTAAGGATTGCTGTCAACATCGGACGTGCCTTGCAACGAAACATCACGAGTTTCATCCGAATATTCACTAGGTTCTTCTTCAAATATTTTGATTCCAATTCAGAGATTCTACTGACAAATATTTCAACCAAAACCTCTGGGTAACGAACAGCTATGCTGGTGATTATTTGCCGGGAAAACGGAAGCTTGAAATCTGGACGTACTGTTGCATGCAATGTTGTTATTCTCGGAAAATCGTAATGGCGACCCCCTATACAACACACACCATTGTAAAGCATGGTAAACAAGCTACCAGTCCATATAAGGTTCAACAGAGGGCGCTAAATAAAATAAATACAGGCTCCCAAACACCGCGTTTTTTTTCCCCAAATACCGCGGCTTTTAACGTCGAGTAAACTCAACAATGGTAAGAAAGCATTACACTGCGTGTGGTCGAGTAAACACGACAATGGCATTGAAAGGGTTAAATAAAAAATGAGAAAACTATGTTCTCTGCAAATGCCAAATAAATATATATGGAGATGTCTTCTGCAATGAATGGATGTGTGTTCTGCGATTTGTTATCACATTTGTTTTTACTTCAGGTCTTCCTTGTGAAGTAAAACAATTCAATTTTTCGATAAATCAAATTTGTCTTCTACTTGAATGTTTCTACTTTATATTTACAGACCTTTTCAGCATTTGTCAGGTAATTTTGTTTATTTGCTTTTAACAAATTTCAGCTTATCCAAGTAAGAAGAAAACACTTGGAGTGAGAAGACAAGCCCCTAACACTGCCTCAAATTTACCTCCTAGTCTGCTGGGTAAACTGACGGAGTTTGCTGCTCAGAGCGGTCCATCAAGCCATAAAAAATTGATAATGACGAGCCCGGTCAAAGTTTCACAAAGCGTTTCCAGTGATCAAGCCAATAGAGACTTACAGAAAACCGTCTTTGCAAAAGTCAAGAATTCTGATAGCTGTACAACAGCCAAGACAAAAACACAGGTTGTAGAAACGATTAGCTGTCATGCTAAGGCCTCACATTTTCAAAATCAAAAGCTAAAGTCCAGTCAACAACAAAAATTGATTGGGATTCAACCTGACGCAGTTCGACCATCCCTTAGTGCAACATATCAAGCAAAGCCTGGATCAGGCAACATGTTGAAAAAAAGAAAAAAGCTATCTGCAACGTTGCCTTCATTCAGCAGCCTTACAAAGACTCCACCATGCCAAAGCCAATCAGGACCAGCCAATGCATCCACAAGTGTTGTGTCTCATTCCCCAGATCAAAAGTTGAACAGATATTCATTAGCTGGCTCCTCATATCCACCAGTTCCATCAACTTCAAAGGAGTTCCGCCTCACAGTGTGCAAGGAGCTGCAAAATGTTTGTAAGCTCTCTCCAGACAAGGTTCAACAAGACCCAATGTGGAACCCAGTTGTAATGCTCATCAAGTGCCCAATAGAGACTGATGCAAAGGGACAGATTAGCTTTTCAGGAACTAGTCTGCCACGTAAGCAGTTGGAACGTATTAGAAAAGATAATCTGAAAGCTCACCCTGGAAGACAAAGTAGCTTCTCAAGGAAGATTAATCCACCTAAGCGATTCATGGATGAACAGTTCTGGATGAGTCAGGTTGTAAAAGTAGCCAAGTATAAAGATGAAGAATCTTTAACTCTAAGTACGGCTAAGTGCCCTGTTATTAATCAAAAGCAGGTTCAAGAAGAGAACAACAAATTGATAGATGGGAATACCTCACAAAAGAAAGAAACAAACAAGTCATTTGACTTGGCCATGGAGCCACCATGTTTGGAATCAGTCAGTAAGCATACACAGTTAAAGGCAAGTTCATTGTTGACTGTTCAACCTGAAGATTTAAGTCATCAAGAAATGCCCGTCCTGGAGAAAGTGAAAAACACAAAAGATCTATTTATACGACAGTACAGCAAAAAATCAATCCATCTGACAAAAACAAAGGCTATTCTTCAGCAGAAATACACTAAAACTTTAAGAATGTCGGATAAGAAAAATAAATTGAGCCGTAGTGCCTCGCAAGTCAAACATCGCAAACCCAGAGATGACAACACTTATGAAATGCTGTCACAAACATTTGACAAGCTGGGCTTATCAAGTGAAAAAATGGTGAATGAACCAACACAAGGGTCCGCACTGAAGGGAGAAACTACAGCAGAAAACACTGACCCCAAAATAGTTACATCAACAGCTGGGAGCAGTTTGATTTCATCTATATCAGAAAGCTCTCCAAGCTTTAACAGGAACATCAAACAAAGTGATGTTCAGTCAACTAGCATGCAATCAACTCAAAGCCCAAGCAACAATACCAGTCCTTTTGGAACTATCCATCAGTCTAAGAAGAAAAGTACAGGGATGAAGAAACGGCATGGCAGCGGAAACAGTGATGACTGGGCAAAAACTAAAGGCAGCCAAAAGTGTCTGAGCCACAAACGAAAACGAAGTCTGGATGAGACCTACAAGGAGGAGCTTCTAGATAAATCATACGGCTTTCGCAAGAGGGAAAGAATCAGTTATGATGATGGTGACTTTCCAGATGTTGGTTTTGACATTTTGTGTTGGTCTGATGAAGAGGACATAGCAGATTCAGTTGACTCAATGTCTGAGCTGAAGCAAGCTGGAAGTGTCGCTGAATCAAGTAACATAACAACTGAAGCTGGCAAAGGATTTCCTTGGAGCCCTCAGAAAAAAAGAGGGCGACCTCCGGGAAGTAAAAACAAAAAAACTAAACTGTTGCAATCAAGATCTCTTTCTGCAAAGAAGGAAGACAAAAAGAGTAGTCCCTCAAGACCTAAGCCTCAATTGTCTTTTACTGTTGACTCCATGCTGCATAATGGTGGATATATAAAGAGCCCATCTAAAACAGATACAACTGAGAGGCAACCAGTTAAAAGCCTAAACCAGTCAATTATTTCTACAACTCACGGCTCATTGTATGGACCTATCACCTGCAGGACGACCATAGCAAGGCCAAGAATCAACCAGCCAAGCTCACTGTACTCTCATAGTGATGTCTCAATGACTGAACAACATAATGGGTCATGTCCCACGGCTCCAGACCACCAACCTGCAGTCAATGGTCATTTTACTAGTTACCAAGACACCAACTCTGAAGCTACTTTATATCGTGATGCAATGTGGAACTTGGGGTACTTCTCACCACGTAAAACAAAGAAGGAAGGCTCTCCTCCAAGATGCTGGTCACCGAGTGAAGAAATTGGAAAATTTGCTAAATCTCAACATTCTTCAGGTTTGATAGAAGGGGTCCAACAGAATCTCACACAAACTCAAAGGCGTGAAAATGGAGAAAGTTCAAACAGGATTGGTCTCAACCTCAGCAACAGAATGGAGACTTTCGTGAATAGATTCTCAGGCTCAACAAGCAAAGATGAGAATTCCCGGCGAGTAGGAGAGGATGGGACAAACATGCAGCTGATAAAAAGTGTTGATACCTCTAGAAATGGAAATGGTTCTTTGTCGAAACAAATGTGCAATACTGGATCGTTAAGAAAAGACAATGTGACAGGAATCACAAGTAGAAGGTTTAACGAGGCAAAACACAAGAATAGTTTTGATGACTCTGAGGGTGGTGGTGTACATGGCAAACGGACAAAAGCTACTCTCTTGATGGATGAAACCAATGTTGCCAAATCAAAACGTTATTTTGAAAGTGATGATGAGTCCAGCCAAAGTGATGATCAATCAAGTAACCAAACACAGCAAGATGATGCAGATATAAGTGCAGATGCAGAGAGCATCACCTCGGTCCAATCTTTGACCAAGTTTTCATTTTCAGACAAGTTCCCTACAAGAAAAACGGCTGAAGAATCAAGAGATAACAGTTCCAGATATGATGGGAAAACAGTCTCTACTTCTAACATTGCAACCCACACAGAGAAAACAAGCAACTCTGAATCTAACGACCTAATTCAGTCTGTCCTGCTTGACAACACACAAGGTACACTGGAAGATGCAACAGCATCAAATTTGTCACCAGTTCAGAATTTTCTCAGCATGTTGGGTAGTGATACGGATCTCGATAGCAGTAATTATACATGTGTAGATGGAAAAACAGTCTCTACTTGTAACATTGCCAGCCACAAAGAGAAAACGAGCAACTCTGAATCTAAAGATCTAAGTCAATCTAATCTGCTTGACAAAACAGAAGGTGAACTTGAAGATGCAGCATCATCTAATTTACCATCAGCTCAGAGATTTCTCAGCACATTGACTGGTGATATGGATCTTGATAGCAGTGTTTCTACATGTGCAGGAGATGTCTTAACACCTCCACTCATTGTAGATACTGGCACAGATACATCCTTAAGCCCTTCCCCTGCTCCTTCACAAAGTGTGTCTCAAAAGGACAATCCAAATGAAAACATGACTTTGCAAACACAGGATGGTTATGCAGAGGATATTGCTAGTAATAGCTTAAAGTTAGACGGTTTGAAAGATTCACAAAGTAATAGATCCAAGGAATCTGCAACAGAAGTTAATTCACTGTCGGGTACTAAAACAATAAATTATGGAGAAAGGTCTTCAGATGAAGAGAGTTTCTCCAAGAAGACGAAGGACAGTCACCAAGATGAAGAAGCTAAAAGTCAGTCTGAATCAATAGACATATCTTGCCAAAGGTTTTCTCCTAAAGAATCCTCCTCCATGTTCTCTTGCCCCAGCATTTATTCTCCTCAAGTGAAGTATGAGAACATTTCATCAGATGATGAAAGTCAACCAAATAAGGTTCTTCATGACAGCATGAGTAGCACTCAAACTAAGCCCGATGATCTGAAAGACACATCTTCAGAAAGGTATACCTCTATGAGGTCCAAGTCTGAGCACTCTCCTCAAGTTAAGGATGAAAAACTATCATCAGATGAGGAGGCCATTGGTAGTGGAGGTACTGACTCACTGTCTTATTTCACACCAGGTCAGAGGAAACGCATACCCTCTAGTGATAGTGACGGTCCAGCGGAGAGTGATGATAGCGATATCTATGGTGCATCTCATGGGTCTAGCAGCACTGGTGCATCCTTGTCACTTGATATGTCTCAGATCATCAACTGTATACCCTCAATCTCACCGACAAGGGAAGTATTTGAATCTTCATGTGGTAGCCTCTTGACTCTAGGAAGACAATCAAGGCAACATGGGTCAGTGAGAACTTCTCAGGTAGATGAGACGGGACACACAGAGATGGAAAGCGACTCAAGTCAGAACTCCTGTAACATAACTGATGTGTCTTATCAAAAGATACCAAGGGAAAGCACCTGTAGAAACACAGACTCTGATTATTCTGAAAACAGTAAGTTTCAAAAGAATAGAGCAACCAAGATGCAAAGCTCATCATCTTGGAGCAGCTCTAGTGAAAGCACTTCATCCTTTTCAAAAGGGAAAACTTATGCGAAACTGAACTCAAAGGACAATCTGAGTGACAATAATGACTCTTTCTCTCAGCTTGTTTGCCCAGAGACCCCGTCACCACATGGTACACAGCTTGTCAGTAGCCAGTCCAACTCAATCCCAGATTCTCAGCCAGATGCTGACGGGAACACAATTCCAACAACTCCTAGTAGAAGCCCTACCTTACAATGTAAAGTTAAGCTTTCAACAAATACAAAGAGTAAGATTGATCAAGACATTGCTGAAGGACTGTTGAGAATCGTCTACAAAGATAAATTAAGTGAAGAATCTTCAAACTATGACAGAACAAATACCGATGTGCCAAACCCTGATTCGTACAATGACAGATCAAACATGAAACCATCAAATGTTGAAGACTCCAGCTTCAACACCTCAGAAGAATTAGGAGATGAACCCTTGAACCTAGTTCTTAAACCCAGAGATTATCAGGTTCCATCCTTGGAGGGGCTTAGTGCGAGGGGTAATAGTAGAGAGAGTGAGTCAGATGAAGTGGAACCGATGGAAATTGATACATCACAGGAAGGAAGCATGTGTCTAGACTCATCTGCTCTAGTACATTGTAAAGGAGGAAGTCAACAAAGTGACATACAAGACCGAGATGGAATCAACACAGAGATGGTTCAAGACCTGACCACTTACAGTCCTCAACTCAGCTTACAACCAGTACAAGATCCTCTCCAATCAATTGCTGAATCATTGCCTCCAAAGACCTCAACAGATGTCGATAGAGCCCCGATAATTCTCAGAGATACTACAACAAAGGAGGATGAAAGCTTATTAGAGAAGCCTAGTAAGGTGTGGACACCCCTTCATCCTCCTCCAAGTGCTGACGATATACAAGCATCACTGCAGGAGTATGGCCTCCCTCAGTTACGACACAAGAAAGCATTTTGTGGGAATCCAGATGATGTCCGTCAGTCCAGGTATGTGAGTTGTAATAATCTCCTTAAACATAAAAATCTCTCAAATTATTGCTAAAAACGATTTTTTTATTATAATAAAGGTAGAGTAACACCTCTTAATTCTTAGTGATTTAGTTGCAATCAAAAATGAGTTGATGTGAGTAAGAAGTTATTTTACCATTAGTCTACATATATATAATTAAATTCACACAATTGATTCTGAAGTTAACATTAAATTGCAGTATTGAAGCAGAATTTGTTTTGAACTACACACTTATGTTTTTCTTCAGTAAACCAGGTGTCCATGATGAAGGTCATTTGCAGTCCAATCTGCCATCCTCTCTACCTGAAGCTGAAAGTAAACTTTCCCAAACAGGTCTCAACCAATGGCAGGCCAATATGATGGCCTTGAAGCCACACCCCTTATTGTTGCCAAGCAACATTGCCCCTGAATGTGGATTGAAAGCCGCTCTGCGGGGAAATGTGGATGCTGTGATTACACCTTGTAGGTCACCTCCCTCTGTTGAACAGGTTCAGGAGTGGTTAGACGATAAGAAAAATAAGAGTGACAAATGTCAAGAAGATGAGGAAGGTTCAACTGACAAGGACAAAGATAAAACAAAACAAACTGTGACCAAAACCTCTCAGCTTAAAGAGGATGAGGAACATTTGGCAGCAACCATGAAGGAAGATGTGCACAGTGCCATTCTTAATACACAAGCAAACGAATCACAGAACAAACCATCAATTACTCATGTGCTAACACCAAAGTTGAATCTACCTCTCTGGATTAATAACAGCACACAATCATCGAAAGTAGTTTCCTCACCAAAGGAAGGCACATCTCGATTGAGTCCTACCCCGTGGCATAAAAACAGCTCTCTATCCCAACGGGACACACCATCGGTTGGGAGGGAGAGCAGCCAACCCCAGCACAGTACTCCTCTACGCTTTCATACACAGTCAAAAGGAACTCCTCTTCCTGTCACCCCTATAAGTGGATGGAAGAAGCCGCGTGACCCAATGTCAGCTGGACCATCTTGTGAGAGACAATCCTCTTCATCAAGTATGAGACAGTCTTTGCTTTTCACACCAAGAGAGGTAAGTGGTTCAATGTTCAGAATATATCTGATTCTCAAATTAGTGTTCAAATATTGTTTCTTTTTTCTCATAATATAAACATCTTCTGTAATTTCAGTTTTGTGCATATTTCCAAAAAGACCAGCTATAAGCATAAACTAAGAAGAGAATGTGTTGTGAAAGTTAGACCAGGAATAACCACAAGTTATTTGCAGGTTGTAAAGAGCTATGAGATAAACACATACTTGGTCATGTTTTTAAATTGTGTATTTCTTATTATACAATGCTTTTAATATTTGTTTGAAAACTTGACCATCAGGGTTCAAGAGATGGAAGGCATGACAAGGACTGGTCTCAAATAGAAGGTGCCACGCCCAGTAACATTTGTGGCTTCAAGTTGGGAGACATTAATATGCAGGATGCCAAGGCTATACATGAGGTATCAATCAAAATTAAGTCTGGATGAAATAATAACAGTATCATCATACCATTGTATTTGAATTCAATGTTATCTTGACTTGTAGTATCTGTAACTTGAGGCTGGTTTAATACAAATCAGATTTGTAAAGTAAAAAGATGTACTTTGTGCTTGGTATGGACTTGTACAAGTGGAACAAACTAGTTTTGTAAAAGTTTATGTTGTATGCAAGAAAGGTCATGTGGTTCATTCAACTCAGGATTTATGCATGAACACTCATAGAATTTATTCAATGTAGATTCTGTTATTTATTGTGTTTTTAATATCAGTCTCGTCTCTGACAGTTCTTGCATTATACTGAATTCCTTACATTCTTGAAGTTTGGGTGATGATTTTGTTCAGTCTTCTGTTACTTCATGAAGTAAACTTTAATTCACTTCATAATCACTGTAACTTGATTTGTTGTAACATCTCTTAGGCCGTATCCGAATTGGCGGCTACAGCTACGGCTACGGCTGTTGCTAAGGGTGTTGCTAAGGACGTCCTATACTTCAATGCACGATGACGCGGAAATCTAGCCGTAGCCGTAGCTGTAGCCGCCAATTCGGACACGGCCTTATGTCTCTGTTTCATGATGTGATTCAAGGTTCAGCATCTGAGTACTATGAGCCTGGAGCTACACATCAAGACCAGACGAGACTACCATCCAGACCCAGACTCCGATCCAATCCGAGCATTGTTTTATAGCATCCAACAAGATACAGCAATCCAAGGAGACAGTGAACAGGATAATGGTGGTAGGCAGTGTTTACTCTTACATCTTGATGCATGATGTTCACTGTCTTTCCAATGACATTTACAAGGCCTGGAAGTACACAGAGGCCATGGCCTTTTTTGCCCTGGTCTTGCTTGGCCTTGGCGCACCTTCAAAAGTTTCCCATAGACTTTCAGATTTGTCAATGGGGGTACCCTTTGCAAACAAAATCACCCTTGTCCTCTCAAAGGTGAAACTCCAGGGTTGAGCATTCCCTTCATTTAAAGACAGACAAGCTTGCCTTCAACAAATACAAATTTCATTTTGGGTGACATATTATCAATGAGTCAGCTCTTAGTAGACAGTGGAATACCTCATGCAAATTGTAAAAATCAATTAGAAAACAGCATTTGCTGATTGTTTGTGTCATGTATTTAACTTCCCATACACTTTCTCAAGAAGCACGAACCCATTTTCAGTCACATTTAAATTACTTTGGTGTTATTCTAAAGAAAAAAGTTCTGACAAACTTCTTATTTAAAGCACCAGGAGGAAAAAACTATCATTATTTTCAAAATGATGTTTTTGATATTTCTTTGTTATCAGGTCTAAATATGTTTCATGGTGTGATTATGGTTGATGAGAGTAACCATAGCAATGCAGGGCCATCAACCTCATCTCATCTACCATCGTCTTTAGCTCAATGTGGAATGAATGATATCAAAATCACATCAGTAGCGTCTGAGAGTGAACTCCTGGATGAGATTCTAGGTGTTATTAGGAAGTAAGTCTAGTTCATTATTCATTTTGTGATATGAAGTATGTTAATACATGTTTGGGTAATTAATATGTGTGTATAATTTTATTCGTGGGGGGCATGGGTGGATAGTACATAAAGTGGATAGTACATAAAGTGCTTGCCTCTAACGGCTGTTGCCCTTGGTTCGATTTCCTACTAGGGCCATGTTTGAGTACAGTTATGCAGTGGTTCTCTCCTGTGCCATGAGCATTTTTCTTGCATGCCCTCTGGTTTTCCATGGTCATATGCAGGTCTATGTGGCTGGCTGCCAAAAAGCGCCTTTACATGCCTCCCCAATTATTATTATTATTATTAAAATTACTTTGAACTCTGTGGCTGTGTGGTTCAGAATAGACTTTGCAAGTAATGCAGTTATTTGAACTTCCCATAACTTTTTGGAAACCTTGTATATGAAATGTTATGCTCTTTTACTTGTCCAAATATAAGCAAACTTTGTACTTTCTACTGAGCTCAGTGATGAACCTTTGCCAGGACTATTAATGCTGTTATGCTGTCGATTTGTATATTGCCTTTGTTTATGAAAATAAAAACAATAAAATCGATTTATAATTGATGTAACTGTAAACAAAGTACATGTACTATTCAATAAACTGTCCAGTGAAAACTTCAACCAGGTTTATATTATATAAGACCATTCCTGACGTTTATTGGAATCAGTACAGGGTAGTTAAACATGAGATATATCTTTGTAGATACGATCCAGATATCTTGGTTGGTTATGAGATCCAGCAGCATTCTTGGGGCTACCTCTTGGAAAGAGCAGCTTTTCTTGACGTTGATCTTTGTACTCAAATCTCAAGACTACCTGGTGAGAATGCTTCCTCTCAGTTTTGTTATTGTTGTATTTTTTTTAAAACTGTCATTACATAAACTAAGTCTGAGTGTATTTTGATTGTTTTAGAGTTTAAGAAGGAGAGCCATTTTGCAGCTGAGCGTGATGCGTATGGAGCTGACCACCAATCAGAAATCAACATCGCTGGTCGCATCACACTCAATCTCTGGAGACTCATGAGGCATGAGGTAACACTCAGTACTTCATTTCAAAGAAACTCATAAAGCAGTTAAATGGAATTATTGTACTGTTCATTTGGCTTTCATTTTACTGGAACTTGAACATTTGTGTGAAATATGTATGCAGCAATGATTTTATAACCCGAGTTTCTTTAAGACTGATGTTGTGAAAGCTCAAATTTGAGGCTTCTTTACTTGTGTATTTCTATTCCTCAGGTGGCCTTAACCAACTACACATTTGAGAATATAGCATTCCATGTTTTACATCAGCGGATTCCTCAGTTCTCATATCGTACACTGACTGACTGGTTTGATCACAAGAATCCACAACTCTACAGGTCAGTTGATTTCTCTCATTCAAAAATATAGAAATCTTTGTCCAATACCAATCAAATGATGTTATCAGACATTCTTTCTTCCCGTTGATATGTTTTGACTTCAGTGCTAATTGTGAAGCAACTTTCAGTTTTTTTAAGTGATGGTTTTGAATTCACACTTCCTAAAGATTGTTTTAAAGCTATGAAATATGGAATGAAATTTGTATGTATCCTTTACATTTGTCATTGATGTTGATTTTATAAGCCTGTTCTTGATGAGTGTAATAATTATAATAATAGTGGCTTCTTGTACAGCCGTCAAATCCCTCTGCTCATGGTACTCCAACATTATTGGGTCACTAAACCAATCACATGAACCATCAGGTACCCATTTATTACCTTGGGTGAAGAGAAGCATTTATAGTGTTTTACTCAAGGACAAAATTGTCATGATGGGGATTCGAACCCACATACTGATGATTTAGCCACTACAACTTGAGTCCGATACGCTAAACCTCAACACGCCAGTCTGTATTGATGCTTTTGTACCTAATAGTTGCTGATGATTTGTTTTACTTAGGTGGCGTGTAATGGAGTACTACACAGTGCGTGTGCGTGGCTCTCTGAAGCTTCTTCATCAGTTAGATCTGATTGGACGAACGAGTGAACTCGCTCGTGTATTTGGGATTCAGTTTTACTGTGTCCTGTCCAGAGGAACTCAGGTATTATAGTACATCTGACTTGACTAGTAATTGCCTTTAACCACTTTATGTAGACCTATATCTTTTCTCAATATTAAATATTAAATGATTACAACTGCTTCAAACAAAGAAGTGGTAACAATCTGAGATTTCTTCTCTTTTGACAGTATCGTGTGGAGTCCATGATGTTGAGAACAGCCAAACCACAAAATTACGCTGCCATGTCGCCCAGTGCACAGCAAAGATCTAGGTATATACAACTTCCCTGTTGGAATAAGTGATCAGCATAACAACTACAAAAGATCTTAAGAAATAATGATATCTCTACCAACCTAAATGCAGATTTAAAAAAAAGTATTGATTAGGAATTATGTTGACCGGGAAACTATGATGTTTTCCTTACAGAATGAAAGCTCCAGAGTGCATTCCTTTGGTCATGGAGCCTGAATCACGTTTCTACCAGGATCCGGTCATTGTTCTAGACTTCCAGTCTCTGTATCCTTCAATGATGATTGCATACAACTACTGCTACTCAACATGTCTTGGCCGCTTAGAACACATTGCAAAGTGAGACCAATAGTTAACTACAACTCCTTGCTGTTGCATTAACCATTGGTTATAATTAGTAACCATTGGTTACCATTGGTTGCAACATTTACTACAGATTAGTTTCATTTGTGAATGCAAATTTCTATCAATGAACATCCTTTTGGCTTCTTTAAGCTGAATTATGCCTTTGAAATGTGGTTGACACAATTATATTTTGAGTTTCCAAATACTATCAAATATAAACAAAACAAATTAAATTTGTGAATTTGTTTACCATTTAGTAAAATTTAATGTTCTTTTCAAGTTGCATTTATATAGTATGAAATGAACGTTCTTGGTTGTAAAGTTGTATTGTTTTTCTTTTCAGTGGTGGGGAGTATGCAATGGGATGTGGTACTTTGTCTGTTCCCATAACTCAATTTAAGAAGCTTCTACAGTCGGACGGTCTTCATATATCCCCTAATGGTATTGTGTTTGTCAAGTCTCATATCAGACGTGGTGTCCTCCCAACGTAAGTTCAAACTAATCCTGAATTATCTTGAATTGAAGCTAATATAATTAATGTGTAATCTACCTATAGATTTCTAAAGCGGTCGTTTCTGCATGAATCAACCTTACAGACTGTGCAGGTCTGGCACGTATTCGATGATTGGGACCTGTTGGAGTGTGTGCGTTTGTTTCCTTCACGCATTAAAGCAATGTGTTTGGGGCCAAAGTGGTCCCCAAAATGTTCAAATATGCGGATACTTGCATGGTCTCTTCAATGGAATCAAATTACCAGCATGTGTTCCATTGATTATTAATCTCTTTCTTTTAAATATGGGATGTTGTTTTTTACTTTAACATATCACTATCTATTTAAAATGTCTTGTAGGTGTTTTGAGAAATGATTATATTTCTATTTATAACTATTCATTGTACATTGAACTGTCAATGAAAATTTGATTGTATTTAGCCTGCCAGTTAGTTACTCTTATTATAAATTTTTCCATTAAACTATCAATAACAATAGTATAAAACAGACGGTCATATTTTTTAGTAATTATAATGGTACATGCTGATATTATACCCACATGCATTGATCATTAAATAGTGAAAACTATACGTAAAATGCAAACAGAACCAGCAAAGTTGCAGCATCTATTGAATAGTTTTTGCTCACTGTTTTTAACATTTATTTTAGGATGTTGGAACAGATTCTAAATCTTCGTCTAATTGTCAAGAAGGCACTGAAGGACTTCAAGAACGACAAGGTAATAAAAGTGTCTTCATTTCTTTAGAATAAACCTTGGGTACAACATAGTACATGATGTCCCTGCAGTGGGGCACCCTCTCGTGTAGAGGTCAAAAGGAGGTTATTCATCGACCCATCCTGTGCACATAGCTGTGGATGTTGCAATGTTTTGTCATCATTTTACCTCTAGATGGCAAACAGGATGACGTCAATGCATTCTTTAAATGGGTGGATTGCATGTAGTAAACATTTAATATTAAAGTACTTTTTAGATTGACTACTTATCTCCTTTTGTTGTCTCACAGACATTGCATCGTATGTTGAACAGTCGTCAGCTGGCCCTTAAACTTATCGCCAATGTCACCTATGGATATACATCAGCTAGCTTCTCAGGACGGATGCCTTGTATTGAGGTAGATTATAGATTAATTTTTAAAAACTCCCCCTACTATCGCCCATAGACTATATCGCAAATACTTGGTATGCAGGTGTGAGCCCGGGAATTAGGTGTATGCTGGTCTACCTAGCAACCAAAACTTTGTCAATAACTAGACCAGCACGCACCTCATTTTCTTGCTAAAGTGTGCGTATCGAGTAATTTGTGTCCATACCAATGTGTAGGTAAATCATGTTGGCTTGTTTCAACTAATGACTGCTTTAGTTTTGGACGAACAGTTTGTGAGATTTGCTAGTTATTTCTTGCAGGTTGGTGACAGTGTTGTACGGAAGGGGCGTGAGACGTTGGAGAGAGCCATACATCTTGTAGAGACAACCAAGAAATGGGGAGCCAGAGTAGTGTATGGGGACACAGACAGGTGGGTTTCCCATAATCAATTTTGAGATATTCTAAAAGTTATAAGCATTTTTCTCATACTAGTGAGGTTTGCAGAGACACCTTGTACATAAAACTATCTGTATGAGTTATGGTGGTTCTTTGAGAAGAGCCGGTGATTTAACAACTTGGTAAACCACTGATTCTTCTCAGAACCACCACAACTCAATGAATATTTTATGCACATGGTGTTTTCGCAAACCTTACTAGATTGCAAAATTTCAATTTTCTCAAACACAAATTGGGCCTTTTTGTTATTTAAAAGTGTCTTGTATAATTTCTTTCAGTGCAGTATGTTTGTACTTGTTGAAGTAGCCTGTAAGCTATTGTTGTAAGAGTGGAGATTGCCATGGAGCTCTTTTACTTCAAAAAGACTTTTAGTAACTTTAAGTTTGATGCAAGGAAGGGTTTTTCTCCAAGGCGAGGAAAGAGTGTGTAGTAACAGAGTCGCTTGTCTGTTTACCGTTTCTGTAAGAGTGTGTAGTAACAGAGTCGCTTGTCTGTTTACCGTTTCTGTAAGAGTGAGGATTTTCTGTGAATTTCTCTTGAAGTTACTTTCTTCTCAATGACATGGGATTGATATTATGGCAAAAGAATCTCTTGTGATTTTGGATTTGTCCCCTCTCTGATTGTAATTTGTCCTATCTCTGATTGTGATTTGTCATCTCTCTGATTGTGATTTGTCCTCTCTCTGATTGTGATTTGTCCTCTCTCTGATTGTGATTTGTCCTCTCTCTGATTGTGATTTTTCCTCTCTCTGATTGTGATTTTTTCCTTTCTCTGATTGTGATTTTTCCTCTCTCTGATTGTGATTTTTCCTCTCTCTGATTGTGATTTGTCCTCTCTCTGATTGTGATTTTTCCTCTCTCTGATTGTGATTTTTCCTCTCTCTGATTCAGATTTTTCCTCTCTCTGATTGTGATTTTTTCCTTTCTCTGATTGTGATTTTTCCTCTCTCTGCAGTATGTTTGTATTAGTCAAAGGAGCAAGTAAGGAGCGAGCCTTTGAAGTTGGTCGTGAAATTCGAGATGCTGTGACTGCAGCAAATCCTAAACCTGTCAAACTGAAACTGGAAAAGGTGAGTTGAAATATCCATGCCTTTACTACATATCAAAACTTAGTAATGTGAACAAATTAATTATTGATGAAACTTCACTTGATAAACAAATTGTAGTTCTTACAGATTTTAAAGAATTGTCTGAACGAGATGTTGAAAACTTGATCATGAAACTCAGTAAGAAATCTTGTCCATTGGACCCAATGCCCACAAAATTACTGATGCAATGTTTGGATGCATTATTACCTGTCATAACCTCTATGATTAATGTATCTTTGTCGACAGGGCAGTTCCCTGCTCTATGGAAGGTTGCACTTGTTAAACCACTTTTGAAAAAGTCTGGTACTGGAACAGAATTCAGTAATTTGAGGCCTATTAGTAATCTTCAGTATATTCGAAGTTGGTAGAAGGCGCTGCAACCCAACAAATCCTTGAGCACCTCGATTCTCACTCACTCTTGCCATTCAACCAATCAGCTTATCGAAAATGTTATAGTACTGAGACAGCACTCCTTAGAATCAAAAGTGATCTTTTAATGTCAATGGATGACCAGAAGATTAGCCTATTGCTCTTACTTGACTTGAGCGGCGCTTTTGACACCATTGACCATCTGTGTCTGTTACAAACCTTGAAAACCCATTTCTGGATCAATGGTAAAGTTCTTGCATGGATTGAATCTTACTTGGCTGTTAGAAAACAGACAGTTGAAATGGATGATATTGAATCAGATGTGTTTAAGGTACCCTTCGGTGTCCCTCAAGGGTCACGTTTAGGCCCCCTATTGTTTACAATGTACACAAGCAGACTCCTCACAAATATTCAAAAGTAGTTCCCTATTATTACTTGTCATTGCTACGCAGATGACACACAAGTATATTTGTCATTCTGTCCTAACACACCAAATGAAGACTACTGTATCAGTGTATTAGAAAAATGCATTGAGTACATTAGAACCTGGATGTAACAAAACAAACTGATGTTGAATGATAGGAAAACGGAACTGTTAGTTATTGGCACTACACGTCAGGTATCTAAGTTCAAGTCAAACGGTATATCAGTAGGTGACACTGCTATAATACCATCCCATAACGTAAGAAACTTAGGAGTGTTATTTGATACTCAGTTGAACATGGAATCACAAATTATTAGTGTATGTAAATCAGCATATTACATGATTTATAATCTGAGGCGCATTCGTAAATACTTTGATCAAGATAGCATGAAAACTGTCGTTCACGCATGCATTACGAGTAAATTAGACTATTGTAATAGTCTATTGTATGGATTACCAAACTTACAGATAGCAAAGTTGCAGCGGGTTCAAAATACATGTGCAAGATTGATTTGTAATCTCCCTAAATTTGCTCATGTAACACCACTGTTAAGAGAATTACATTGGTTGCCCATACGTCAAAGAATTGAATTTAAGATGTTAATGATAGTTTATAAAGCGCTTAATGGTCAAGCTCCTAGTTAAATTATTGAATTATTGGATTTTAAATCTCAAACCCATGGTCATAATCTTCGTAGTACACAAGACACACTGGCATTGAAGATCCCCCAAATTAGAACAAAAGTAACCTTATGTGATCGATCATTTCTTTGTGCAGCTCCTAGATTATGGAATAAGCTACCTGTGGATATTAGAAAGTCTCCTAGATTATGGAATAAGCTACCTGTGGATATTAGAAAGTCTCAATCATTAGAAGGCTTTAAATTTAAAGTAAAAACCTATTTGTTGTAAACATAGATTTAATTATATTATGTTCATGCTTTGAATTGTATAGCATTGTGTAGTGGTATAGCATCTAAGAGCTCTTGAAGCGCAGTAGAATATATAAACATAGTTTCTGCGCTCTATAAATGATTTATTATTATTATTATATCGTGAGGTTTAACACTGCAATCCAGTTTACTCTCTTAATTTCAATGGTTTATTCTAGAAGTCAATAAAAGAAAAATTTTACTTTTAAATTTGGATTTTTTTTTAAATTCTTAACAACCACAGCTTTATGTACCCATATACTGAAAGCATATTGTTCTTGTTTCTTGTTAAAATACAGGTCTACCATCCATGTGTCCTTCAATCAAAGAAGCGTTATGTTGGCTATAGCTACGAATCACCTGACCAATCAGAACCAGACTTTGATGCTAAGGGAATTGAAACAGTGCGTCGTGATTCATGCCCTGCTGTTGGCAAGGTAACTTGTGATTTGTCTCAATATTATATCAATGTTATATTGGCAGAGACAATGAATGTAAAAACTTACTGAAGCAGGCTTTAATAATTTTGATAAGTACATTCCGATAGAGCTTAGTTGTTTCTTCTCTGCCGTTCACCTCTGTGGCACCCGGTTCAAATCCGGCTTTGGACTGGAGCCTTGCATGTGGATTGGGTGTTCAGACCCTTCTAGACTGCAATAGTTTTTCCCATTTTTTTTTTCTTGCATCAAAAATTGAGATTTCTTTGACACCTTTTCTCCACAGGTATCGTCAGGCCAAAATGTTACAGTGCAAGGCACTGATTTGTCAAACTTATGTTTGTACATCTTTTAACAAGGACATAAGTTATGATTTGTTGAAGAACAATTATGTATAAATTTGGTCCTATTGTTTTTAGATACTTGAGAAAGCTCTGAAGACTCTATTTACCACACATGATGTCTCACAAGTCAAGAAATACGTTCAGAAGCAGTTCCTGAAGATCCTTGATGGCCAAGCAACAATGCAAGACCTGATCTTTGCCAAGGAGTACCGTGGCCAGCAGTCCTACCGCCCAGGGGCATGTGTACCTTCCCTTGAAATCACCAGGTATGGATGGTTTGCTTGTAGGAAGGCTTTCAATTTTGTAGAAGGAATGCTGATTTTAGACAAAATGCCAATGGCAATAAGGCTAATGTTGTTTTTTTTAAACTTAAAAAGTATCACAAGTAATATTTGTGTAAATTAAGTTGCAGCCACTAACAATGTCCCACCTGACTGGTCACAGCCCCTGGTTCTGTTCCTACCTAAGCCCACGTAGCACTCTTATCTGCATTGCAGTAAACATTCATTATTTACTCTCTGACAAAACCGCTGAGTTACTTATCCATGCACTTGTAACGTCTCGACTCGACTATTGTAACTCCCTCCTTTATGGACTTCCAGCTTCCACCCTGTATCACCTTCAGAGAATCCAGAACATTGCAGCCCATATACTAACACGCTCTGGCAAGTTCCACCACATCACCCCTGTCCTCGAAGCACTACACTGGCTCCCAATTGAACAACGCATCATTTTCAAAATCCTTCATATAACCTACCAATCTGTCAATGGCTCATCTCCCCAGTACCTGCAGCAACTTGTCACACCATACAACCCGGTGCGCCAATTACGGTCAAGTAATGCCCACTTGCTTGTGGTTCCATCTGCCAGGATGAAAGCTTATGGAAATAGAAGTTTTTCAGTTGCAGCACCCCACCTATGGAACAATTTGCCAATGACTCTAAGAACACAACCTGACATTGCTTCTTTTCGATCACGTCTCAAAACTTATCTTTTCAATCAGGCATATAATTAACTCTCCCGAGGTCTCAGCGCAGTGAATAGTTTTCTAGATACCAGCGCTATACAAATCTTATTATTATTATTATTATTATTATTAAGCATTAGTGTATTCTATTGGAGATACCTTAGGCAGATATGGGTTAACTATAATGAGTAATGGTTATTATCAATTTGTTTTGCATTTGAATTAGACGTCTGCTTGCTGTTGATCGTCGTGCAGAGCCTCGTGTTGGTCAGAGAGTGCCTTATGTTGTTGTTTATGGCAGTCCTGGATTGCCTCTCATTCAGCTTGTGCGCACTCCAAGTCAAGTTCTTGAGGTAAAAACATAATGAGTAAATGTGGTTGGAAACTAAAATTGGCCAGTGACCAATGTGTATTTAAACCTTAACATGTAGTTTGCAGCAGTCTCAATATGTTGTCTTTATTCTTCAGGAAATCCTTAATATAGGCCTACCTATAACTTTGCTTTTCTAACTTGACAAACACTTCTTACAACTTGTCTTGGAACTGTTTTGTTATGGACTATATAAAATCAAAATTGTTATACGCTTCATTCGAATTATGTAAGGACTATATAAATCCTTACATAATTCGAATGAAGCGTATAACAATTTTGATCTATTTATTAGGGTACAAGAAAATTTATTTAGAGCTTGTTGGTTTTTCTTTCTAAGGATCCGAGCCTAAGATTGAACACAACCTACTACTTGACACGTCAACTGGTACCCTCCCTAAATAGGGTATTTGGATTGCTTGGAGTGGACACCATGCAGTGGTATCAGGAGTTACCACGATGGCAAAGAGTGACATCACACCATCAGCTTGGTACACCTGGCAAAAAGGTTAAACATTGTTTCAATTGGACATCTTTGAAAACAACTTAGCCTGCTGGCCAATAGGAAGAAGACAAAACTGGGATATTTCAAAACAGTCAAAGTGGGAAATCATGAAACAATGAAGTTTTTTGAAACATTTTGAATTTCATTTCACCAGGATTAGTACCAACTATTTAACAATTTACATAATTTGATTTTCTTTTGAGAATCTGTCATGGTGATATCTAAAACTGTTTCCAATTTTCAGGGTACGATATCGCAATACTTTGTGAGTTTGAATTGCGTCATCTGTGAGAAAGTCACCCAGACAAGTATCTGTGATGAGTGCAAGAGTAAAAGTCAAGTCACGTCTACTGCCCTCATGTGCAGGGTTCAGCAATGGCAGAGAGCGCAGCAAGACATTGCCAAGGTAACTCGTGATTAGTTATTGCCCTCAATTCGCAGATTTGTAATGTTTACCCATCAATCTTTTTATCTAGCATATAATTAGCTGTTGCAAACTGCTAACCTATCGAAAGACTTATCATATAAATGCAAACAATTTTTAATGGCCTCACGTTTCTATCCTAGCAGAGTCTTTCTCAAAGGCTAGATAAGAATTAGTCTTTTAAAAACATGAGGCCTTTATCAATTGTTTGCTTTAAAGGGTGTGTACAACATTGGTAAGATTAAAAATATAAATGTTCACAGATTTGTACATAACTTACATGGTATAAAGATGGTCATGGTGGAAAACTTCCCTTGAAATAGTTTTGCTTGAAATGCCATAGTTTTTAGGAAATGAGTAAAACAATAGTCTTTATCCTGCAGGATAAAATCCGATGTTTGAACAAAAGTAAAAAAATATAATGGGGTTTTTCAGTGTTTTCTCATGACTCCAAAGACCGATTGAGCTTAAACTTTCACAGGTTTGTTATTTCGTGTACAGGGTTGTATATGTTAGGTCACATCAAGTGTGGATGCAGGTCTTTGGCAATTACCAATGTTGTACACACCCTTTAAGTCATGAACAAATTTGTTTTGAATTTACCGTTCTCTAATGGTGTGCAAAGCTTCAAGTCTACCTAAAATGATCAGTTTCTGTGATAAGAAAAGTCTTGAAGTGTCAATGAAATTAGTGATTTTTGGTAAAACTACACATAAGTTTATGCCAGGTTTGGTGCCGGAAGTAGCCAAGACTTTGTAGGTACAGCAGATGCACATGCATGTGTTATGTTCAGTAAGGGTTTAAGTTGGCTTCAAGTTGATTTGTGTTGTGTTTTTTGTTGTTGATAGATTTGTGCAAGTTGCTGTAATTTTAGTGAGCAGGACACAAAGAACTGCATTTCTCTGGACTGCCCTGTGATGTTCAAGACCAACAAACTACTAAGACAGCTTGGGCAAGTACCTTTCTACCTACAGCTTCTAGAAGACCTGTGATGATTGGCTGACTGTCGTGAAGACATGTTCTTCAATGGAAATTATGTCCAATCAGATGAGTTATACTGTATCACCTTGAGCTGTTAATACACCCCATGCCATTGGTTGATTTCATGAAGAGAACTGATGATGCTTTGGGTTTAATTCATTCTATAACCAGTTTATGTAATTGTTTTCAACTTGAATTACCTACTGCCTCAAAGAGGCTTGCCATCATTGGTTTAATTTTTGTAAGTGAGGTTTCATCTGTTTTCTTTGAGTAGTTATCTGCTGAAATATGGTCAAACTGTATTTGGCCAAAGGCAGAAAAATATTGTGATCTTTTATTTGTTCCTGCTGAATGCTTTCTATTACCTTGCAAATGAATGCAATTTTATGCAAATTATGTTAAAAGTGCTGTCATGCTTTGCCACTTTTGCGCATAATCATGAAAATCAATGGAACTTAAAGGATAATCAAGTACTAGCAATGTTTCTGATGTGTCTTTCTCAGTTTTTTAAATAAGGTATTTTGGGAAAATAAATTTGTAGTTAAAGAAAAATATATTAAATGTTATCAATTTGTATAATATACAAACAGTGCCTATAGTTTTGGAGAGAGGTTTTTGGAAGGTTGTGTAATGAAGTTTACTAGTGACTCTTGTACATCAAAGTTTTTTAAACACACTTAATGTTGCTGTGTTGTGTGAATATGTAAACTATTCAATAAGTTTTTGAAGGTCACTTATTCATATAATTGTTTGTCGTAGTTGTTTAACATGGAAAAGTCTCAAAGACAATTAGTATTGATAATGTTCTAGTTTTTACAATTCTGCATCAAGTAATAACAAACCTCATTGTTTGTGTCACGGACAGAACAAAAGTATTTCGTGTATATTTTATCAATATATTTCTGTATTTTGGAATGAATTTGATGTTATGAAAACATCATTTAAAGATAGTTGGGTATAAACTTATGTATACATAAATTGGTAAAATGGTAGATCTTCAATAGATTTCTTCACTACAAATGGTTATGTCAGTGGTCAGCCAGTACCATTTAAAAATGCGAGAGTACATGTTTAGTAATTTATTATCCATGGTTAATGGTTGAATTTGATGATATTTTTGAAAGATTTTTTCATAAATTGTAATGTATTATTGGCTTAAGGAAGGCTTATAACATTCCATCAACAACAAAATAGGATAATGTAGCTGGTCACAATGAGTACACATTAACTGATGACATCATAATTAGTACTGATTTATAACCCAAGTTTTATAGTCTGACAAATACATATCTCAATGTGTATGTTTTCTGTAGAAGAATATATTTAATACTGTCAGCTGACAATTTTTTTTACAATTGGAATTATGTGTGCATGTATTTTACAAATGAATAAATTTATATTTTCACCTTTTTGTATTTACACCAATGTACATGGTAGAGGGATTTCATTAGTTATACTTGGTCCGGGTTGCGTTTTTATCAGGATATTATGTTTAAATGTTTCACAATCAAATTAATGTTTTGTGGATTTGACTCTTCATGTAATTAATTATGGTGTTGGTACAGAATCATCTTATTATGATCAAGTGTTTTGAAAGTTCCTGCGTCGTTCAGTATTAATACCATATTTATGAAAGGAAGTGGTTCAACCTTATAATTTGTTGCAGCTCAAGTTATGTTACAAGTAACGATAACTTGACCTAAGCAATAAATTAATTGAAAACTGAATCATCTTTTTAACAATGTTTTTCCGTTTTGATACAACTTTCTTTTTTTCCTGTCACTGGTTCATTTTTGTTGTGGGGTTTAAGATTATCATAAACGGTGGTTTTGTACTTTAGATTAATTGTAACAGATCAATTACAACCTAAATGTGTGTGGTTGTATATAATTGTGCATTTAATTGAAGGACTTCAAAAACAAGGTTGATATGTCCACTGTTAGTTCTGTTAACCTTCGAGACTCTGCTTTAGAGCAAACGTCAGGCCATTTAATTTATTTTTGCATATGTCCACTTGTTCTATCTCATAGTCCTGTGTGTTAGATAGCCTTCAATAACAATGGAGTGGAACAACGTGGGAATCATTAATTTGTCACTTTAGTATATGGGACAAGTAGTAATTGTTTGCAGTAGTATGTCGTTGTGGACTAGTGAAAATGGAGTATCTCACAACATGAGCCTGAAATCACCAAAGCTACATATGTGGCACAAATCTTTCACCAGGGCTGGATTTCACAAAGCACTAAGATTCATCTTAAGATGAGTTGCAAGTATTACCATAGTGATTTGTATTGTGACATCACACTTTGCTTAGCAATTAGCAGATCATCTTAGTTCTTTGTGAAATCAGCTCCAGGGACTCTTAAAAAATCCTGTTGGAACATATCTAGACAAAGTGTGAACCAACATACAAGTAATAATTCTGAACCAATATATGCAAAAGCCCTGAAATATTTGACACATTTTGGTGTTCATTGTAAGTTAAGCAATGCATTATTTTAATGAGACACCTCTTTAAGGTATTAGTGCCAATCTTTTCAGTTTAAACAATCAGTAGTTTTTCATGCACTTATTAGTGATGGTTAATTCTTCACAGAGTTTGGTTGAATTTTGTCAGGGGATATCTCGGTAGTATATTGTGATAGTTAGTTACTTATTACAAGCTTGTACCATTGTTATTTATTTACTTTGTTGCTCAAAACACACATTTTTATAAAATTTTTTTAAACAATTTTTAGTTTTCACTTAACTTACTGTTGTCCTTAATCTGCTCATTTATATTTGTCTTAGTCATTAGTTTTGACCTAAAGTTAATTGGCAAACAATCAAACAAAGGAACATTTACAGTTGCTTTTTTGAAGAAAATTATGAGGAAATATCAAGGCCATTACAACCAACATAAATGATCCCTAAACAAGTATGAAATAAATTTACAATCATTATTGTAAGCCACACCTCAAGGATGAATCATGAAGAACACTCTACTGTTTGTTATTGTTTTAATTCATCAGTAATAAGAAATTTGTCAAAGCAATTTAACTGTACATTCCAAACTAATAATAATATAGACAAATTAAAAGAAATTTCAGACTATAAAGTCTTCAATTAAATCATTGAACCAGACTTTTCTCTCACAGCAGCCATCTTGGATTTCTTATTCTCACCAAAGTGAGGAGCCTGGATACCAGGTATAATGGATGATTCGTTATAGGAGAACATTTGCATTTCTAGAAGAGTTTGATTTTTAATTGAAAAACAAAACAATTTCATAAAAGTAAACTTAAAATTGATTCTCGAGTCACACATTTAAATCTGAAAATAAAGATTCTGGCAAAAACACATGAAACTACATTAAAATAATTATATGCACAAACTTTGGATTTTTGTCTCCATTATTAAACCAAATTGATTATCTTGCACATGTAATTGTTTGTTTCTTCTCAGAAATCGTAAGCTATGTATTCGCCCTTTGAATGGATCCACCATGTGAGCTGTGAGCTTCAACTGTATTTATGCATCTGTTTGATTATATTTCCATGACAATACAGAGTTATAAATAATGCTTCTATTCACTGCTGTTCCCAGTTCCAGGCTCTACAAGCAAATGGCCGACCATGCAAAGGGAGGATTTCTGTCCTTTCTCTGTCTCTGGACAGAGCAAGAAATAACCTTGTAATTTTGATAACATGAGAATTGGATCAAATAAAAGTCTATTATGTTACAAAAATAAAAACCCCAAAATTACCTTAACATAAAATAATTATTTAAAATTAAACTAAAGAAAGCTTGTTCAACAAATACTGTACTTAAACATTTTAAAACCAATGTTGTTGCCAATCTTTTAAAACTAGTTCAAATATTGTTTTTTGTCCAAAAAAAATGGTGATACATGGGAAAAGTTATAAAGAAATAATAAAAGTCTCAGCTAAATACAGTGTCCACTTACTGAGAAAACAGCAACAAACTGTCAAAGTATTTTCACACGAAAGTCAAATTCATCCACATAATAGTGAGACAACAGCAGGTTCCAGGAACGGATACCAACTCTCAGAAATCTGAGAAATGAGTCATGCACAAATCATTTCTCAGATTCAAATGTTTTGGGGTGGAAAATATGCAAACCATATTAATTCGAAGGGAATCCCTTTTCAAAATAGTTTATACTGTAACAGCTGCAGTGCCTCTCACCAAGTAAGTTTTTATGGTCATTAATTGTTGAAGTACTTATCAATCTATGACCCTACCTTTAAGTATTTTACATCTAGTTGCCAAATAAATCCCAACAAATCCAGCCACAAAATTCAAAAAAAGTTCGAACTTAAACATAAACATACAGATTCCTGAAGTAATAGTAGTTGTTGGTACGCACACTTGGAAAGACACCGAGCTCTAGTGTTTGTTTATAGATGTGTAAAGTTCATCATCGGTAAACTCTGTGCTCCGAACCAAACTCAATTGTCTCATATCAATCACCAGAGTGCATTCTCACTTTTGTTTGCTCTTGCAAGCTCCAGCAGTGCCTGTATACAAAATAGATAACAACAATCAATTTTCAGATACTCCTTTTATACATCTAGGTGGTGCTCAACTGGTCATGCTTTTTAGATTTTTTTGGAGGATGGTTGATAAACCCCCACCAAATTGGTCTGCTGAAATTGCTGCTTTGGATACAATTGTTTAACACCTCCCTGCATTCAGTTTGCCATCAAGACGAAGTGCTACTGAAAAAAGTCTACTGGCTGTTAACTATTTTAGACAGTAGTTGATTAAAGTCAATAGGTTTGGTTAATCCTCAGAAGTTGTCCAACTTGCCTCACTGGATATCTAATACCAAAATTGCTTGTCATCACTTGTATGAACAGTAGAACAAAATCAGATAAAATCCTGATGACATTGTCCAACAGTTCTGGGAGGCAAGTTGTATGGCAAGAGATATTATTTCATGGTTTACTTACAGACATCTTTGCCTTCTCCTTGGCCCGATACTCCTCTGCTTTGGTGGCAGCTTTGTTTTCCCAATGTTCTCGTCTCTGCTCCTTTTTCTGCTTCTGTGCATCGACCTGTGACTGAATGTCAGTCCTAGTGGTCAAGGAAGAAAACATGTAATGGAGTCAAATCTCCTAAACGAGAATCTAGAACGGCAGTCTTTTCTCAAGTTGTAGTTTTCTTGAAAAGACACCAAAATGTGTGATGAAACCAAGGCTCTGGGCAAATAGACTTTCTCCTCTGCTCCTCTTTGATATAAACAAAAGTGATTTCGTTGTAATGTAAAACAGTAATGAATAGAATACCAATTGTGAGATTTTGAATTTTTTGAAGCTCACAGGGGTTTGCCTTTATGACTTGGTGTGGTGTGGCGTGTGTGGCCGAGCAGTTTAGTGTATCAGACTCGAGTTCTTATGGCTAAGTCATCAGAGTGTGGGTTTGAATCCCGGTCATGACACATGAGTCCATGACCAAGACACTTGCATTAGTTGCCTCTCTTCTCCCAGGGGTAAATAGGTGAATGGGTACTGGTGACTGAGGGAGGAGCCGCTATTGTTACTTACTTTCCCCCAAACAGGAATGAATCTCTTGTCCAGGGGTAATAATGCTCAAAGCACACTGATAATTACTTTGGGAATTGCGCTGTTTTAGAGCCGCTATTGTTACTTACTTTCCCCCAAACAGGAATGACTCTCTTGTCTCAGGGCTGTTTCCTTTTCTTTGTCTCTGCTCTGCTCGGCGTAATCTCTTTTCAATCTTCGCCTCATGGCCAGTAGCCTTCGGTACAAGCTCTTCCATTACCTGCAGAAAAATAAACCCATTTCATTTCAAAGATTCATTTCAAAGATGGTCAGAAGAATACAATTGAAGTAAAATAATTGTGTTACTTTGTTGTTTCAGCTTTCACATCACAATCATTTTCACTGTGAATTAAACAGCGGTCTAATGTAAAAAAGCTCTTACCATAATTTCAATAACGCAATATATGCTCATTCAGTATGAAACTATTGCTCCAACATAACCTGAGATTCTTGAGCTGTTTTAACCACATTTTTACTAGACTTGTCTATTGAAGAGAGTTTTCAAATTTTGCTTACCATTTTATCATGCTCTCTGAATTGTTTCCGCTCTTTCCTGAGTTGCTTAATTTTTTGCTCTTGTGTGTTCTCATACTCTACTTGTGATGAAGACGGCTAAAAGTCAAAAGAAGGATTAAAAAAAGAGCTGATTGATTCTTAAATATTTCAATTCATAAATTCCTAAAACAAAAGAAAATAAAATGTTCTACCAGTAGCTTTACATTGTACCACATTGATTTATTGCCACCATCATTAAAGAATACAATCAATTTGGAGGGAAAAACACATATATTACAATCATTTGATTTCTTACTGGCCGCATAGGTCCCTGTACTGGCCTTGAAGGCCCTTGAACAGGTCGACTTGGACCCTGTATAGGTCGACTTGGTCCAATCTGGCCACTTTTGTTGTCATCTGTTGATCCAGATGCTGCTGATTTGCCAAAGGTTGAGAAGGTCTTAGGTTTCATGAGACCGTCAGCCACCGGGGTCATGTGATCCCCACTGCGCGCTGTATTATGTCTGTTATCGTAGCTGGCAATATCAAGCTTCTTTGTGGGTGTGTGACGCTCTGCAAACTAAAGGGAAATTAGAAATCTGAGATTAAGGTGAAATCATGCAAATAATTTGGTCAAATTAAGTGACTGCTGTCTGGGGTAAAAATAGTTGAGAGAAAGTTACAACAATTAATAAATGCAGCTGTAAAAACAAAGAGCCAAATGAACATAATAATAAATACCTTCCATTTATATTTGGTAAGAGATGCTCTGGCATCCTCATGATCTATTCCTCTGTAAAATTTCTGAAGAAGAGGAAGGGAATCAGAAAAAGACAAATCAAATATCACACTTACTTAAAACATGTAAGCCCTCCAACTATCTGGTAGATTGTGGAGTCCATGGTTTCACCATCAACAGCCATATACACGCTTCACTGATCATACATACTTGTGTACAACTGTAAAGTTATTGAGTGTGTGCAAAGCTCTGGGCCAGTTTAAGGAATGGATTTTTGAATGGCTTCAAATGGTCAGTCAGCAGGAGGGTTAAAGAATGAACAACTGAAGGATAGAACTGTAAAAGGCAAGGTATTGAAATAGTTATCTAAATACTAACCTTTGCAAGCTTCCCTGCATTCCATCTCTTCACAAATTTCTTGAAATAGTTCTTGGCCTTTGCACCTGTAAGCTGATCAAAGTACTTGCCCTTCTGTATGGTGACACACAAATTACTCATCGATTAATAGACAAAAGAAATGACGACCAGGTATTTATTATGAACGTCAATTTTTGATGGGGAAAATGTCATTATGTTACCTCTTCAACAAGCCATAATCTGAACTCTGTGCTCTTGTGGTAAAAATCATCCTTGGAGATCTTATCTGCACAAAAATAAAAAACAAAACAAGTAATTTGGGTTTGATTGAACTGTCATGGTCATTTCATTAACTACAAAATTGCAAGTACTTATTTTCCTGGTTGTGTTTTTAGCTCACTTCCATCTTGTAGAAAAGGGAACAATTCTTGCAAATTACACAAACAAAATTCAATTGAAACTTGTAATGGAATTTTATTTAAAACCTTTCCCCGATTAAAAAAAAAATGTCCAAAGATTTCATTCTCACTTGTTTCTTTCTTTTTCTTCTTCTCTCGTTCTCGTTTCTTTTCCCGTTTCCGCTGCTTCTTAGTTGCTGAGTCTACTTTCTGCTTCTTGAAGTGAATCTTAGATTCTGACTCCGACTCTGCATAGGAACAGTTGGAAACAAATTTATGTGTTTTTTTATATCAGGATAATTTAGAAATGGCCAAGCAACCATCATGATAATACGAGTTTCCATGTATATTTTATATGGCAAACCTGGGAAAAGCATGAGTTGTCGTATTGATTAAAGAAATATATCTTCATAAAGTTTCTTGTCAGACATGCCAAGGATGAATCACCTGAAGATGAGCTACTTGATGTGCTGTCCTCACTACTACTGCTGCTGACATGACGCTTACCAGATCTGCCTTCTTCCTTAGAATTTTTTCCCCTAAACAGTTCAAAGGTAAACAAATAATTAAGAAAATCAAAATATTGGATGCCATTTAAGCTTGGGCGATATTGCTTTTTTTCATCCACGATACATCGTCAACAATGTATCGCGATATTCGATGATATCGCGATTAATTTATGACGTACGTTGAGGAAACCCACTTCTGCTTTAATAGCTTTAAATCTGAAGTGCCGCGATTTGATTAAATGTTTAAGGAAATTTGATACAGCCTGTAAGGCTTCCCATTCTAGCCATGGTTTTCTTTGAACATGTTACACGAATGCAATTGGCACAGGCTGATTGGCTGATTCCTGACAGGCCGCCGCTTTCCGATTGGCCGATCGTGTGAATATTTATGACGTAGTGCTTCTCACAGCGCTGCCATTCCATAGTATTCATCACCTCGATCCCGCAGATGTGCTTGCTCCTAACGTGGTAAACTTTATAGTTAGGGGGTGAAGGAATGGCGTGTAGCTGTGGGAGCGAAAAGGCAAGGGAAATTCCCTTTGTGAGAAATTACCTCGTGGTCGGGAAACGTCGGAGGAACGTTTTTATACGTGCGTGAGCAATACCGCACAGTTTTCGTTTGTCAAACTCAAATACACACGGCTTTGATGTTGGTCTGTGCATAGAGAAAGGACAGCTGTGTGAGATCGTCTGTTTGATGTTGGTCTTTTCGAAGAATCCCAGTCGGGTTAGGATCACTAGTAGGGAATCTTGCGGTTGCCGTCGGTGACTTTTTATGTTTTTAAACAGCTCTATGTTGTTGCAATATCATCTCGATTAGGAAATGCATCGCGAAACTTCATCAAAACCGCGATTTAATGCATTTTCAGTCCCTACCTGACTGCATGGGCATGGTCTTAATCTTATGGTGCGCTTTTGCTATTTTTCATTTGTCATGTTTGTGGTTTTCCTCCCACGTCTAAAACTGAAATGTCTTCATTGTATTGTTTTCTTTCAACAAAAGTAAAACGTTGCTGTGGATATATACCTATAATGGCATATGCCATATTGATTGGCATTTTTTAAATAACGAAATACTAAATAGGAAGGATGCTTTTTTGCCTTTACAGTTTCACTTTCAGAAGTTGACTTGAGACCAACGAACCGAGTTGAATAACTAGGACTTGAGCAAGTTGACTTAGGACACAAGTTGTCAACCGCTGTATTCACCATCAAGCTGCGTGTGAGTCTGTGCAACACACAGCTCTCGAATCTACTGGTGTAGATATCTATCACTTGCACTTGCAGTTCTAATGTAATGTCCGGAAATTGGGCACGTAAGCATAGCCTAATTTTGAACATGATATTTGGTTTTATGAGGATCAAAATACACTTATGAAAACTGAGGCTACTGCCTTTACCTTGAACTACTTCCCATGTTTGTAGGATCAGTTTTATGGCTTCTGTCTGGATAAGATGCTGTGGTTGGAGTAAACTTCAAAAATCCGCCTTTTGCTTCGTTTGGCAATAACGCCCTCTTACGGTCAATATTGTTTATTATTTTTCTCTAATTTTGGCCGGGGTCATTCATTTTATTGTTGTTCTGCGTGCACGGGTACGTACGTGACATGGAAATACAAACCGTACCCAGAACATGTAGTGCCGCTCGTTCCCCTTAACACAAAACACCGCAATGGTGTGGGTGTCGTAGTACGTGTGTGTTGTATTTATGTGCAATCTCAATTTTTCCCAAATCAACACTCTAGTAGTACATTACGTTGACAGACCAGCTGACAATAGGGGTTTACAACAACTGATTTCAAACGTACCATTTTAATTCAGTTAACACAATAACAGCAAAATATTATTTATTAAACAAATATAGACCAAATAATTCCTACCTCCATGATAATGATATGTATCATAGACCTGGAGGAACTCCTCCATGCATAGACCATAGAGCAAGGACCGGACGAGAGCCAGACTGAACCTACAGGCTACAGGGCTAAAGCCTGAATCTTTGACCCACCTGATTTGTCATGTTCCTACTTAGGGAGCCTTTAGTTTCTATAGAAGTAATTGTGTATGGTGTTCCAAAGCAAGTCAACAGTTGGTTTCAAGTCAACTTCTGAAAGTGAAACTCAAGTGAAAAATAATAAATTAATAGCACGAAAAAGTGAACATAAATCTTTTGGGGTTTAACTTTCAACTTTATAAAGTTAAAAGTTACACACCAAGAGCAAGTACATCCCCGCATAAGTATTTGTTTAGCAAACGGCAACGAGCATATTTTTTTTGAAGCAAAAAAGTACCAAGCAAAATCGGTTGAAATTTGCAGTGAGCGTCATGTTCTGTCCTATCTCTATGGTTTTATTCATAAATTTCAGCCACTGACTAAAATAAACAGTACTCAACAGTGCCGGTCACCCACAAGTCTATTGTACTACAAAGTGAAAGTCACGATAGTTTTGGAGTAAAATGGTAGATTCAAGTACAGGAGGATCAAGCTTAGTCAAACAGAAAAGGAAAGATTGGAATTATTGGCAGGTTGGTATGTCACTATCACATGAAATGGCTGATGAGGGTAAAGTCATTTAGTAATTCTTTTCTATTACTACCTCAATAATGGTTCATTTGAGATTATGATTATAAATCCTGGTATATATCTTGATAGGTACAATGATATAAAATTTGGGTAAACTTACTAATATGATGAACTGAACCTGTTTAACACCACTGATAACCCTCTTTAAACTTTCAAGTTTGCACTCAACAGAAATACTCAAAGGAGTATGACTGTATCAAAAAATTGAAAAGTAATCTTGATTGTTGCTGCCGAAGAAACTAAAGTGATTGCACTCTACACACTATGCTTGGTGAATGATTGATTGATTGATTGATTATTGATAATTTGTTTTCGCTGTGAAAAGCATGGCACAAAGATTAAGATCTTTCATAAACATAGCTAATTATTTACAATTTATACAATCTGCCAACTATAGTTCATACCTTGACAAGTAAATTTTATTAAAAACTTCGAAGCTCAGTGCTGGAAATATTTGTGATTTATTCCACTAAAAAATAAGTTTAAATCAACCTTTTATTGTGTTGTTATTTGTTTAAGGGGATTCTACTAAGTGCCTTTAATAAAGGTCTGAATCACTTGGCCGGATTATTGACTTTGTTTCAATAGTCTTTATTTCACTAAATTTTAATCATTTCAAGTTGGCAAATTGACTAAAGGTTAGCACCCGAACTTGCTCATGGAAGAACTTGCTCATAGTGGAGGAAGGAATTGAAAGTTCATGTAACCTTGTCATTATAAGTTATAAGTTATAAACGAAGCGAAGGCTAGCTATGCCTGTTGGTTTGTTGATATTTTTGCCTTTGGTTCTGTATTCTAAATGATGGTAACAGAACCAAAGGCAAAAATATCAACAAACCAAACAGGCATGTTACTAATTTGTTAGTTAAATTAATTAACGGTGTCCATAAATAGCGCCCGCGTTGGTCAGGAAGTGGGTTAGTTTACTTAATGGTGTCCTTAAACAGCGCCCGCTATGGTCTAATTGTGGGTTAGTTTACTTAACGGTGTGTTTAAATAGCGCCCTCCTGCATTTACATACGCGACATGTCAATTGACCTTTGACCCACACCGTGATAATCTTGGGATGTCAGACCATTCATTGGGCATGTTGGGCATTGCCAATCAATAAGCACCACCACCTCCGCTCCAGCTAGCTCCACTCATCACCTGCTCAAGTTTCAGTTCTTGAAGTAAACTTAGTATTACTATTTGTTCATATTTTCTTCTTTTTTTTGGCAGGAGTTTTGCGATTTAAGTGGGAAAAACAAGATTTGATTGCGAGGAAGCTTAAAGGTAAAGCAACACTGGCAGTGGCAGTGGCAGTGGCACTGCACTCAGAATTTGATTGAATTAGTGGTATTGTTATTAGGCCTATTGTTTATTTATTTATTTTAAATCTTCGGACATATAAAAATTCTTTGTTATGGCAGGGGCCGTCCAGGGTAAGGCAAAAGTTTTAAAAACTGTTGCTGCTGAGTTCTGTTTACGGTCCGAACCGAAGCTAAACACTAACTATAAACTAACTTTGTTTAATATTTATTATTATTATTATTAATAACTAAGTTTTTATTTAAATTAATAACTCTCAACACTCAACAGACAGACTATGTTTTTATTATCTAATTCGGCAGCTCAAACGATAATAAATTATTTTCATTGCCGCCTTCCTAATTACTTTACCTGAAAGAGATTACACTTTTATAAATGGCATATTATTAAATGATTAATGTTTTTTAAAGTGTTTTTTTTAAAATTAAATAAGACGTCTGTGTCGCATGCAGTGAATTCGGTCAGTGCCAACGCCCTCCTTCCACGCACTGCTGCTCATATACTCATAGTCATAGCTGCTTTTATACCTATTTGCGCGGACTGGTATTGCAACTTTAGTTGCGATAATCGTAACCCTCCATCGACGGTCGGTTATTGCAACTATTGTAACTTATGCAAACAGTCTGAGTTGTTCAGTATTTCACTATTTGACAAGTCACTATCGATTGAATAATTAAATAGTAATAATAATACTAATTATTAAATTAATACAACAGAAACTAAATAATTGTTTTCTAACGATCTGAAACTGACCTGACTCTAGTCTACTCTGAGATGAGTGATAACCCCACCTTATCTTGTTTTCTAGAACCAGCGCTAGTATAAGATTAGTTAGTTACTTTAGTTACTTGACCTACACCACAGCAAGTCTGATTAATTTTATTTTACACACATTTATACCACACCGCTTATTCACAACAGTTCAGTTCAGTTCAGTTCAGTTCTTTAATATTTTTTTCCCACAGTATGCAAGTTATACAATAGCCCCATTAATAGTGCCAATACTTCGGAGGAAGTCCAGAGTATTGGCACTATAATGGGGCTAGTTATACAATAAATATTTTAAGCAAAAGTACAGTCATCATCATCATATAAAAGTAGGAAGTAATAACAATAAATAAAGCACAAAAATAGAAATATGAGGTAGACAATTTACATACATGTGGAAGGAGGCCCTCAAAAAGCAGTGCTTGTCTAGTATATTATATTTATAAGGACCCCCAGGAAAGTACAAGAAAAGATAGTGTAACGTAAGTAGTTGTAAACAAAAATGACAGAAACAAACAGAAAGGACAGAAACAAACAGACAGACAGGACATGACATTTACACAATCCAGGTCAATACCAAGAGTCACTTAAGTTACTTACAAGTATTTACTCAACAAGGAGTCTTTAAATTTATGTTTAAAGGATATTAAGGAGGGATAACTTTTAAGAGTACTATCTAGTGAAAACCATAACCTAGGTCCTTCATGCCTGAAGGAAATATAGGAAAGTGTATAGGAAAGTGTCGTACGGGCAAATGATTGATGAAATTCATTACAATGCCTTGTAAAATAACCGTGGACATCTTGATTTTTTGTAAACAAAGAGCAAATAGAATGAGGAAGATCATTAGAAATGAGTTTTTAAACATGAACACCCCAAGCTGAAGGAGATAAATATCATTGATCTTAAGACTATTGTGTTTGTGGAATAGGGGGTCACAGTGAGATAGTGTGATTAATAATTCTAAAAGCTTTTTTATGAAGGATCAATAACCTGTTGATTTGAACTGAACCTGAAAAAGAAAGATCGCATTTTCCTTTGTGCATGCTGTTAGTGTTAACCCCTCAATTCAGGTTCACCACACTAAAAACGAATAAATATGAGGAAACAGATTATTAGTTTAAAAACCCGAATGGCTGCTTCTGTTACATTAAGTCTCTCTTGCTAAATAGTAGGCAGGCCACACACCAAACAAAATTTTCATTGACTCGGCAGTATTAATCCTAGCGTAGAAACCAAACAGACTTAAAAAGACAATTTTATTGTGTTGACTGATAGATAGGAAGGCGAAATATGAGTATGACCATATCACTTTACTCCCTAGTCCCTACTGTAAGTTCTGAATTTCTTGTGAGAAAGGCTGCTGGGATCCAATTCCCATGTGTTTAAGCAACCATATGAAATTCATGTGAACTGTGTTGTTCGTGTTCTGTTGTTAGCATCATGCCTCAGTTGTTGTCTGTAACAAATGTAGCGCATAATAATTAGTACAAACTTGTGCACGTAAAATAGAGCTTATAATTAATGGTGTGCTCGCAGATTTAAAAAAAGGTGTACGCTGATAAAGAAAATGGATGTCTTTAAAGGTTACACGAGAGTGTAAAGCAAATAACCAACAAATTAATTTGAAATTTATGTTTCATATTTTATTCTTAAATACAGCCACAAGCATAAAATTAAACAACAGTCTTGTCACGCACAAGTCTACAACAGTTTTTGCAGTAAAATGGCAGATTCAAGTACAGGAGGAGGATCAACAGCTTCAAACAGAAAAGGAAAGATTGGAATTATTGGCAGGTATGTCACTATCACATGAAATGGCTGTAGCATGATGGGGGTAAAGTCATTTAGTTATTCTATAATTTCCCATTAAGGCATTATCTTTCAATCTACCCAGCCACCCACATTAACTCAAGTTACTCAACTACAGTTAGGACTGGCCCAACTGGGTGCAACACATGCACATTTGTTTGTTATGCTCTGTGGTGGCTTAATCAAAGTCCCAACCCAACATTGTTTTACTTGGTGAGACAGACCATGACACCAAGAGATGTAGAACTCAGTGGCAAAAGCACAAATCAAAAGATAAGAATGTATCATCAGCCACAAAAGATAAAAGGAGCATGGTCATAATTTATCAAACAGATTAAATCATAAATGCTTTCCTTCTTGTACAAGTCAGTCCAGGGGCCTTTCTCAAACCTCGGCTTGGGCTCCGTCTCCGGCTCCAGGCTCCAGGCTCCAGGCTCCAGGCTTCGTCTGATGCTCGAACCACCGCGTGCAAATACACGCTGTAGCAAAAATTTATAACGGAGCCCAAGCCGGAGTCCAAGCCGGAGTCCAAGCCAAGGTTTGAGAAAGGCCCCAGTTTCATTATCAATTGGTTCCTCACCAGGAGGTTAGGTTCCTCCTAGAGTATACAAACTGTTCAGGGGGATTTTTTAAGGCCTTGCTGAACCATTCCTCCTTCAAGGCTGAATTGTTGTTGGTAATTCTTTTCTGAAAGTCTTCTTCCCTTTTTTCCTAGTGGTCTGATTGGAAGGAGTTGGGCCTTGATTTTTGTCAGCTCAGGTTACAATGTCACTATATATGACATTGAACAATCACAGGTCAGCACTTTCTTTTGTTTCTTCAAATGGTATAATCTTACCAAATGGCAAGTTGGGAAAACAAAATACAAGTTTTACAGTGACTTTTTCAAATTTTGCAGTGAACAAAGAAAAAATTACTAGATATGGTTTTGAGCTAATGACCTCCAGGTTTACGTGCTGTTGCTCTTCCAGCTGAGCTAACTAGCCCAATGTTGGCATCTTTAATATTTTTGTCAATATCTTTGTTTGGGGGCGCCACTCAGAAGTCATACAACCTTACACTGCTAAATGGTTCTGAATACTAACAGATTGATTATCTTTCAGTTGACCAATGCCCTCGCTGACATTGAAAAGCAGCTAGAGGAACTAAAGAAGTCTGGTCTGCTAAGAGGCTCACTGTCTCCTGAGCAACAGAGGGCACTTATCAGTGTCACCATGGAGATGAAGGATGCAGTCACTGGTGCCTTGCATGTGCAGGTTGGTTCACAGTTATCTTGACAATGATTTATTTTTGTCATGAAATCACAAGTATACAATGTTGACTTTAACATGGAAAACATTTCTTTCAGTAATGGGTACTACCAAATGTTGGTTATGATGTGTACCCTATCCTCAACACGAGTTGATTGTAATTGTTTCTTGTCAGGAATGTGTGCCAGAGAATGAAGATCTCAAGAGGAAAGTCTTTACGCAGATGGAGCAGTACGCTGATGATTCTACTGTCCTCTGTAGTTCTACATCCTGTATAGTGCCATCTAAATTCACTGATCAACTCAAACGCCGCAACCAATGCATTGTGGCCCATCCAGTAAGTATGGACACGTTTGTGTCAAACAAGGAACATGGGACACTACTTTATAAGCTTTTGGTCGTGAAGGGGAATACATTTTTGTATGTTTATTTTGTTGTTTCTTTGATTACAGTGTAACCCACCGTACTATTGCCCTCTAGTGGAGATCATACCCAACTCTTGGACTGACCAGTCCATTATGTCACGTACCCGGTCACTACTTGAGGAAGTTGGTCAGGTTCCTGTGACCGTCAAGAGGGAGATTGATGGGTTTGCTACAAACCGTATGCAGTATGCCCTCATCAATGAAGCATGGAGGTTGGTGTCTGTAAGTATCCAGTGTCCTGTTACAGTGTTACTGTAAGGACTGCAGCTTTAGTGATAAATGAAAAATGTTTCAGAATCTGAAATCTTACTTCTATAAACTTGATACTTGTACTTTAATGATTTCATATATTATGTGTCTGATACACCTTTGTTGCTCTGAAATAGTGTTTAATATATCCTAATCAGTCGATCTAATCAATACACCTGCTGTACCATCCTGGTCAATTTCTATTTCGACGATGGTTCATAGTAGAAATTATGATTATACATCCTGGCATATTATCTTCATTAGGTACAAAATTATGTAACGTTTGGGTTAATTTTCTACTATAAAATGACTGGAAGTGATGGAATTTTTTTGCCACTCATTGTATGATAAGATTAATTCCAAAATCAAAAGTCCTCATCCGTTATTTCACATTTTCTGTGCACAGGATGGTGTGATGTCATCTGAAGATGTGGATAAGGTTTTCACAGCTGGATTGGGAATGCGGTATGCGTTCTGTGGACCATTTGAAGTCATTCATCTCAATGCTGAAGGTAAGAATTACCAACAACAAAATTCAAAACCACAAAATGGAATTACTCGGCCTCCTTGTGAAAAAAAGCTTGTAATTTTAAAATGATTTTATTCTTTCATTTTTGTCTTCAAAATCTGACACTAAGCTATGTTTTACTTGTTTAGGTACAGCCGACTACATGGAACGTTACGGTCCCACTCTCAACAGAGTGACTTCATCATTCGGGCCACCTCCAACCTTCAAGGAAGAAGGAAGTGATGCTCTGTTCACAGAAAGTGCTGCAAGATTTCCACTTGATCAACTACAGGAGAGACGTCAATGGCGAGATAGTAGGCTGGTGGCCTTGGCTAAACTCAAACATGATATGAATGCTAAAGAGTAACTCTTGGTGATTTTATTGCAACAATATTAAATATTTAGCTGTGAAGTATAACATGTGGAGTCTCTACTCTGAAACAACCAATGAAATAATATATTTTTATTATTAGCGAGCTGCCAAGCAGAGTGAGCCTATCTGTCCGTCCGTCTACAGTGAGGTCAGTCTACAGTGACATTCATGTTTTGTGGTTCTCAACAAGTTTTTTAGGAAATGTTGGAAGTTTTTGTGAATAAAACAATGGTAGGCTAAACATTGCCCCCTGGATTTGAAAGCGCTAAAGTCAGTGTAAATAATGATGTTTTAAAACTGACTTATATAACTTTGACTTAAAACAAGGCAATATGCACATATTGTACAGTCACATATTGTACAGTCACACTAAAAATGAAACTCGAGATTGTTTCACCAGTTCCAGATGAGTGAATTAAAATAATGATATACATTGAATGTCCATAACTCCTTATTGCAGTGATGTATCAATTTGAAACTTATATCAAATTTGGCCACTGACAAGCAGATTCATATGAAAGGTTAAAATTCATTATAACAATACATGTTCCAGTTGAATGAGCTACAACAATGAAACATTGAGTGGCTATAACTCCTTACTGCAGTGATCAACTTGAAACTTATTTCAAATTTTGTCATTGGCAATTGCAGATTCATACTAAAGAAAACTTATATTCATGAGTATGACAATTGGTGGTTCCCTATGAATAGGATAAAGCAATAGAAACATTGAATGTCCGTAACTCTTTACTGCAATGATGTAATGACATGAAACTTTAGTCAAATCTTATAAATTTATAAGTATCTTAACTTGTTCTTTGTAAAATCTCAGGCAAATCCCCCTTCTGCCCTCCATACACCCAGTCGATCCTCACCCATTCTGAGCCCCTTTGTTACTCCCATTTTAATCCAATAGGTAGTGGTCAATTGTTAAAGTCCCCACCACTAACATCAGTTGATTGGCTGTTCTAAGAAGAGAAAATTGTACAGAGATGTTGAGCGCAATGAAGTAACCTGTTTAACACCATAACCCACTTAAAACTTGAGCAAATTAAAAGTTTGCACTCAACAGAAATACTCAAAGGAGTTTGACTGTATCAAAAATTGGAAAAGTTATCTTGATTGTTACTGCAAGAAACTAAAGTGATTGCACTCCACACATGCTTGGTGATTGATTGATTAATTGATTGATTGATTGATTGATTGATTGATTGATTGATTGATTTTTTGTTGTGAAAAGCATGGCACAAAGATATTAAGATCTTGTTTCAAATTACATAAACAATACTTTATAATTTATATTATCTGAAATAATAGTTCATATACCTTGTTGCCAAGTAAATTTAGTTAAAAACTTCTAAGGAATATTCAAAATGATTTTAAGTTGACACTTTTTAGAAATTCCATACAAGGCTCGGTGCTGGAAATACTAGTGATTTATTCCAAATAAAAAATAAGTTTTTAAATAAACCAGTTATTGTGTTGTAATTTGTTAAAGGGGATTAATTCTGCTTAGTGCTTAGTTACATTATATGATTCAAGCAATAGGTGTGATTCATAAGTTGCTTTTCTTTTTTGTACAGTGAATTGTTTTTGGCTTGAATCATGGAGGAAGGAATTCCTTCCTCATCGTTGAATAAACACTGAAGTTTGACTGAGCTAGGGTGATGGAAAACGGTTGTGCAGAATATCGTTTCAAAAGGAAAAGGGTCTGATCAAGGTGTCTGCGTGAAAGATAGATTAGTGAGAAGCATCTAATTAGAACTGTTGTTGTGACTCATGTGAGTTATTAATTATTATATTAAGTCGATCCCACCAAACGAGCATCGAGATATTTTTTGAGTGTATGTAACCATGGAGGAAGCTTCCTCCCTTCATGATGTAATAATCTTCCAAGATCAATAATATTCTAAATGATGGTAAGGCAGAACGAAAAAGGAAATAATTCGGACGGATCCAGGACAGGACAAGTCAATTATCAACAACAGTAGTATAGTAGTGTGGGCTAGTTTTAAGGTTTCACCCCTCTAAATAGACTCCCATAGCAAACAATGATAAATGCTAAATATTCAAAAATTCTCAAAAAATTGTTAAAAGTCTCTCAGCCTCTTGAAAACCAATCAAATATATTTTCAGACCACTAAACTTCAGATTTCTTTTCAATTTTTGGCAGGTCAGCCGTTTGGAATTTTTGCTAATTACCCCAGAAAAAAAACACCCCCGAAAATGTGTTTTTTCCCAAACCGACTTGCCGCCAGTTTTCGGGAGGCACTCCTCCAATTCCCAAGCTAAATAGGACCAACTTTAAAGCCCAAATTTATCAAATCTCCTCAAAACTTGAAACCCAGAACCCCCAGGTTGTGATAAGTTCCTATAATTACACACTCTATTAGTTGCATGACCCCCAAAACGTTATAATTAAAAATAAGTTGTGGGTTTACAAATTATGATACAAATTATGATAAGTAGCTTGGCGCATGAATTTTTGGTCGATTTAGAGTAGTGCACCCTTAAGTTAACGGTGTCCTTGAATAGCGCCCACTATGGTCTAGTTATGGGTAAGTTTACTTAATGGTGTGTTTAAATAGCGCCCTCCTGCATTTGCCTACGTGCTGCGTCGTTTAACCTTTGACCCATTACAATCATGCTCTGGGTTCAGTACATAACGCACGAAAGCGGTAGATTGACCCTTAACATTATCCTATCATGCAAAGCGCGCCTGAATGACGTCATATCTTTATGTCTAAACGTAAGAGGGCGGTATTTAACATCACCGTTAATTTTTCTGCCAAAAAAAAATACAACCTTAAATGAGCATAGCGCCCTCCTGTGTGTAGGTGCAATGCCTATTGGTATTTTACACGTCCTTTTCCCTAGCAGGTCATCAAAATGAAGTGAGTAACTGAGATCTGATCTTATTCAATCTCGCCACATCACCATAAATTCGAGAAAATGTATATTTTTCGTAATACCTGTTCAAATTTCAGTTCTTAAATTTGATATTTGTTTGTATTTTGTTTAATTTTAGGCAGGAGTTGTGCCATTTCAGTGGGTACAAAATTCATGCCGGACATGGCATCCGATTCGCAAGAATCGATGGCAAGGTAAGCAATACAGTAGTCATGACAGTCGTCCTAAATTGTAAATGTTGTAACATTACATGTACTTAACTTTTAATGGTCATTATTCCAATATGTACTGAGTGACATCCTCTTGCCTTTGCTTTGCCCAACTGCTCCCTTAAAGGGTGTGTACAACATTTGGTAAGATTGAAAATATGTTCACATATTTGCACATATTAAAAGTTAAAACTTACAAATAGGCCTACGTACTAATTTAGTACAGTCGTTTGGGGTCCTCACATGGATTTACAACCAGACTGAAGCTAACCGCGTATTGGGCCAGATTTTCCATCCGCGTATTCGGGGATTCGCCAGCCGCGTATTCAGGAAAATTAGAATCCATGCAGTAAAAGGCGGTGAAATTTCTGTCTCCCATTTTTTCGAATTTTAACGAATTTTTTAATAATCTTACTTTTTCAGTGCAATTTTTCCCCTATTATTAAAAAACATATCGCTAACCATACTTGAAGAAAGAATTAGAAGATTTGGCGGCCTAATTAGTGAGTAATTAGCCGCCACAATTAGGACCTCATCATACAGACCATAATTAAAAACTGTTGGAAAACTTGCACTCGCTGTAAAGTAAATGTACCCTTCATGTAGACCCAGTAACTGGGGCGCTGTACTCCTTTTTTCGAAATTTTGACATCATCGGTCGTACTAGCGCCCCAGGAAGGCGTTGCACATATCAACGGGAGTCCCTGATATCGCATCATTTTGAATACGGAAGCCACACAAAATGCCTCAGAACGACAAAAATCCCCAACAAAATAGCTTTAAAAACGCCTACTGGTTTCTTGATATGTCTAAGATGCAACAACAGGTATTTAAATGTACTCACGATTTTGTTTTGTGCTGAAATTTTACGTTTTTTGTCCAGTCGATCGGAGAAAATGGCAATCCTGCTATTAGCAGGATCGGGTCAACTATGATCTGCGACTTTTTCAGAATGCATCGCGACGATGAAAAAGTCGCAGATCATAGTTGACCCGATCCTGCTAATAGCAGGATTGCCATTTTCTCCGATCGACTGGACAAAAAACGTAAAATTTCAGCACAAAACAAAATCGTGAGTACATTTAAATACCTGTTGTTGCATCTTAGACATATCAAGAAACCAGTAGGCGTTTTTAAAGCTATTTTGTTGGGGATTTTTGTCGTTCTGAGGCATTTTGTGTGGCTTCCGTATTCAAAATGATGCGATATCAGGGACTCCCGTTGATATGTGCAACGCCTTCCTGGGGCGCTAGTACGACCGATGATGTCAAAATTTCGAAAAAAGGAGTACAGCGCCCCAGTTACTGGGTCTACCCTTCATGTTGCATAAAATATGAAATTTTCTAACATAATCTGATAGACCACACCACTGGCCACACTTAATTTTGGAGGTGATTAAATCCAATCACTAACTAATACCTAATTAGCCGCTAGAATACACGCCTTTTTGTATCACACGTTAGGGTATGTACACAAGACTCCATAATGAATGTACTCGCCGTAAAGTAAATGTACCCTTCATGTTGCACAAAATGTGAAATTTTATTGCATAATCTGATAGACCATACCACTGGGCACACTTAATTTTGGAGGTGATTAAATCGGATCACTAATTAATACCTAATTAGCCGTTAGAATACACGCCTTTTTCTATTACACGTTATAATAGGTATATGGTATACTTGTACACAAGACTCTATAATGAATGTACTCGCCGTAAAGTCAATGTACCCTTCATGTTGCACAAAATGTGAAATTTTATTGCATAATCTGATAGACCATACCACTGGCCACACTTAATTTTGGAGGTGATTAAATCGGACCACTAATTAATACCTAATTAGCCGCTAGAATACGCGTCATTTTCTATTACACGTTAGGGTATGGTATTGTACACATTACTTACAATTAAGAATGTACTCGCCGTAAAGTAAATGTACCCTTCATGTTGCACAAATTATTAAATTTTATTGCATAATCTGATAGACCATACCACTGGCCACACTTAATTTTGGAGGTGATTAAATCGGATCACTAATTAATACCTAATTAGCCGTTAGAATACACGCCTTTTTCTATCGCACGTTATAGGTATATGGTATACTTGTACACAAGACTCTGTAATGAATGTACTCGCCGTAAAGTAAATGTACCCTTCATGTTGCAAAAAATATTAATTTTTATTGCATAATCTGATAGACCACACCACTGGGCACACTTAATTTTGGAGGTGATTAAATCGGACCACTAATTAATACCTAATTAGCCGCTAGAATACACGCCATTTTCTAGGGTATGGTATTTGTACACAATTGACTCTATAATGAAATGTACTCGCCGTAAAGTAAATGTACCCTTCATGTTGCACAAAATGTGAAATTTTATTGCATAATCTGATAGACCATACCACTGGCCACACTTAATTTTGGAGGTGATTAAATCGGACCACTAATTAATACCTAATTAGCCGCTAGAATACACGCCATTTTCTATTACACGTTAGGGTATGGTATTTGTACACAATTAACTCTATAATGAAATGTACTCGCCGTAAAGTAAATGTACCCTTCATGTTGCACAAAATGTGAAATTTTATTGCATAATCTGATAGACCATACCACTGGCCACACTTAATTTTGGAGGTGATTAAATCGGACAACTAATTAATACCTAATTGGCCGCTAGAATACACGCCATTTTCTATTACACGTTAGGGTATGGTATTTGTACACAATTAACTCTATAATGAAATGTACTCGCCGTAAAGTAAATGTACCCTTCATGTTGCACAAAATGTGAATTTTATTGCATAATCTGATAGACCATACCACTGGCCACACTTAATTTTGGAGGTGATTAAATCGGACCACTAATTAATACCTAATTAGCCGCTAGAATACACGCCATTTTCTATCACACGTTTACACAAGACTCTATAATGAATGTACTCGCCGTAAAGTAAATGTACCCTTCATGTTGCATACAAAATTAATTTTTATTGCATAATCTGATAGACCATACCACTGGCCACACTTAATTTTGGAGGTGATTAAATCGGATCACTAATTAATACCTAATTAGCCGCTAGAATGCAAGCCATTTTCTATTACACGTTAGGGTATGTACACAAGACTCTATAATGAATGTACTCGCTGTAAAGTAAATGTACCCTTCATGTTGCACAAAATATTAATTTTTATTGCATAATCTGATAGACCACACCACTGGGGGGCAACAAAAAAGTAAGACTACGAGACTGAGACATGGGGGGGGGGGGATAAGGGAGAGGCAAATTAATTACATATCTATTGTTTTTAAATTAGATCTATGAAAAAATCTGACCAACAAAAATAATCATTACAATTTGTATAAAATGAGTTTTAGCTTTCATAATAAACACACAAATCATTTGTTATTTTTTGTTGAAACAAACTAAAAACTCTGGGACAAGGATGCTTATTTAATCTTATCTTTTTAGGAACCCCTTTTGTAAATCCACGCCCGAGTACGTGCAACCACTAAAAGCAGGTTTAAACGCAGACGCGCGACGCTCGCACGGGCGTAGAATTAACACGTGACGCAGTTTGAAGAGGACGCTGACGCCTGGACAACCGTAGACTGCAATGAAAGGCTTAGCGTCTGACAATTACAACGTCTGGTGATTATCATCGCGCGACCAAAACAAATTTTGGTGATCGGAGGTGGGCACAATTCTTAATTTTTTGCAAGTAACCGGAAGCAGAGGTCAAGTTTAATTCTTTGGTTTTCTTCCTTGTATTGTTGAATTGATTTTACATATTTAATTTTCATGGTCATAAAGTACGTTAAACTAAAATAATAGACGAAACAAAATCTTGCCAACGTAAAACTCCATATGGTTGGGACCACAATGGTCCCGGAAGTTCGATTACGCGCGAGACTTGCACAGTCTATTGGTGTTTTTTGCAAAATAAGCTATTTATAACCTGTACCCTTGTGGACCACTGTTAATTCACTGACAGATATCTTCTCATGGGAATTTACACGTGAATCTGTGAATGGACAGCAAGTTTCTGAACGTATTCACACATCTGTGTGTGCGAAATGCATATGATTAGAAAGATGTTTTAAAAGTAGAATACAATGATCCACTTAAATATGCCTCGAAATTGCATGGTTTTCCTTTTACTTTACGAACTAACACGGTCGGCCATTTATGGGAGTCAAAAATTTGACTCCAATAAATGGCCGACCGCGTTAGTTCGTGGTGGATTATTTGTGTGGATCATTGTATTCTACTTTTAAAACATCTTTCTAACCATTATGCATCTCATAACAAACGGTTACAAATGCTTTTTATGACCAACTCGTCCAATCCAAGGCAACGTGTCCCTTTAAAATAGGAAGTGCAAAGCAAAGATCCATAGCTAGCGCCACACGTACACGCGGCGCTTTACGATCTTCGGTTTTTAATCCCCTGCTGCAAGATCAATGGCGGCATCGACATCTGCAGCAGAAAACACCGAATGCGCCTTTTTAATCCAAAGAGCACACGTTAAATGCCCCATGAAGTGAATCGTTCTCAGTAGGAACGTATTTTGCGCTACATTATAATCAAATCCTCTTCTGTGATATGAAAACTAATTGACAGAGAGACCCTTTTAAGGGTTAATTTATTTATTTCTTGTATTACCCCATAGCCTAATTAGTTTTCGTCCACGAATAAATATTGTATTCTGCAGTTTGTTTTACTCAAGATGTCTGATTCAATGACTCACTAGAACAACTAGAACATAATTATGTATGAGCTTAAATAAATGGTTCAAGTGGTCACTCGTATAAAGTTTATTGCCTGAGATCGCACCACAGAGAGCATAATAGAATCCCCATGTTCCAGGGCCCTTTGAGTGGTCCCGGACCCCACGCTGTTACGCAGACGCCACGACTTGCCTTCAACATTACTGCTCTGGTACATTCCCCCCCCCCCGCCCCCCCCCCACCCCATCCCCGGTTTTGAAGGTATTGGATCTGCCCTGAACCTTTTAAAAAGCGGGAGGGGAACTGGTTCCTCTGCCTAAGAACTTAAAACTTTCCCCAAATTTTCTGCTGCAAATCTAAACAATGTGGCCAAAGCCTTTTGCAGCGTTTGTCTGGTCAAGCATATTGCAAAACGTAAATATCAAAAATAATAATTAAAGGAGCTGCGACTGGGGATATGTTTTTGGTGTCAGCCCCGCCCCCCCCCCCCCCCCCCCAAAAAAAATAATAAAATATTTCTGTATGCATCTAGAGCACCTCCCGAAAAGTGCTAAATTAAGATGCCGGTGCCATTGGTAAATCTGTCCCCGGGGTGATTCCGTCCCCCATGGTAAACTAGAATGGGATGATGAAGGAGGATGAATCAAAAGAGGGTGCTATCTGAAGAAGTTTGTACAATATACCATACCCTAACGTGTAATAGAAAATGGCGTGTATTCTAGCGCTTAATTAGGTATTAATTAGTGGTCCGATTTAATCACCTCCAAAATTAAGTGTGGCCAGTGGTATGGTCTATCAGATTATGCAATAAAATTTCACATTTTGTGCAACATGAAGGGTACATTGACTTTACGGCGAGTACATTCATTATAGAGTCTTGTGTACAAGTATACCATATACCTATAACGTGTAATAGAAAAAGGCGTGTATTCTAACGGCTAATTAGGTATTAATTAGTGATCCGATTTAATCACCTCCAAAATTAAGTGTGCCCAGTGGTATGGTCTATCAGATTATGCAATAAAATTTCACATTTTGTGCAACATGAAGGGTACATTTACTTTACGGCGAGTACATTCATTATGGAGTCTTGTGTACATACCCTAACGTGTGATACAAAAAGGCGTGTATTCTAGCGGCTAATTAAGTATTAGTTAGTGATTGGATTTAATCACCTCCAAAATTAAGTGTGGCCAGTGGTGTGGTCTATCAGATTATGGAAGAAAATTTCATATTTTATGCAACATGAAGGGTACATTTACTTTACAGCGAGTGCAAGTTTTCCAACAGTTTTTAATTATGGTCTGTATGATGAGGTCCTAATTGTGGCGGCTAATTACTCACTAATTAGGCCGCCAAATCTTCTAATTCTTTCTTCAAGTATGGTTAGCGATATGTTTTTTAATAATAGGGAAAAAATTGCACTGAAAAAGTAAGATTATTAAAAAATTCGTTAAAATTCGAAAAAATGGGAGACAGAAATTTCACCGCCTTTTACTGCATGGATTCTAATTTTCCTGAATATGCGGCTGGCGAATCCCCGAATACGCGGATGGAAAATCTGGCCCAATACGCGGTTAGCTTCAGTCTGGTGATTTACACTGTATAGTATATGTACACTAGCCCCAATTTAGGGCCAATCCACTCTGTATCCTTGGCCCTAGCGCGACTGCAATCCTATTCTTGTGCCCTCTTGGTATTTTTTTCTGCCACGATCTGCATTATGAAAACTTACCGATTGAGTGCCAATATACTTGTAAATAATATAGTGTCAATCAATACCGAGTGAGGGCGCTGTTCACCACGCAGCCACTGGGAAACTGACCACCTCAACGTGTACAACGCTATAGAGAGATCGGTGGTGCGGAAGGATATAGATTTAACCCATGTTAATCGTTTCATTCATAAAAATAACGGAACTACTTTCAAGATGGAGTTTTTCTCTCGCGATTGATATGCAATTTGATGTCCGTTTTGTTGGAGTATTTGTGAACAACTTTCTGTAAAATCACAAGAAATCTTGTTTTCTGCGCTCAAATTCATTGTGAACTGTAAGTAGTTATCCTCTAATAGGGCCCCATAATGAACCAAAAATGACAGTTAGTTGAGTATTTAATTATGTAGTTACTTTTTGAATTAAAACTATTAGTTGTCGCGCTTTTTCGCGCTTGATTGTCAAACACGTTGATACGGCCCTTGGGAAATGTTGAATTACGCAAGGGGAATTGGCTGTTGTGCGCAACCGCGAAAACGTTGCGCTGGTACAAGGTCACAAAAAATTGTAATGTAAACAAGGTCAAATATTTTTTACTTTGACCTTCCATAAGTCCGGTTTTCATGAACCGATCCCCACAAGTAAAGTATAAAAATGAATGTCTCAAAGAGCTCTATCCAACTAGACTACTTACAACTCAATCAGATCAAATCTCAAATTTTGTGATTTCCACTAGTAAATAGCCGGACAGGTGGAATTTAAAAAACAAAATAACACGTTTTAGGTGAAAAATCAAATGATTTTCGAGAGTGAACTTTCAAAATTATCTCAACGATCTTGACAACTTGCTCATTGATGAAGGAGACGTACACACGTTCTCATAATTACGTTCAAAAAATTGCTTTTCAACGTTACTGTATGACGAGATCGAGCACCAATACAAACCTTTGAGATCGAAAACAAGGTTTCGTCGGGCTCCCTCAACAACATAAGGACAACAACACGATCAATTGCTACAATTGAGTTGGTACCAGACTAATTTACTCGGAGAGGCGCCGCGGCCGGCGATTTTTTTTCTTTCCGTAACACGCTGGCTATAGCATACACGCATAAGGTATGGGCGCTTTCCCGGATCCCTTCACTGCCGCAGTGCCTCTCTCCAATATACATTTTAAATCGACAAAAGAGGCATAGAACTGTAAAGACAAGTATGGGCTAAAAGAGAATATTCATTGGTTTGAGGTTACATTTCTTTTATGAAAATTGGGTTTATTTCACGAAAATAAAGAAAAAAACCCAGATTATTTATGTATAAGTGTAATAAATGGTTTTTTATGTTAAAAAAGATTATTTTATTAACAATAGTGTAGACAATTTTCTAGCTTTTGATACATTTTGCATGCCATACTCATGTCTAAAGTTGATAAAAATTGCTTTTCAATGAAATTATATGACATTTACAGTGCTTGCGTGTCACAAAAACAGTATATTTGTTAATGGTGAACAACCTTTCAGAACAAAAAACTGCAACATTAACCCTAACTCCCAAAGCGTTTTTACTAGAATCCACCCCTAACCCAACACATTCCAACAGCTTATACTACCATGAGATGGGAACTGTGCCCAATCTTAGGTGGACGATACACAACCTAACAAACTCCAACAGGCTTTTTTTGTTTGATTTTGTTGGAGTGTGTACACTTGGCATGTGCAAAAATTTGATCAGTGAAATCACACAGTACCCAACATAACATAATCCAACAACTATCTCATTAGACCATGGAGGAAAGAGCAATGCCAGACATGTACATTTCACACATCCACCATACCCACTCAATCAAATTCCAACACCATTACTTGTCAGCAAGGATACACAATCCCACAGAATCAAACACCCAATCCTAACTTCACTGTACTTAACCTAACAAAATTAAACACTTTGCCCTGTTTGAATTTGTAGGGTATGGGAGGGTTAGGGTTAAAGATCATTAGAAGATTATGAACTTGAAGTAGTTGTTAAAAATTCCATTTAGTTTCTGTTAAACTGAATGATTTTCCCATCAACAGATTGAAAACCTATGACACCAGGTTAATTAACTTACCCTTGATCCAGGATGAAAATTGAAGCAAGAGGCTGTATTTGAAGTGTTGAAGGCAAAATTTCCAGAAAGAGTGAACTCGCCTTGTTACTCGTAGCTACCTGTGTTCTGACCTGCTTACATTTCTCTATCTCCTAAAACAGGTGTTCAGCTTTGTCAGCAACAAATGCCTGGCCTCTTTCATGATGAAAAAAAACCCCAGGAAGATCAACTGGACAGTCCTCTACCGTCGCAAACACAAGAAGGGAACTCAAGAAGAGGTGTCCAAGAAGAGGACGAGACGCGCCACAAAGTTCCATCGTGCTATCGTTGGTGTCTCCCTGGAGCAGATCAATGCCAAGAGAAACCAGAAGCCTGAGGTGCGCAAGGCTCAGAGAGAGCAGGCCATCAAGTAAGTACATAGAGACTGAGTGGTGTTGGTAAGGAGTTTTGGGTTAAGGGTCAAATGGAGGAGGAGATCCGATGTTAGTATACAGGGGTGCAGCCATTGAAAGTTAATCTCTGTTTGTAAAGGATACAACAAAACATAGTCTTGAACAATTGACTCGGTGATTATAGAAAGATTAAAAAGGCAAAGCTGTTAGTGTTCTGGACTGCTAGCATGTGGACGGATAAATTCGAGTGTGCGTGACAGAGTAACATTTGGTGTCAATTCACCCCCCAAAATTTGACTTTTAAACCATACCCTCTTCAAATTTGCTCAAATTTGGTTTATAGGGTGATTTTAGCTCGACAAGCTCAAATTAAAAATTTTAGCGCCATCAGATAAACGTTTTTTGCGCTACGGCACGTCCTTTCTAGACGATTTCAGTCTAAATGAGCGCGGCCGCCCTTATTCAATTGACCATAAATCGGTAACCATTGGGTAAAATTGGTTGATATTGGTGTTTTTAGAATGGAAATTGTGCAATCAATCTAAATCTACCATTATTTTTCATGTAGGAACTTGTTGAGGTATGATGACCTCTTGACCTTTACTTTGACCTTGAATTTGACCTCCTGGATCACGTGATCCGGAGATGAGCTTCAGTGAAAATTTACCCCCATATGTTTTCTCAATGATATAAAAAAATTAGAGATACAATATTCTTTGTTTTCAAGCTCTTCTCAAAGTTGCCATTCTTGGCACAGTATGATATTCCTATATGCAAAGTACATGTACATTACATGTAAATGTTCATGTATATAAGTTGTTTATGCAATTCAAGTACAGTCTATACAAGCAGTGATCACATTTGGTAAGCTTATATGGAGAATATGTTTACTTTTAGAGGTTTGATAGCAGCAATAAGCTTTTGACTGTGCATAAATTATTGGTTTCAGTAACGCAGCATGCCACTTGAACTGCTTGGATGGTCCATGAGGGTGCAGACAATAGACCGATCCATTAAGCCCCGCCTCCTTACGAGTTGACCAATCACAGCCGCGAAACCCGATCAACATTAGTGCAAAGATCACCAAACGGCTCAAATGGTGATCAGATTTCGCGGTTGTGATTGGTCAATGAGAAATGGGCGTGGCTTAATGGATCGGTCTATTAATGTAAAAGTCACCTAACTTGAAGAGGGTAGGGTTTAACCCATTGGGTGATTTGACATGGAATGACCCCTTTCTTAATTTGTTGCCATGATAGTTACTGTGTATCATGTAAATTTTGAGAGGATCAAAAATTACTTAAGATCAGGGCTTGAATTTGGGAAAAATCCAGAAAAGACTGCAGTCTTGTTGCTCAAAACGTTTACTGAACCAGAAATGTTGGTGCAAGACTTTGGAATAGCCAGGTCCTTAGTGTGTTTAACTTTACCCATTCATTTTATTTAACTACTCCTTTATCTTAATTAATTCTGTTATATTTATTTTATTATGCATTGTCTGCATCCATGAATTGTATTACTGTTAGGTTAATCAATGGTTCTTCTTATGTACCTCCTTCTTAGGACTCCTCAAAAGTTTTTAGTAGTTTTATGTTTTTTAGGGGTTCATGAAATTCTTGTTTCTGTTTACAGTTTTATATTTATCTGTGCCATTGTTGGCTTCTTGGTTTACATCTTAATATCTGTAAAGCGCCTTGAGCGCCCTTTTAGGTGGATTTTGGTGCTATATAAATGCTACTTATTAATATCATTTATTAAGACCAGAATCAAAATGAAAAAATCATTCCCAAGCCCTGATACAGCAGCAGTTTAGCATGCTTGTTTCTATTTGAACTATTTGGATTATTTTTTTTATTTTTTTTATTTTTTTAAATGAGATATCGCCTAACTCACAAGGCCATGGACGGCCACTCAAGGTGAGGGCTACACATAACTGATTTGGGCTATCGACCCAAATCAATTGACACCAGGGGCACGTTGCCTCCTACTCCTGGGGCTGAAACAGGATTGAACATGGATGTAGAACATGTTTGTTGAACAGTCGTCTATTTTGTTTTGGTATATAGTGTGATTACAATGTGCATAAACTGATACTTCTCATCACATGGACAACAATTTCAAAACTGTTTGTCATATTTGTATTGTGTTTTTTTTGGGCCTTAAATTCCTGTTGATCCATTTTAAAAATGTATTTGTCCTCATGTTAAATTAACAGAGCAGCAAAGGAGAAGGCTAAAGCAAGCAGTGCTTCAAAGAAGACATCACAGGTGAAGGTAAGTCTAGAGAACTACTCACCACTTGACAAACATTAGTAGATAGCTGCTTCTTGCTGTAACAGACCTGACTTTGTTGTGGGACGAAGCAGTTTTTACTTAGTGAATGGCTCCTCTTATGAGGGAAATTTAAAGTTGTTCTGGAACATTTCAGGGGGCACCTAGGCAATGGCAAGGGGCATGGAGGTATTTGCCGCTGTTGCCTCTGAAGTATCAGCGCTCCTAATGGTGCAGAAGTGACAACTGATTTTCTTTTTACTATTTTGACTTAAATTGCTCTTTTGCTCTCGGAGTGTGTGATTTGGCCTGGAATTGTTGAATACGTGGAATACTTCCACGGTCTCTATTAAGATGGATGCAAAGATTACACTTCATTTCTGTCAAGGTTAACAATCAGTTGCTGCTCAGAAGAAAATAGTACATAGTTAATTTACTAAGCAGGGTACCAGTCACAAACATCACATTCCATGGGTTTTTTTTTTTGCTGGTAAACAGGACTGCTCTGTTTTTGTGCCATTCATGTGCTTAATAGCTGTAACAATGGACCTATCCACAAAGCCCTGCTTATTAATGTGACCATATGGGGGTAGGTTGCAACACAATTGTACACCCTTTCGCTTACAAAATGCACAAGGCAGTAATAAAAATATGAGCAGCTTCTTTGCATTTTGCAATTTTTTTTGACATAAAAAAAAAGTGTAAGAATTTGCATCAGGGATAAAGAAAAAAAAATTTGGTTTTACCAAAGACTTTTTTATTTTGCAGTGATTTATTGCATTTACAAGCATAGCTTGTTGGATTAGTTTATGTGGACGTGGTTGCACACGTTCCATTACAATCATATCATTATTTTGACATACCCAGTTGATTTAACACTGTATGCATGATTGCATGTTGTAGTTTTCCATTTCATGATACTGTACTTTGTTATGCTTCTTTCTTTTTCACAGACGCAAGCCAAACCAGCGAAGCAAAAGGCAGCCCAGATGCCAAAGGTCAAAGCGCCACGTGTGTCTGGCAAGAGATAAACTTTAACATCTGATAATCCTTCACAATTAATCAATATCAAATCCCGGTTATCCGTTTGCCTTCACTCAAGAAGCTTTGCTAATTCATTGTTGGTTATGTACAAATATGAATAAACAGCCAGTTCACGGTTGAAAAACGGACAAAGCAGTTGTCATCAAGTTTATTTCTTGACTTGTTTTTAACTAAGGACTGATGTTGTAGGCAGACCTGGTACTTCATTCTGGTAAGATCAAGGCGGTTAAACATTGTTTTAGCGTACTTCTGTGAAATGTAAATTTGAACTGAATGATTTCTAGGGGCACCACGACAATTGCCTCCGTTAGCCTCCGTGAAGTATTAGGTGTTTGGACCCCCCCCCCTTGTATGAAAAGACCCCAAAACTAAAACACGTCACTAGCTTGTTGATTCCTTAAAACCTTGTAATTGAGTGAGCAGCTTGAAGCAATTATTGATGCCCTTTTCCCCAAATTTGGGCCAACGTCCTACCCCTAAAAATGCTATGTGATTTTGAACTGTTGGCATCAACATGCAGCAGCTGTCTCTTATTCGAGGAGCCTCCAAGTGTTTACACAAAACAAAAAAGTATCAAATGATTCAAAATGTCTGTCATTCCCAGTAGAAATCATTTTGTCTCTTAAGGAGTCCATGTATAACAAACTAAAGCAACACACTCTGGTATCATTTAATAAAAGCAAAGGCAGTTTTTATTTAATTGCTGAAACAAATACTTGCTGGAAATGTTAATTTGTTACAGTTTACATTGTGCATTTAGTTCACAGTGATGGTCAAAATAGGGAGTAACAAAATGCGAGCACGAAGCCTTTTCAACGTGGGATATGGGGACTGCCTAAGGGCCTGGGAAAATGTTGATTGTGCATGCTGTGTGATACACTCTAAGGTGATTCCTTAAAGATTGCTTTTGAACTCTGAAATGCACAAACTTGAAAAAAAAGTCGGAGAAAACGTGGCAGGTCACAGAAAGTGGTGGTGCGCTAAGCTTTCTGTACATGTTGGAGAACACTGGTATTTGAAATAATTCTCATCAATATACCACATGAAGGGTCATCATTAAAATTTCATTTTTTTTCAATAACAACAAATGCTGTACCTTATGACAAAAGATGTACATTGTTTTTTTCTGTTTTTAAATATGTGGCCATCGAAATAATGGTCGGCCATTTTTCATTTTAGGTAAGGCCATATATCTTGGACTTTCCTATTAAATACACAAATAATGAATGTGCTAGTAGTAAATAGTTTGGTTAGATTTATCAAGGAACATCCTTTCCCTTTGACCCAAAACTGACAACAAAACTTAAACTTAAACTCGAAGATAAACTTGGTTGATGATAAAGTGGAATTTTTGTACACGACCATTAAATGCTTCAAGCTATTAATACCAATCTAAATAGCTTCATTATGTGACTTTCTTAGTATTTTGAGTACATGATCCTTACACACAGATATTTATTGAAATTATACATTATTTACAAAATGCAAGAGCCTTACAGGACTTGCATAAATGGTGGGAGTTTTTCTTTCAAATTTATAAAAAAATATACAAATTGTAAACTAAAATGGTTTTCACCCCTGAAAGTTGAAAGACGGTTAAGCAATGTAACTGACAACTCCGCAAAGCATTACATAAAATTCACCCTTTGTTTACAAAATAACAAGCATTTTTGTTAAATGTTATAGTGGAACAAAACTATTTTTAACTGCAACAAAAGAAACATACTAATCTAAATACATACATGTAAAGTAAAAATAAAAGATTAAAACTCATAGAACCAGGTTTGACAATACAACAATCATACATCTTAATTACAAATCTGTTATCGGAATGGTACTTATTTTATTAATAATCAGTTCTTATAATAACTGGGGTTTAAGATGTTTTACTGTTATTCTTCATTCTTGAATGGAGGGAATCAATCCCCCATCCCTTACCCATGACTTGTGACAGAAAGCAAGACTCAGGATTTTACTAAATAGCAATCAAACCAAATTGGGATGCAAGTTTGATTTTGTTCAGTTTGTAAAATTCAGCGGTGAATTCCCTGTCTGATTTTTATTCAGTGTATGCAAGCCTATCATTTAAAAACAATGACTTTCTGCACAGGTGGTTAGTTGTAATGATGCATTGCATTTACAGCCATTTGGTAAAATACAAAAGATGTCTTTGAAGTTGGGCCCAAAAAGTTATTTTACCTGACAGGACGCCCTCGAGCCAGTTGGGTGAACAACTTGATTCAGTGGAGTGGTCTCTCAGTTACTGATCTAAAGGACGCTGGGCTGCACAGAATAGAAATTCAAAAACTTTCGACACAGCCAATTCGCAGAAGTGGGCGCCTACGGGCCAGACAACGGCTCTTGGCATTGTGATGATGACCTGACAATATTACTAAACTGTTCAGTGTAGACTAACCAGACTACAGTTGAGCCAATTGGGTATCCATGCTGTAACAAAAACCAAAGTTAAATATTTCCAAGATACAACGTTGATCTGGGTGTATTTGTGTGTGTTCAACTCTTGGTATATTGAAGTTATACTGCCTCACTAGGTGAAGAACCACATACACCTCCGTCATGGACATCTAAAGTTGGGTTGACTATCAAGATTATCACAGACATTGCAACTGTAAAGCAGGCATAGATGTAGAACAGCAAGCGGTCAGTTACTGTGGCCACTAGGGCCCATTCTCTATGCACTCTGCTGTTGCGGTCAGTCTTTTTCTGCACTGTACGGATCTGTCTGAGGATTCCATAGACGTTGGATTCCATCTTGGTTAGTCTTCTGTTATCTGATTCTCCAAGATTCTCGACAAAGTGGTCTAACTCAGCTTGTGCATTGTGGCCATTACTGCAGCCTCCTTGCATGCCATCATTATTTGACCTTGATGAGTCTTGAATTAGTGGTGTATAAGACGTGCCATACCTGAGCAAGTAGCAAAAGAAATGAGGTCAGTTTTTATCATTCAAGATTACAAGCCATTACCACAGGGTATAAAATGAATGTTTTAATTTGAAGTAGACTTGTACTTTATGATATCAATTAATTTTATAAAAATATCCCCAACTATACAAACGATTATAATGTATAGTCATTGTAGAAATTGTCAAAACTGTGATTAATGTTGGGTTCATATGTGAAGATCAAAAAAGAATTTGACTATGGTTTCCGAGATTAATTTTCGAAAATTATTCTCAGCATCTTGCACACCATGGCCCAATATGATGCTGCTTACAATCCCTGTAAAGCATATGATTCTATGAACAATATCTGCATAATTGTTTGGCATTAAAGAAATTCCACTTAATTAGGGCCTAGGTTGTTGAAACTTGAAAGATGCAAGTAGACTTGAAGGGGGCTTTCCCACTTTCATTTTCACAATTAACATAGAATCAACTACTCTTCACCTTGCATTAAACCATCTTTGTTTTCTGAGCATTGCTAGTCGTGCTTGGTCAACCTTGGGCTCATTGGGTCTGGTTAGGATGTATTCACCCTTACAATCCATACACATGATCCTAGCCATGTACTTGAGCACCAACGTCCGGAGCCACTGAGGCACCTCAATACTACCATCCTCCCCACGGTGGAAAATGTTTAGAACTGTGATGTTCATCGCTGTGGAGATTGCTATGAGGAACATGATGCTCAGGTAGTATTCACCTGTAGTTGATAATATACAAACAAGATTAATTTAAAATGTCATATTGATTGGAACAAATTTGATTGTGAGGTGGAGGATGAGTGGAGGGAACACAGCTGCAATATTATTGTTTCCTGCAAGGTCACTGCTTCAGCTATCATAAAGGTTTGGAAATGATTGTCAAATGTTAAGTAATGTTTCTCTCAGGAGACAAAGCTAATAAACATTTGTTTGTATCCCCTTGAGGGTTTTTGGTTGTAAAAAGGACTGTGAACATAGTGCGTTGAAGCGTGTGTCGTACAAGTACAAAATATCGGAGACAATTCAAAGAATATTTATTCAATAGTAATACATCCAAATGAGACAAATACTTACTGATAAGTGGAAGTCCTTCTGATGTCTTAGGAATAGTCTCAGCCACCAGGAGTAGGAAGACAGTCATTGACAAGATAAGAGTGATGCTGAGATTTGCCTTGACCACACCCACATTATAAGGCATCAGGAAACCCACCATAGACAATGCAGACAGCAGAACAATCGGCATCACCAACTTGTACATGTAGTACAGAGGCTTCCTGCGTATGCCAACGAAAAGCGTGACATCCACATACTTAGTTGGGCAACAAACATAGCTCAAAATATGCCTCTTGAAACAGGAATACATCAAGTCCCATTGCTCATTCTGTAAATACAGAGATTTGTCTGGTCCTGCTGTAGAATTTTGTAGGTCAACGTGGTTCCAGTCATATGTCCACAGCCCAAATTTTAGTTGGCATTTTTGTTCGTCGAAAGGGAAGAAGCGAATCTTGATGTGGCATGTGCTCTGTTGTATGTAAGGTTTGGTCTTCATCTGCACCAGCCCATCGTGTCTCAGTACAACATTTGTGCCTGTGATGCCAGCATAGGCTGAGTTTGTGTCCGCTCTGTAAAAAATAACAGTGATGCTGTTGAAACTTTAGCCCTTGTAAATTCTAGCTAACCAAAGATCCGCACACCATTTTACTACACCTGTGACCTTGACATTTGGCATGTTGACTTTAAAACAATCTCAAGTTGCCTTATCTCAAGGGTATCTACATATCTCCATCCAAGTTTTGTGACAAAACAGCTGTCACAAGGTAAGATTATGATGCAAAAAAACATGTTACAACTCACACTAACCTTGACCTTTGACCCCTCCCCACCAAGTCCAAATGACACTTCTAACTGCAATTATGGTCAAGAAACCATTTAGATATGACTCATCAATGTAACCTTGTCCATTTTCTATTTTATTAGTTTTGAAAAGATTCCAATTTTGATGGGTGGCAAACAAATAACTCAATTAAAAACTTGGTTTGATTAACTACTTTTCCAAATCAATCCAAAATAGTTCCTTCCTGCTTAAGTAAGAAAACAAATGTTAGTGTGAAACTTTATTTGTGTTGGATACAATTTGATGGTAAACAAACAAATTGTAAGAAAACAAATAGTTGCAAATCTAAAAGTATTGACTAGTCTTTTATACATTTGCTTACAGTATTAAATGTTGAAGTGGTTGTCCTTGAATACGGAGTACAAAGTGAAAGGTTCAGGAGGGTGAGTCGAGTCTTCAGGTACATTTGCACAAAAATTTGTTTATCTTTTTCTCATTCTGTGGGGAGTTGGGTAGGGCTCCTTACAAACATTAGGAGTGTACCCTTTTTCCTACACCATAAATCTTTGAAAGACCAAGTTAGAGTAACTTCTTTTTTAAACCATCCTGGAACTGCCTCTGTTGCTATTTAATGTATAAACAAACCCTACGTGTCATAAAGTGTTGTGTCTGGGAGCCAGACATCATAAGCAGGTACTCTTAGCTGTTTCAGTCCCCCATAGTCATCAGGATCCCAATGTATCCAGTGATCTTCCCAGCTCTGCTCTAATATGATGTTCATCTTCATTATCTGATTCCGTTCGTCCTGTTTAAGAAATTGATGAAAATCAGAAATAATTATATTAATGTTTCCATCATTTAAACCAATGACTAAAGTGAAGCCATAAAGGTAAATTCTGACCTCATTTGGGCTTAACGAGCAATGGTCTTCAAATACTATCAGTCACATGATACAGGGAACAGAGTGATAATGAAAGTGTAAAAACAATTGACAGTGACATGACTGAAACAATATTCTTCATAATTAAAATGAGTGGTATTTTCTTGGAATTCTTCTACTCTTATATTTGTCTTGCTATTCACTTGTATAGGCATATGTGGTGTACTGTCATGGCTGTAGTCTCAATGCTTTAGTTTTACCACATTGAAAGAAAGCAAAAATACCTAAAATGTAAGTTTAACACCGTTTTGTACATTTTATATTGAAAATCAAACTTACAATGTCAACAATCTGCTTTATTTTCATGGTGAACTGTACGACGACCTGATCTGTGTTATTCTTAAGTGGTCGTAGCTTGCTGTTGTAGTAGGGTTTCTTTAGAAAGAGTTGCTCATATAAACGCTGCTCATCTCCTAGAAATGGGGCTCCACCTGAACAGATAAATAGTTACAAATTACCACTGCAAGATAAAACTGACAAAATATATTTGTTGACATGGTTAAAAAAAGTTGCCCAGTTTAGTTAATTTAGTTTTAAGTTATGTATTAGGAAACTTGTGTAACTTTTAACCTAGGCTTAGAATAGAGCAATAGATGGATTGCAATGACCGCCATCTTTGATGTAAAACAATGGAAAAGTACATGAACACGCGTGTACGCGCTACGCACGACTCTCAGCCAATGATAGCTCTTCACGCGTGCACAATTCATCAAAGATGGCGGCCAATGACGTCTAATTGCAATCCATCTATATCGCATTCCAAAATTTCCATTGATAAAAACGACAAGTAAAGTATGTAAGTTAGTCGGGTGATCAGTGAAATGTTCCCTGGACCCTGGCTGAACGACAAAGCAAAGTGTTACGAATGCCAGTTACACAACCACACATCCAAATGACCATTTGGTTTAATTTTAATGCACACATACTTCATTTCAGAGAAATTTCAGGAGATAATCAAATTGTCTCGAATGAAAACAAGCTCATAAGGTTTATCGCGAATAGCAAAATACCAAGAGAGGGCGCTGTTTTGCCGCGCATGATGATAGTGTAGTGAAAGGGGGCAACCCGGGAACTCGCGCACGACGACCGACTGTAGCATTTTCCCCCTCTGCCCTCCCATGATCCATTGCGATTCTGAATCGCGATAAACCTTATTAACACGTAGTCTATGGCCGGAGCTTCTAACCGCCCCATTACCGCCATTTTTATGAAGTGTATCCATGCACGCTAGAAACAATGCAGTTCCGTAAATGTGGATCTTTCTGTATTAGTTACCCTTGTAAGTAATGTTTTACTGTTTAGTTGAAAGGTTTTATACCTGTAAAAAAAATTAATTGCTGAATTGCTACAATGAGTAATTTAGTTTTGAGTTTTTCGGTTTATCAACTGGCGTAGTGATACAGAAGTTATAACGTGGCTCAACTGTTACTCTTGATGGCGCTATTTAAGATGCCCCATTGATCTCCATTATACAGTATAATGGAGATCAATGAGATGCCCTTAACAAAATCAATATAATTAATCTAAAAGGTAACAGTACCCGCAACCTCGTTCCCAGTGGTGTACGATCTCGCCGCGCCATGTTGTTTTCCGTCCCAGAATGCATCGCTCGATCATATCCCCCTGGAAGAAGTGTGACTTTGAAGTAATATAATTATGGGATATTTTCATTAGTTCTGTGGTTGATCCATTCTGTGTTAGAGACTACGCAGAGCGCGCTGTCACTGAGGACGCACAAGTCATAGAGCAACTGATGGCCCCCTCTAATTCTTTTTCAATCTTGTGATACATTTAACTGTATGCAGTTCAGGGTGACCATATAAAAATATGATTCATTTGAAATGTATTGTGTCGAAATACGTGCATTTTTACACGCGCGTCTAAGCGCCCGACAAGCGCCTAGGGGCAATCGAAAGTTTTTAACAAGCGTACACATAGCAGTCACTTAGTGGTAGACCAATCAGCGTTGATTTTCCAGGGGTTAGAGACGTTCGCGGAGTTAACGGGCGTTACGGCGCGCTGCCCATGGTAGCGAGGCTGCAGTTGAGTACCCGCGACCACGTCAACGTCTTTAAATTATATTCTTTTCTCTGTGTGTTTTTTTTTTTGTGTGTGTGTGTGTTGCGCATAGAGGCTTCTGCATTATGCGCTATATAAATTTCTCGTATTATTATTATTATTATTATTATCCAGGGGGGGGCGGAAGGGGTAGCGCCACCAGCGCGCCACCTACGTTGAAAATAATCTCATTCGACCATCGCGACGTGAACTGGTCGAAGCTCCCCACATACAAACGGATGTGTGTACGTGTGTATGCACAGTACACACTATTTGAATTTACGGTTGCTCTCCGCTGCGTGCCGTTGAGACTGCCTGGACGAGTCCATTTTATCAGAGGGTATTGTTATCTTCAAATGTTGTAAATTCACAAAATCTTTACACCAGAAAACATTTGTAATATTTTTTTTTGCCTTGCCAACTGCTTCAGTAAATTAACTATTTAATAAACAACATATATTTAACCTAAACGACATGTATAACATATCTGTTTTAGATGTGTATGTTGCCTCAGAATTACAATTACCTGCGGCAAATGTTCCCGTCCGTCAACAGAGATCGTTTGAACGCAAAATAAGTATTGGCGGGATCCATTCTCTCCAAAAACACTTTTACAAATCGTAAAATATCTAGAGGATGTACCGAGGGATTTTGATTAAACTTTCAGGAATGAAAGATCTATTCCTAAATATTACGTTAATGGAAAAAAATCAGAGGATGAACGATAATTTTTTTCACATTATGTCGATATTTGTAGCCATTTTAGGGGAGACCATTTGTAACGAAATTCCCACCTAGACCCATTCATACACGTTAGCCGCTGCAATAAACCAACGGAAAATTTTCGATAATATTTTTACGCACTTTATTTAAAATTAAGCATCTCAACAATTGAAAATACTCTTACGATATACACTGTTATGTTTTCAGTGCTGATAAAGAGAGAATTTTAACGGTATACATGGATTTCTTTTTGTTTTTTAATGGTCATTACCTATTTTTAAAATGGAGTGTACCCAAACAGCGATCGCAAATGATTGCGCAACACCCCTTCCGCCCCCCCCCCCCCCCCCTGGTCTTTATCGTTGGTTGAGCGAGACCGCAGCTAACAGTTGTCCTTTAAATCATTCACAACTGTTAGTGTATACTTTACACATAGAGGGCGCTATGTAAGACCGCCGTTAAAAATACAAGAATCAGCACAACACAGTGTCCGTTCGATCGTCGGCGGGGGTTGCTGTGACTAGACTACTCATAGTCATATAGACGCGAAATTCGACCAATTTTACGAGGGGGTGAACAGCATAAAATAAGACTAATAGAGAAATGTAAGTACAAGTTGTGTAAATCAGGTGAACTGCATTTCATCTCTTTTGCTTTGTGACTGTAAAAATTCTACATGCATGCAGAATTTGTGAACGTCTGCAAATGCGCGCGCAAATTTAAATGTGTCTTGACTAAATACGTAAAGGAAGATTGTGCATATAATTATTTAAAGTTCAAGGTTTGAGAGTTTGTTGCAATGGACCATAGTATTTCTACAAACCCACCTAATAAATACACTTCACGTTCGAAAATGTATGTAGTAACATATTTCTAAAGCTTTGACTTTGTTGTTATTGTGAACTGTCAAACAGCCATGTGACTGTTGTTAATGTAAAATACATGTAGGCTGTCCCCCTGCCCTCTGACATTCTGTTCCGCAAACCGAAGTCTGGGTTCTGGATTGTCTACAAAACTGTGTCTCGCCAGAAACATCCTCCTATAATTACAAGCTGCCCTCTAGGACATTCTGTCCACCAAGTAGTTGTACCATGGAGGTCTATTTTCTTAGTTTGTCATGCCCGTAGTAGTCTTTGTATACAGGAAATGTTGGTCTCGGACGGAGAATGTCTCTCCGGAAATTATGTCACTCACATTCAATTAACGTGTCAAATTCACGAACAGGGTAGCAATTTTAAGCTTTTGCGTGGACTTTAAGTATAAATTTTAGAAGTCTCTTCATTCGAATAGCTTTAAAGCATTCATCATGCACGTAGCTAGCTATTTATGCAGGAATAACTCTGTTAAGAGGAAACCAATGGTCGTTAGGCGAATCGGAATTGGCAGCAGCATGAAATTGGACCCTGGGGTTCCAATTTCATGCTGCTGCTTACTCCTGTAAGCAGGAGTCTACATGCGCGTGAAACAACTTAAATTCACAAACGAATTGAAACAAAATAATCATTAAATAATAGGAAAAATCAACACAAAGAAAAAGGCTATAATTATTTGCAACTGTCTTGAAAAAACAAATTAGAATCAATAGATTTATTGAGTGTTTTGAGCGAGTTTGATTGTGGGACAGAATCCCATAGATGAGATTAAAAAATCCCTAGGTTGGGGGGGGGGGGGGGCGGCACGTCAGTCCCATATCGGGTTTTTCTGTCCGGCGGGACCGTTGGGTGGGGAACAAAATTATCTATTATCTATGACACCTATAATATGACACAATGAGAGTCTAAATTAAATCACTGTTCCTGAAAAATAACTGTCCTTCCCATGCATCCCTTTGAATTTGAACAATGACAATGCACGCAAAATGCAGAATATTGTTTACATCAGTGCATATGTAAATACAATTATCAGTGGGATGTCATAGACCTAATGGACGATGAATTAAATAAACAAATGACCGTGGGAATTTGAGAAATATATTATTGTATATAGGGCCTATATACATAAATCCAGAATGGATCCTATGATAAATTTGAAGTTAAGAAACTGTACTTTTCGAAAAAAGGAGCACGTATGTCCTACTACGTTATGAATTTTGTCCTTTGTGTTCCCACTTCTTGTGGTCAAGTTATCCCCTTCCCTTCATAAACCCCCCCCCCCCCTTTGTCTTCATAATCCCTGCTTACCCCCTGCCTTCTCTGAATGCTTTCTGCTTTTCTCCCTCCACTCTCTCTATTCATGTATTTCCACTTGACTACTCTTGTAACTCTTGTCTGCTTGTATGTGTGTGTTGTGTGTTGTCATTCAGCCTTCGAGAAAGACTCTGCTAGGGTCGAAACGTCAGGCCACTAACTTATTTTTTGCATTTAAAGGATAGTTTGAATTTGTAATACTATCAGTATCACATGCACTTAGATTGTTTTAATAGGTTAAGTAAGATATTTGCAACACCTTCTTAATACATTAAAATGCAGTAATAATATAATCAGGCGCGGTCACAATATTTGTGTCATTGCAACTGGAGTAAACAACCTCTCCTTCACTTAAAAATTAAATGGATGTTGCTGTGTTTAACAATTTTGACTGCGTTATTCTAATGATGTATCCTGCCTCGCACGGTCCGCTGTATTCCCATTCACGCATGACGTTCTACATGATCGGCAGTTGTCAGACGGCCACGCATTAAGTTGTCACACGGTACCAAAATGAAGTCAATTTGATTAAGGCGCAATTACTGCACAATTGGCTTCCTGGTAGGTTTTCTGATGGGGACACAAATCACTCAGGTAATGAATGATTCGGAGACTATGCATTGGAGCGTGCATTTCAAACAGGCGGTTCACAGCTAAACAACCTGTGGGAGACTAATAGACGACCTTTTATGGCTAATTAATGAAAACATAATATGCTTTGTAATATTGGCTTATGCCTGGGCGATGCAAAATGAATTTAACGTTGAACAGATGTCATTATTATGTGAAATGTAAATGCACACAGTCTGCATAATATTGTGGCCATCATGGATGCTTTCCCTTCCTCGTTGGTTTGACTCGTTCTCTGTGACTGTCCATGAGAATTTAGGCTAAATAACCTAGCTACCTAAAATAATTATAAAAGAATGGACAACCTTCGAAAAATGTGTAATATTTACAGACTAGGCAAAGAATGATACTGATGTCAATGGTGGCTGTGCAAAATAAAATAACAATGGATACTTCATTTGTTCAAATAAGTGCATGATGGTGTTACGTGCACTGCAGTTAACCCTGCATTTGAAAAACATTTGACACCATCCACAAGATGAACTTGTATGAGATGGTGAATAACCTGATGGAGTGATACTTAGCTTGACAGAGATGCATATTTCAATCTACGTAGACTGACACATAACAGGTATTCACACCATGCATTGTGTGAATCGCAGGCAAAGCGTATCAATAATACATCAGTTATGGCACTCCATGGGCAATCCGACTTAGCATACACCTGCGCTCACATCAGCCACTTACTTATAAGATTGGAAGATTTTGTTTTAGTGTTTTTACTTCAACAACGAGTTGAAAATACGTGATCATTAATATGGACGTGGGTAAAGATGGACACTGGTGCAGGGCGAATATTCAAACTGTTTAACGGTAGTTGAATTCAGAATAGCAAAGATAGTCTATGCTTAAAGTAGCAATAAGTGTAACTGGCCCATAACTTGAAAAAAAAATGAAAATTATCAACCATTTATACTTATATAGTAAGAATGAGAGATTGTTAGATGTTTCATTGACAAGGGTATGGAATTAAAAAAAAAATTCAAAACGTTTCATGACACAAGATTAATTTTAAAAAGTTGTCCAACTCATTGCATCCTTCAATTTCCTTTTAAAGATTTGCCCTTTTAGAAGTGAATTCTGATTATTGGTTGTCAATAAATACGTTTTTTCAAGACCTATACAGTGCCTTTATTAATAATACAAAAAGAGGAAACACGCATAGTCTTTATTAGTAAACTTGTTTTTGCCAACATTGTCAATGATAGTGGACTATGTTCTTCTTTATGTGGCTGTGCTAGATGTTCTCTCCCTAGAGGAATATTTGAAAAGTAAGTGGGCCTTTGGTCTGTGGTCTCATAAACATTAAGACCCAGGCATCAATTCTAATCATCGGGTATAAGGAAGATTAAAAGATTGCCCTGGATGTCCCAGCAGTAATTTGCGACGGTTTGCATCGACCATCATTTGGATGGGTTTCGTCTTATGAGATCCACGATGTACATCTCTCCAGTTTTCATTCATTCTAGTGGGTAAATGGGTGATAAAAATCATGATTTATTTGTTGAGACGTAGTAATGGATTTTACCGCTGGCAACTCTTTCATGATTACTGACTATCACTTTCGATAAATCAGTAGCTTAAGATGTAAAACACCGTCGTCGTTTGTCCTTGTTTTGTTTTTAGCCTATACTCAATTTCTATACACTTAATAAACGGAATACTTTAGGCAGTTTTCTTTATTAAAACAAACGAGACAGCATTGGAATGATTGTGCATGCCTCTGTAAGCTTATAACGAAAACAAATATGAATTTATTTTGTTGAAAGCATTTTCATTATGATATTTTGCTGACTTTTATGTCGTTCGTAATAAAACATGGGACATAAGTATTGTTCAGATGGTTTTAATGAAGAAACACATGCTCACAGTTGCTTTAAAAAATTATAAATAGCAATAATGGGTTGTATCACTAGGAAGGCACGCATACAAACATCTCCAAACTAAACGCTGCAATAATTTCGCAATTAAATCCATTAAAGAAAGGTAATTGTGTATGAAAGTCCAACGCCTCGGATAAGTAATGCAATTTTCATATTAAAAACAGTCGTTAAGTTGGTCTGCACTTAAAAGATTTGCCATACTTTTACTGTTTAATTTTATTAACCCATGCTCAACCAACGTTGCACTAAAGAAAATTCTATAGTCGTTACGGCTTTCAACATGAATTCCCAAACCGAATGCTGGGGAGCCTGGACAGCATGCCGCCGCGCTTGAAAGACACTGAAGTGGGTAACCTAATGGTCCTTTCATTGAAAGCGCCTAGCTACGCTCAAAGAAAACAGCAAATTTATGTCAACAGCTATTTGTGATTCACTCAGATTTTATTCCTCTGAGAAATTACACATTAACCCGTGTTTTGTTGTTGGGGACAAAGCGGGCATGCACAGGGAGATTTTCAAAGATGAGTTGTACATCAGCGATGTGGAATTCTTCGGGTATTTTTCTCTTCGTAAAAGCAGTGTGGTAGCAATGGCAATTATATATAGGCCAATGAGCAAGGCACTAAAAAATATTGATCCACGGTTTCAGTTTCCTTAAAGTTAAAGACTAAATGTGGATTGCACAAATATTTTAATGATTCTGAAAATAAGATAACCCAAGCAACATCTCTGAGGTTATCTCTGCTCTCACCCGCCCTGCTAAAACAAACAGCGTGGGATTGATAATCGATGAAAACTTTTTTTTTTTATGATGAGCTATAGTAGAAAGACTTTCACCATTTGAAATGAGATTTTGTCAAAATACCAAATCGTGCGTCATCACCTTGTGTCTAGATGTAATATTCTCGTAAAAGAAAAATGGCAGCTCATTATTAACATTTTGCCATTTTCATTTAGATAAGTGCATCAGTGGCGACAAGGAAGACAATGAAACAATTGCAGCGGCTGGAGTGAAGGCCACAATCCAATAGCGGAGGATTTATGCGCATCACCATTATCAAGGGTAGGTGTGCTGATGCACTTTTTTTCTACTATTAGTACACAGATAGCTAACGGGGTTTAGGGCGTTCAGGGACAACTATTGAGTCTTGCTTCATTGATTGTCAAATGTTCAGTCACTGCACTTCGAGACATAAAAAAACCGCGCAGGTGCGCATGCATGGCGCTGAGGTAATTTTATATTTAAAGCATAATAAAATGAAACTCATGTCAAAGTTTAAAGAGTAAGACACGGTTCAGATCAAGAATTTTAGATGATGGGCAAAAGTCTCTGGATTTTTTTTCCAGCGGAAAATGTTTTCCAAAGTCGGCTCCAGACCCAATGTCTGTGTAACTAGATCAGCCCCTTTCCATTCCACTCGTGATTACGCACGACTAGTCTTCGATCTGGAGCTCAACCTTTTCTACTCTGCATAAGTGCCCGTTTTGCTTAACTAAAAGCTTAAATGCACTTTTGATAGAGAAGTACGGTAATTCCGTTTCAAGGATGACGAACGCAATGACATCGAGAGTGCTTGTACCCGTATTTATCATATGCACGTGTTTACGGGCAGAGGGTGGGCCGATATGCCGGTTCGCTTCCAAAAATAAATTTGTGTGTTTGAAATCGATATCTAGTGAATGTGTACCAGGCATACACAATCAGCTATGCATTAAAGATTATGAGCAAGCATTATGCATACATGGAAATCAAGAATAAGTAAGAAATTGGAATACCAAATAGGCCATTCATTAAAAAGAGCACATGCATGAGAGTCACAACCAGTTTACATTTCAGTATCCCCCCTATACTGTGGATGAACTCGTGGTTGAACCAGTCACAATCTGACTCCGTTATCTTGCACATGGCTGTAAGCATTCACCCTGCATGGTGCAGCAAATGAAGCGAGCAATTGGTAGATACTGTAGCTGAGCAATGGCGTGGAATGAACAGCGACCCTGTTCGCCTCATCGCAGGCCCAGATTTAGTCTCATCAGTGCCTGATAGTGGATATGTTATATTAAGATTTTCTTGGGCTTCTATTGGTTTAAGTGTACTTTCAGTGGACTTTAAAGGCGATGAGATACACTTGATGAACCATGGCATAGGACCGTCATTTCAAGTCATTATAATGTCATTGTATCTCTGTGTGAAATACTAAACCAGGCCTCTTTGACTGCTGGGCACGTATACTTGTACACGCCTTAAACCAACACTATTCAAGTTCAATCGATTTACCGATGGACATATTTCCCCTTCCTTAAAAGTATATTGTTGACCTTTCAACGGTGTAAAACGCTGCATAATCATGTTTGCTTTCTGATCGATTAACATAGCAAGGGGAAGGTACCCATTTAACTATATCTGAATCAGAGTACTGTATGCTGTATTTAAGGATATCGTAACCGCCCATAAATAGCATTGGTTAAATTGATTGAAGTCAACCAACCAAATTGATTTAAAGTAACCATTTCATTCGTTATTTTTAACATCACTTTCCACTTCACTGGCTGCGTAACATTATTATTATTATTACTCTATATAGTATTAGTAGTAAATGGAATTATAGCGTGACCCTTACGGGTACAGGTCGTAATGTTAATCATCTATTGGTTGTAATTGAATTGGAGGCAATAGTCCGTCATTGCCCTCGCCCTCGCGCCATAAATACGTCAAACCTTGCTATGGGTAATATCAATGGCTTAGCCTGAACACAATATCCAATAGGCTATACCAAACGGTCACCTCAAGCATAGATAGTTCCCAGTAGACGCCATCTTTACGGGCAAATTGCATTTTGGCTTGCAGGCGCGTCAAGCGCTCAAATTATTAACGCAGCCGCGTCATTCACTAACCAATCATGCAATGAGTTTTGTGAAATGTGCGCGTGCTGCACGCCGTTCTCACGCGTAACGCATGAATGTGTGTTCCAAATTGCCCGTAAAGATGGCCGACTTACGTCACACTGCAACCTATCTATAATAAAAATCTGGTGCTTGATGCAAGAATTACACGGCAGGAACATTCTGAAGAAATAAACAATAACAATAAATATGATATAAATTCTGTCAGTTCAATATTTTTGATATTGCTCCTGTAATCATCACATGAAGGGAAATATAAAACATTGAGTAAACTGTATTGATGGAATAGCAAACAACGTGGCATGAATGATTGCGACCATACAGTAGAAAGCAACATGTTAAATACCAGAATTAAATAACACCCGAATGGAAAATAATTGTTTCGATAGTAAACATTATGCCAACAAACCCACCGTCCTGTATAGTCTGCTCATAGAAAAAAGCAAATTTTTAATGTAGATCTCTTTCACTTGGACCAACTCACACTTCAGCGATGACTTTCTCTACAATAATTTATGAACCGTGCGATGTAATAACCGGTTATTTCTGGCCCCAGTGTTAATATTGCCCAGCGGTTGTGTCATTACCACAACTACAGTAGAGAGTGTCCCCTGCCCAGGAAATTAAAGCGAAGCCTCATTTCGTTTCCTGAGAGTTGAAACTAATAGTCACTATAATACAAGAGCCCAAACCTTTATTGTAAAGACAGGGAGAGAGCTTTGGTCCCTTAAGCCGTGAAACATGAAGAAGCTCTACGAGAGACAAGGTTTTAATGTTGCTTGAGTGTTGAGTTACAGTCTAGCCATGAGTGTTTTCAAAGCAGAGGGACATCGGGCGCGGTAACAGGTTCTGATACCCTTGCCGCTGAAAGATAAGATATGTTTTTAATATAGACGAAACAGGCAGGATGAAGATCAATTTCAAAGAAGACGACGAACTTCTTTTAAACCCAGCTTTGCATTTGGGCTAAGCTGGCTATAATCATGGACGGATTCCTCCAAAAGATGACTATTACCTCATGCTCCGTGGTCCTTTCTCTATGCCTCATGGCATGCTAGGTGGTGATTATAAAATGGTAGTTTTATATCTGTTAAATCCTAGGGGAAAGGAAACTACGCATGCGCATTAACCTCGCGTATCTTTGTATGCATAATTGAAACTCATTTTGAATGATCTCTAATAATCAAAATCATTTGAGTAGAACTCTGTGAAAATGTCTTTAAAACAATTACAATAAAAACATGTGCATGCATTGCTTATCCTTTTTAGCCATATACATACATATTGCAAGCTCAAAATCAGAAATATTCCTGAAGTGGAAGAAACCTAGGTATCTCCAAATGACAACAGTGACCGATTGTTAATAATCTCGCCTGTCAAACTCCTTGCACATCATCAAGTGATTTCACATTTGAACCTTGAAATTGCCATCAGGCTTGAGGCGGCCGTCTAAACCCTGCCCTTCAAGATAAATTCGCAAGCAATATTAACCGTGAACGACGAGTTGTGTCTGGCGAGACCTGAGTGTTCTTGCTTAAGTGTCTTATCTTATACTTCTAACTGATAAAAGGTTACCTGGTCTATTGAGGATCTCTTACAGGTCTTGTTTGACAACCCAATGGATTAACAAACATTAGGCTAAAAGTCCATCTTAAAGTTGTGTCCAAATAATGTCAAGTCTTGTACACCTTAACAACAATCAGAATGGTTTGTTTTCAAATTAAATGTATTGTGGATACCCTTGTGTTCATCCATTCCAATCATTGAAATCGAGGCTGAAGTAAAACAAAACTCTTTTATAATTATACCCATTCTGTGAACTGATTATAGGCCTATATCAGTAATTATACCCATTCATTTTATTTGAATCAGGATATGAGAAATAAACGCATGTGACGCAGACTGTTTACTGCATCGCCTTCGTTGTTTAGATTCAGGATCTACAACAACAGGTTAATTGAAAAGTCATGCCATTTCATATAACAGATAACTGAACAAGGCGCCAGGTACAATTTTTTTCTTTTTAAAGGATGACATTTCTGTGTAGTTACCATGAAGCAAACAAACACAGTGTATTCCTTTAAGGACGACGGGAGGGAAGGTTGTTATAAATGGAATTCTCAAAGAATTAGGCAGAGCAGAGGGGAAAATAATGTGAACAGTGAACATGAAGCGATGATGGAAGGACGGGCGCGCTCGGCAAAAAGAGTCAAAATGAAAATAATAATAACCTTGGGCAACTGTGATAGATTCCGAATCAAAGATGATAATAAAATTAGCGTCAGAATCAGGTCTGGGCCACCGTAGTTATAGCTGCGAAAGGGTCATATGCAATAGCGTCGATTGGGATTAAATCTAGCGCTGACCATGCCTTAATAATAACTGATGTCAAAACAGTCAAGACGCGAGCTTCATGCAGGGCAGAATGCCTAGAAAATATATAAACCGAAAGGAATGTCAAACTTCAACAAGGCATGTCTTGTTACTTGTTAGAAAACACACCAACAAATATCCCTGATATGCAAAACTCGATACCTATCAAAAACCTACCAAAATATCATCCCATATTATGCTTGAACAAAAAATTCATCCGGAAACTTGTGTGATTTTTTGTGTATGTTGAGTTCTTGTTATACACCTTGCTTAAAGTGAGCTGTATGTAATAATGAAGATTCACTCCTACAATATTGACTATACTTCGGTATATATTGTTGTGAAAAACCATATCCACATATCCATATCCATATCCAATGTTACGTTGCCCTCGTTTTTGAAAAGCAACACATGCAGCCTTTAATTGTCTTCTCGTTGAGGTGAGACTATAAGTATTTCCCATGGTACACTTGTTCATTAAAAAATACAATTATTCATTAAAAAATACAATTATTTGAAAGGTTAGCCTTTTTGATATATCCCAAGACATTAAATGGCTCACAGCCACGATGGATGCGGGCTATAATAGGAAATATCAAAATGAAAGTCAAATAGTTTATAAGTTATCTCACCTGATATTAAATCATGTTAGAGTAAAAAATGTGTCCAAATACAACGTAATTTCCACGGCGGTAAATTGCCTTTTATCTATTTACACCATGATATGACGTTTGGCATGTAGACCACGATGTATCTTTTTCTGAGTGACGCCAATATCAGTATCAGTGCGGCAATATCAAGGAGTTCATTTGCATTTCTTCAATTTCGCGTTCTGTTTTGATTTTGCGACTCATAAATTATATTGCAATAAATCAGCCTTCAGAAAACATGCTCCAACATGTTCCATCTAGGGTTTTGTTAAAACATGTATTATGACAAAAACTGTTTCGTGTAAATACATCTAGCCGAGTTATTAGGTCAGAACAGACGTGTCACCGTACATAAAATGTCATTTCTATGCAAATTAGATCAGTGTTTGTGCACGCCATGTTATGATACCAAGTTCGCATATCGCTCGACTAATCAAACGAAATCTCACCATGCTCATTGTTTGTCCAATTTCCCCCAAGACGAGATTTCAATGACGAGAGTTATTGAGTGATGGAATGCCGCGGGCTAAACAATACTGCAATGGATCGGGCCATGTGCATGTTGTATTGATACAATCAAAATATTAATTATGCTGATTTTTGTATTACGCGATTACTGTTATGTTGTGTATACGATAAAGGCATGTGTAATTTACTGTGGCTTGGAATATGCATTGTGAAAGTAGGTATGGCAACATTAACAATTCATAAAAACGCAATTAATTGTATTTGTTAATAATTGATACTTTTATTATTAAAGCCTTGGCCTGTTTGTTGGTGTGTTGTCATAAAGTTGCCGATTGGTTTACACACCAGATATACTTAATTGATCCATTACTGATTGATTGTATGATTGATTCACGATACAGGATCGATTAATCGATACTGGTTTATTTCATTAATATGTAATATCTGTAAATGCATGATGGACTTACATTTCTCCTAAATTACACTGGCACAGTGACTTCTTCTTTGTTTTTTAAAACAGCAAGTTCTCTGGTGCCTTTGTATTGGGTTACTTGAAAAGAGACTTAATACTTTTGAACTAAATTGGGTTGCGGCCCTGAAATACCTTCACGTAACACTCAGCTTCAGCGTAATAATGTGTGCACGGGGAGATACAAATCAGGATGATTCAAAATTGTATCTGAGATTAACATTTTGAAATTTACTTTGGAGATACAATAAAATCACATGACATAAATTTCTGAAGTCTGTGCGTGTGCAGCAGACAATAAATTGTGTTCATTCAAACGTTAATGTTGTTTCCCCCGAGCGGATAAATCTTTCCTTTGCATGAAATCCATTGTAAATACAATTCAATATTTTGAGTCAGTTTGAATTGGTTTAATTATACGTTATAGATAAACCAACTCAGCCACAATCTGCAACTCTTTTCTATTTCTGAGAAGGATTTACCGAAACGCCGTTGTGTAATGCTTAGGCCTAATCGGATTTGACCGATGCGGTTTGTGAAGCAGATTGAGTTAAATTTTGACAAGTTTAATATCAAGAAAGTTGATGACTGCCGTCGCCATGGTGATGAACATCCCGAACGAAAAGATAAAAAGGTAAACATAATCACACGGAAAACCTGAAAATGTATTTTTCTATTCGCTTGTTTGAAGAAAGTAAATGCATGATTCGCCTCGACTTGACAGCGACAAAGTATAACGACACGCTCTTTGAAATTGACGAATTCAGCGACGGGGAAATTTCAAGACGTGTTTAAAAATTAACCAAAGTTCCCCCGAGGCAAAGAGTGCCGATCGTGCGAACACCGCGCCCAGAGATACTGAGACAAAATACAACTTGATCAGGCTGAAGTCATTATCTTGTATCGCTTAATACTGTTTTCGTCAATGAAATGTAAAAATCGGCTTTTAATTCCTCTTTTATCTGGACACGCACGCCTTTTAGCGTTTGGAAAAAGGGGCTCTTATCATTTACCTGTGTAAAAGCAGTTTAAGTAAAGGAAGAGTCAAGTTCGTGATATTATTAATCACAGTCTGCCTGAGGTGACTTTACTCTTAAAATATCAAAGTAAATTCGTGAATGAACTTTTATAAGCACAATAAATGCACTGGGAGGAGATGCGTCTCTTGTCAAAATGCATCTTCTATGATCGTTTCCATTTCCACCCATTTGTTCCCATTCGTCATTCAACCGTTTAATTCTTCACCCGTCCCGTAAACTCAAGTTATCTCCCCCGATAGCTAGTTATCTAAACCAATAACTTATCAAACAAACCGTTTATTTTGTCTTCATTGCTAGTTAACAGCGATAAGGTTAGGTTGCTAAGCAGATGGTCAAAACGATTGAGAGGCGGCAGCAAATGATGCACAATCCAAATAGACATTAAGTTGTTTGGATACCCTTATTTCTCTGAAACGAACTCATGGTGGAAAGTTCATGTCACTGTCATGTAGTTCATGGTTGTCAAAACTTGCTCAATAAATTGGCAACACATCAGTCTATACTCATAAGGTATTGTGTGGAAATAACTTTATAACCATATTTGGTTAATTGAAAACAATTCAAAAGTCCACTTATAAAAAGGGTTGTCATAATCTGTTCTTCTAAAGACCCACAAGTTGATAGTAGTTTACACTGTTTAATACTAGCTGACACTTATATTGTTGCATACATTTTATACAAACAAATTATTGCTGACACTTTTGTAAAACTGATTTACCTTGTGTGCAGTTCATGCAAAGCCAATCCTGTGGCGAGTAGTCCGAGTAGCAAGATGCACATGACATACAATTGTTTCCATCTAACGTTCGCACAGCGTGGCCTGGGCATTCTCCATTTGCAGTCAAGGGCACCACTAGGGCAGAAGTCATTCGAGATAAGACAATTATCATCATTAGGAAAGATAGTAGCATTGTTCTTAGGGGACAGGTTGCCATCTTGACACTCCTCTTGGGTGAGTGGTATGACGGTGGGCAATGCTCGGTGGATCTTAGCTGATGAGGATGACACGTCCTGCTGCTGCCACACGGCAGTGATGTCAGGTACTCTGACGTGGTCATGGCCGCTTCGTCGCGTTGCTTTGTCCCCAAGGGCCTCCCTTCTTCTCCCTGCAATACATCATTAGAAATAAGCCTAATTAATTCATATGATAGGCGAGCCTTGTATACAGTGGCTGATTAAACGAATGCATTCTGCATATCAAAACAACTAAGGAGATGCGCTCTGCCTATCAAAAAGATGGGCCATTTAGAAATAGTCTGTTGGACACAGTCGAGTACCCTGTCAGATCACCAATATACCGGTAGTCTAGTACCGAGGCCGCACTCTGTGACAACATCAACAATCGATGACACACATTGGCCTGATTGATAACTTTTTGTATGTGAGCAAATGCCGCACTATTGTGAACGTTTGATTGAAATAATATTCCTATTATACGGTCATTTGGTAACAACAATTAGTCCGGTCACAGTTAAGTGAACGATAAGGTCACTGTTTAGCCACCAGTCTGGCTAGGAGGCCGCACCATGTGCCAGTATCAACAAACGGCAATCGCTAGCATAATAACCGTGGCCGCATTGTCAACTTGTTATTAACAAATTGCTGGCTAAATGGCATGTATCGACTGGGAACAAAAAAAACGATGGGAAAGATTTTATGACATTAATAAATATTGTTTCTATTGTACGGCAAAATTGACGACAATAAGCTGGTTACGAGGCAGTTTTATGTCCCTTGTCTGTCGAATTAAATCCGTAGATACCAAGTGGGTGGTTTCCTTATGTTGATATTTGGGTGATGTAATCGGAGGAACAAATTAACGGTTCTTGATCTAAAACCTGGTAGTTTAGTGTTCAAATATTAAAATATTTTCAAAACCGATCTTTTACCACCTCCTCGAGGTGGTGTGCATTACTCAAGAAAACAAATTTTGTTCAAGAAGTGTTTCATTTTCCAGGTAAATTCGTCTGAAGTTAAATGTCAGAATGTATGTAACTAGATCTATCGATCTTTCTTCATGCACCACGTACATATCAGATGTACAAAATTACCTTGTGACAAAAATTGTAGTGGCGGTAATCATAGATTGTGTTGTGTTTAACATTATGTTGGTTACTGTGACTTTTTTCTTTCGCAATTCTCATCCGTCATAACGTAAGCTGGACATGTTTTCTTTCTTTTATAGCGAAAACAGATGCTGTTGTATTTTATTTCCCCATGGTACTGATGACACATCAGCTGATAATTATTGCCATCTCTGACACATCCGTAGCTTTTCTTGGTGGTTCAAGCTGCCAAAGTGTAGAGAACCTATAGCCTTATACAGGATTCAAAGTTGTAATTTTTAGTGAAGTAATTAAGTTATGAAGGATTCTCAAAATGTAATTGTTCGTGTGGTTACAAAACCACATGTGAACATATTTTATACGAACAGAACAATATTCTTCATGGCAGGCAGAGTTAAGAAAAAACTGTCACCACCTTCAAAAACCTATTTAAAAAATAAGATATTTATATTCAGGTGACCTTCATTAAGTAAAGCTTGCATCATTTATTGTACCTCCATTATCCACTGCTTGCCATCGTTCCAGTCTACTTTAACCGTGTCAGTTATTTTACCTTTAATTAAAGATTACCTTCTAATGAATTTTTGATACACATTGTACGAGGTCCATTAGCGGCCGTGTTATCAAGAGACTCCTTTGTTTGTGTATCTGATCTGGATTATTTACTATGGTACCAATCCCAACCCTTGACCATTACTGTACAAGGTTGCACCCAAAACAGGAACATTCAGCCATAATGTATGTCAATGCTCTTATGTAAAATCATGGATGTTCATGACACCACTGCTGCATTGTCTTTGATAGTTAAGTATAAATTGCGAACGTTAACTTGATGCGCTGTGGCAGTCACACCTGAAGTTAAATTAAAATGTTTCATGTTTTATGACAAGCCTCCTTGTCTGTCGTGTCGTGCTAACTTGCTCATCATGTTTGAACATACAAAACCATTCAGCCAGTTTCTCTCATCCATGCATACTTCCTTGAACATTAGGTTCAACATTTTGGTTTACAGACATGTAGATTCTCAATGTATGAGTTCTTGACCTTGGTGCGAATCCCACTTGGTTCTATTAGTGATGTGAGTGCACAGGCATTATACATCGTTTAATGAAGACCACACTACATGGGGCTCAATAGTTTGCCAAATTTGCCGTATAAAGTTTGCAGTACTCTGGTCATCTATATAATTATAGTTGGGAAGAGGGTTCTGTATTTCTTTTACACTAGAGCTCTCGTTTGTGTTCAGCGTCCTCTTACTTTTGAGACCTTTCTTCAAGCTCGCAAGCTCCGGTGTTCCAAATACCCTTTGTGTAGCTCCCTGATTTCATTATGGAAACTAGACCATGAGTCGGAAGAGCACCAAGCACCCGCCAAGCTTTTATCCAGATTGGATTTGGATCTTCACCACAAATCAAATCGATCTTTCCTTTTCACATGCTCAACATATTCAGTATATCCATTATATACACACACTGCTCTACGAACAAGTAATTTTGAATCCTAATGGACCAACTCTTCCCAACTATAATTATATAGATGACCAGAGTACTGCAAACTTTATACGGCAAATTTGGCAAACTATTGAGCCCCATGCAGTGTGGTCTTCATTAAACGATCGGTTTGTCATGCATAAACTTTAATACCTTCCATCTTCATAAAATATCATGATTGTCTATCCATTTGATGTTGCTCGACTTTCAATAAAAGACAATTCTACTTTCTATTTCACAGTAGTTCGCTAGTTGGCATTAGTTGCAAGAAGAACATCAAATTGATAGCATTAAAGACATTACAATCTCCATTACATTCTAACTGCAAAGGATTGGATCACATCTGTTCAATCTCCATATATTTTCATTGCACTAACGACTACATGCCCTCGTCGATGATTACCTATAATTATCTTAATACTAAAGTGCAGCTGGGATTGCTGTATACTCCCATTAAAGATTTCTCGTAGAAACACAGACCTTTAAGGAAGCGTAAAAAGCACTCCAACTCCCATCCAGTTAGCTCTGTTCTTGTCTGACACTGTGTTTCCTTTGCTTCCCAAAATGCTCAACATAGAGCAGCCACTGCCTGCCTCCCACGAATGCAAATACCGCCTTGGCGAAGCAGCTCACGTTGCTTGATGACTTTCAAAATCTCCTGTCGATGTTTTCTTTCTTTGAAAGGGCAACTGCGGATGATTCTTCCCCGTTCTGCTCACGTCTTCAAACCCTCCCGCCACCATAGGAGCATGCAGGCAAGCATGACGGAGGGAGATAATGAATTCTCCGTCCTCCGGGCTGTCTCACCGAGAACTGTGAGTGAAAGTCCCCCATGAAATGGGATGAAGGGTCTCTGTGGATGAGCCGTGTATGTGACCGGCAATACAACGGCTCCCAAGGACCGCAGGGGTGTCAACGTGGTGGTAAACTCCAGCGGACAGCGTCATTGACATTCTCGCTTACTCGTCAATGTTAATGATTATATTGCGCGGGTATTAATATTCATTTTCTGATATTAATAATACAGGCACCACGAGGTAATGCGATACCGCAGGCTGCAATTCATATACTCCCATCGAAGAACTATGGAAGCAACTCTTGGTGAATGCACGCACGAGGCTAACGAGTGAAATTTGATAGCCACTATTAATATCAATTGTTTGAATTTGTATCTTTTGGGTATGAACATGTCAAATAAGGCACACTAGCCTGTTGGAAGATGCGGCACTGACTTTACAAATTGGTTTTAAATGCGGATTTAAGAAAATAAATATGTAAGTTGACACTTCGTATCGTGGACGGGAATCAAGACCAATGTAAGTAAAGCGTGCGATTATTTGTCCTTCTTCAGAACGCAGCGTTACAATGTATGTACTCCATTATTATGCATTTTCTTCTCCCTACAATTTTCAAGTTATCTTCACCTGATTATGCTTTACCTCGTACATTTTGCATTTGCCCTTGACTCTTACACTGCAATGCCACCTGTAAGCTGACTAGGAAAACATTGCACATCGTTATCCAACTTATTGCATTACCTTAAAGGTAAACATTATGTGAAACTTCTCTCAAAAGGTTCTTTAAAAAGTATATAAATAGTGCTTAACACTAAATCGCACCTTTAAAAATAGGGTTTATCAATCAATACACAACTTCAAGAAAAGAGCATATGCCAGAACGTCTTACTCTTACCTTTTAAAGATGACAAAAGACAGGGTGATATAGGAATGGTGACGTAAACATCTGACTATTTTGCTGCAGATGGTGTTACTTTCCGCAGTCGCTAATCTCAAAGCCTCCCTGATCATGGATCCATGTCATTGCTGATGGCTTCCTTTTTAAGGAAACAAGGGCAGTACTTGAAGAAGATTCCTGGATTGAATTTCACCGCAAAGTCAATGATGAAACTAAAATACCGTGGCACTTCGCATCTATTTACCACCCAGATGTACAGTACCAGTAGACGTGCCTGTCCTTGAGGCAAATTATACTAAACAAAGTCCCATAAACACTTTATAAAAGGGATCCAGCATAAGTATGGTCATTTCTTATTGTAATAGTGGTTGGACAGAACCAAATATTGTCAACAATACATTAACAGGGCTGACCGAAATGAATGACTGATAACGCTGGCATGATATCTCCTTGAGATGCATGGTTTCTGGGATTATTGATTGAAAGAAGTGAGAAGAAATGTTCGTGTCATTGGCATTGGTAAAGGAGTATGGCGTGAGAAAGGCAGACAGTTATGTTGCTATGATGTTTAGTGCTTTATCAGAAGGGGCTTGACTTTATTTAATAGATGGTCGATGCTGCGATTTTAAGGACCATGTTCATTTTGTGATTTCAAAATGATTACGTAAATCTGAACAATACGATTAGATGTGTTTTGATTGTCGTGTGTATAGAGCTTTGGGGCAATGGATTTCAGTGTAAAATATTGATTCCAATGAAATAATTCAATACGGAATGATTGCTCTCTTGTCCACGGCATTTCCTGATGTAATAACAAAACAAAAGTCTGTAAATATATTTTGTGACTTAAGCGATGTTACACAGTGTTCTCCAGCACTAGTGATTTCCAAGATTCATTTGTGTCACTTAGTGAAGAATGAATTCCGTTTGAATGGTGCCTGAATGGAGCTTTACATTTTGTAAAAATGTTTTGCTGAAAGCATCAGGAAAATGCTCAAAAGGTTTTATTCACAGAGTTTCAGCCCAGACCAAGGTCGTTAATGTCTGGGAAAATTAGTAAAACATATCCCCACTGACTGTGATGATCCTAAGTGGATTGGTTTTACACTGAACATAATGTCCCGGTTAAGTAATGATGTTGATTTTTTTCTTCAGTCAATGTCATAATGTGGCTTTTAGCTGCAGGTATATTCTGCAGCACCGAATGTTTTATTACCGTGACATTATAGGTTCATACTTCTGGACTTTATTGATTTTGGTTAAGAGTAATGACGCTTCACTCACTCTCCCCGATATGAAGGAGAATCAGTTACCTCTGGCAATTTCTTCGCTATCATTTTCCAATTTACCAAACTTAACTCCCGACCAACGATTGTCTCGTAATTACATGAGAGACTCTCTCATTGAAATTGAACCAAAATTGTATTGATTTTGATTAAGAATAATGGGTAAGCCTCATTTCATTTCGACTTCTTTATAAAACATGAACTGGAACCTGAAAAGCTGAAACATTGCCCCTGGCTTTTCTCTTTAATAATCACCCCCATATACACCGGGATTGTAAGCAGGGGTCAGCTAGATTCACCCCTTCGCCTCCCCCTACCCGCAGTCGATGAACAGGTCTTTAATGGACGTGTGTACCTGACCACAAAGCGATTATAAGGAGAAACCCATACCGTACCAATCGTCTGAATTACGGGCTCCGGTGAGGAATGTAATGAAGTTAACCGAAATAGATCCTCAGCAGCAACCGTAAAGCGATCGCGCGGCAACGGGAGACGTTACGACCCGAAGTCTTACCTATATTGTTTTAATGTTTTTCTGTATGAACATTCAGCTTTTACTCACCCCATTTTTGTAATGATATTACTGAAATGCTGGTGGGTTTGATAATCGAGGAAAAAATAATATTGTAATTCCAACCCTTTACCCTTCGCAATAGAATACTGTTTAACCTTTTATACCGTCAATATTATGTTTAGAAAGCTGCGCAAGTTCTAATCGTAACACGAATGTCTTATCATGGTCTCTTGCTGTGGACAACATGGCTTCAATTTAGTATATGATTTAATATCCCCAATTTGCAGACTACATCAAAAGTACCAGTAAGTTTTGTACCAAAATCAAGGTCTTCTTCAAAGAGAGAGAAATTTGAGATGGTAACTTTAAAGCGATCATGCGCCGACACAACTATTGCGCCCTCAACGATTCAGTGCCGATGAGACGAGGTCATGTGTTGTTACGATTTTGAAGTGTCAGTCGTCGATTTTAGCTCTCCATCCACCCTCCAACATATGCCATATGCACGATGTGAAACAACTCCAACATGTTCAAGGGTATAGCACTCTAGCCTCTTAGACAAGGAGATTATAAAATTATACCCCTCACCTCTCGGGTGTTTTAGTCTCCTCCGGGCTGTCGAGTCTTAATGACGCCACAAGGCAAAAGACCGTCCACTCACACTCAAGATACAAGAAAAAAAGTCAGCCAAGCATTCTAGATGTGTGAAGAATAGAGAGATTTATAGAGAACATGCATCGGTGAACATCCATATGTTTTGACACCTTGGTTATTTGGTTCGTGTGCTGAAAACTACAGATTTCCATTGGGGATGAAGGAACCCTGCATAAAGCATTTATCTCAGTTGTGTTTTAGAGCTCGTAGCGCTTTGCATCTTTCTCCCTAAAATATCACGTGCCAATTAAGTTAACAATACTTGTTATCATAATATGATAAACAATGCATGTGAGACAAAGTAAAAGCCATTTGCCTAAGAAAATCTGCATCAAATACTGAATGCATAAAACAATAGCCATCTAAATTACTTATTGTCCAAACATTTTAGGCTCACCTCGACCCCACAACACGATCGCTGTGTTCGTTCCCTTGTTATCTTTTCCGCTGTTAATGTCATGAAAATTGTTAGTACGGCTTGCGAAGATTCATTTTAATCACCGTATCTCAGCAAATCCAGGTATATATTTACGGTGCAGTAGACATGAGATGAAGGGCTAGTTGCATGTTATGACAACTTCGCAGTCAGATAAGAAATTGGTTTCAAAATATGAAGCATTATAATTATCGGTACAAGCGGGTGGCAATGTGCAACTTATCGTCGAGTCAGAACATGTATTCGCTGTCAGTCCATGTATGTCATTGGTCCATGTCTAATCCCTGTGTCATGTGGCCTTGTTTTTCCACAGGCAACCTGGCTTGGGGTACTGGTCTGATGTGGTAGTCTTTTATTCGAGGGAAATTTAGTTCACTTCAATATGTTCGAATATAGCGACACCCCATGTGTTTTAATTAATCAACGACTGATGTTAAGTATAAAAGTACAACTGTTTAGGTCACGCGTGTTTTTAAAAGTTACTTTGTGCGTGTATTTGCCCTTGTATTTTCAGTGAGTTATTAATAGAAAACTTTCCCATTACCTGGGATGAAGAGATGGCTTTTATTCCGCCGATTTCTTCTTCTAAAAAATCGATCAACTTTCCTCGTGACATAGCGACTCAACACAAGCCGCGGTTTGCTGGCGTACACTAATCCAGCATCGGCACTATAACGTGACCTGGACAGCGATTCAATTTAAAGAAGCTCTTTCAAGCGATCGTCTGCTTGAAAGCCGACACCGTTGAATGATTGAGCCTCACTTCCACCGGCCAAGACGGTGAAGATTGCGCTGGATGCAGAGTCGATATCTTAATTCTTATATTAAACTTCAAGAAAGTTCTGGGAAGTTCTAATTTCACGTATTCTGCCCACGAGTGAATCTGAGGCTAGTATATGCGAGTGACGTCTTGTGCACGTCACAACCATTAGCACATCATTGCTACAATGTACTCGCAGCCAGAAGCAGAATTAAAACACTAGATTAATGTTTACAGTGAAACTTTTATGACAATACAGACTTGGAAAACAAATTATTGAAAGTTTTTATTATTAAAGTGGGTTTCTCGTGCAGATTAGTTTCGTGTATAGCTTTACAGCAATCACCCAACTCTAAACCATTTTTTTGTTACACAAACTACAACAACCGTGCAGAGCTATAAGCTATAAATGTTGCATCAACCCTGTATACAATTATATATTCATTGGGCATACCACATCGTCAAAATGATCAGCTTGAGAGGTACGGGGTTTTGCGGCCCAAACCATCTCATGCATCCTCTCCTTAATGATAAAAACTCAAAAATACTGAATTTATTCTTGTTTGTTTTCTTAACCCCTTTTCTATCCATCCTGACGTGATCCTCCCTCTAAAAAATCACCTACAATACTGAGATAATAAACAGATATACAGATTCTGCGTTATTTATAAGCTAAATGTTGTCATGGTAACTGCATCAGAAGTGTTCCTGTTATCTTCCGTTATCATGTTTTCACAGCGGAAACAACGGAGCTCAATAAACAGCACAAAGCCCTTCATCCTGTTGGAGACACAGGTCTTTTCTCTTTGAGTGTCGCGTTCTGTAGCACGGTTATCTTGTCGTCCCGTACATTAAATGAAAGATGGGTTTCCATGGCGATTAGCCATCGCGTAATGCATTCTTTTCATCGGCTATCAGCGGGAGCTTAACTGCCAATTTCCCAGATGTAATTTTGTTTCCAAGGCTTTGAATTGTTTTCCTTCTGATAGAAATCACTTTGTCAAATTCATTTGAGTTGTTCTCTTGCTTAATATTGTCTACACGAGGACTTGGTAATTGCTCAAATGTTGTTGTCAACCGGCATGAAAAGACCATCGCAATACACGCGAATTCAATCAAGACGTCTATTGTGCGCTAACCAACAAATTAGAAAAGTGTGGTTCGGTTCAGACGCAGAGTGGTTCGCGGCCGAGTTATGAATTTCAGGCAAATCATAAATTATGACAACATTTCGTATTCATTTTTGCTTAGTAATTTATAAATCAGAATTGACTTTCAAATCGTCTGTGTGACTATAATTATGAAATATTATGAAGTGACGATCGCAAATATTCATTCTCCTTTTCGAAGAAATACTTCTCATATCAGATTGTTATAAAATTGAGGTCCACGAGGGTCTCGTTTATGATCACCATCCCACCGTAAAATAGCCCCTGGGCGTCCGTGATAACGAAGCTCCCCAATATTTCCACTTGTCACACTTCTATTTCAAATTCACTTCAAATGATCGCAGGGTATGCCCCACTACGCCCAAGGCTTTTGTCAATAATTCCAGTTATTGTGTGACTTCTATTTTTATTTCCCTCCACTATGTCGTCACCACTGACCCTCAATGAGAGGGGTAATATTTGTAGTTGTCATGGTAACTTGTTTGAAAAATATATTTATTGAATATGGGCAACTAGAAACTAAATGAATATGGCCATCTAGAAACTAAAGACACATATGGCACAGGTGTGTGTGTCTTGATATTTGATTGAAAAAACATTGAAGGAATGAATGTGATTAGAATACATCGACCTTGCCATTTGACGGTTTACGAGACTCCATGCAGCATGATATTCTTTAACGTTCTTCATTGAATGATTGCCACTCCCCATGAATCATTTATTGGCAATGTGTAATACAATACAGGTTAGTAATTATGCATAAATGCAAATAAGATTAATAATTGATAAATGAATAAATAAAGGTCAACCCCATCTCACTTTTTCTCCGATTGCCTTAGGCCTTCGATCGTACACCGCTGCCATTCACGAGCAATGCTGGTCGTATATTATGTATCTAAATGTTTACGGTAAAATGGCCAGGAGAAGAGTTAACTAGCAAAGCAAGTCATCTGTAAATTACATTACAATGTTTATACCTATAATGCAAAAAGCTATGAAGTAGTGACCTACTTTGATTGTGACTTGTACTTTTTCTTTGCATGCAAAGGGTCAACCTTGTTTTAAACAATATTTTTCACATTGAGATTAAAATTGATACTCCTCAACTCCAGTCACGTGGTAAAACATATATGTAAATTAGGAGGCCTTGGAGCTCGATTTCACCACTAAAAACTAACGATGATGACTTGTCAATATAACCGCAGTGGTTTGTATTGTGACATCACAAAAGTTGCTAAGCAATTGTGATTGATACACATCTTAAGATCAATCTTAGCTATTCAAGACAGAGGTGCGGTATTTACATTCATTTACCCCACCCTGGCAATTAACACAATCACAACTGCCAGATTATGTACTTACCTTTAAGTTACCGTTGAACCTTGAGAAGGGCACAGACACCGGCCTTAGCTTATTAACAGCGTCTTCAGTTTTCTTGCTCGTAGACCTGGGTTCCTCTTCAACGCGTAGAAACATTTACACATTGCTGTATTGACAGATATCGTTTGCATGAGTGGTTTGTCAAAGGGAAATATATCAAACCACTTATTCGGGATGAATGATTTCGAACCAATAACTTGCTAAATAAGTTATATCGATTAACAAGGTACATTTAGAAATCTTTGAAACTGACGCCAGTAAGTCATATTTACGGAGCAGTTTAACATTTGTGAAACGCTTGACATAAAGATAGATCTGGGGACGATCACTGTTGGACTCTTGAAGATGAAATAAGGTTGTGCGTTGCCAGGGCGACTGAATCACTGAAGGGGGAGGAAATAGCGGCATGCCATCGGCTGCACAATACGTTCCTATTCAGATAAACCGTGTCTCATCAAAGGCTTTGCCACGAACAGCCCGCGCGAATCCCAGCATTTCTACAGGCAAAGTCACTACGCTAAAGCATGGTGCGCGCACACAAATCAAAACGCACAAGATAGCACGAGTGCACCGATCGATGACGTCATATTGATTTTTGGCGGCACTATTTTGACGCCCGTGGCGGGAACGGAAGTCGTAACCTTCTGCGCAGACGACAAGCACGCGTGGATTGGCAATCTGTTCCCTGGTTACGACTATAAAATAGCCAGGAAATTTGGGGAAAAGGGATTTCCAGGGGCTAAGCTTTGATTACGACAGCATTCACTTTATTACAGAGTTTATAGTTGGTTAACATCCTTGGGTTTAAAGTAGACAATATCAGTACGTTATCAAAGGGAAATGTCATTACCGGTCAATTAAATATCCCATTTGATAAGTCCTATTGCCAATTATCAATAGCAAACCGTATGGTAATCATATTGAACACATTTGTAGGAATTCTTGACATGTATAGGGACACTTGTAATGGTTGACTCTAAGGAAACTATTGGTGGTACCAACTGATGACCGGGTTTTCCTTCAGGAGAGAGGGTCATAGTTTTAAAATTGTTTGGAACAAATAATTTCCAGTGAACGAAGCATGTAATTATGGCTGTGATGTGGTCTGTTTTCAAACTCTCCCACGGACAGCCTACCCTACCCCGGACAACCCGGATTAAATCGGTTGAAGTGTGTTTACTGAGGCGCAAACAACAATTTGCTCACTGACTCGATAGGCAACCGTGGTACCACGAGTCCCAATCGAAGTCACTCATCATGGTCACACAACATCATCAAGCTCAAATCTCCATCTCTAGTCTATCTAGGCATCTAGCGTGGCAACCTTGACAATAATATGATCGAACCATCACTTGGTGATGTTGTTGATGATAAAGAAGCAGCCAGGTTCTGTTATCGAGCAGCACTGGGCAGAAAGAGAAGCCGACAATACCCTCCTGGTTCCGGTACAGGTGGCCATACATGATGGATGACGAGATTCAGATCGGTTAACTGCTACGATGATCAACCACGGCAGGTGTTCCACTCTCAATATCCATAATCAGAAATCACACACACAACAAGAAATCTACAAACTGCACAGCAAAACACATCTCCATCAAGAGATCGCATGTTTGCAGTAAATATCTCAGTCACCTATCTCTCCTTACAAGTTTACCTTAGCTCCTGTTACTTTTCATCGCGTGCATTTTGTTTTCAAATCCGTCTGCGCATACCGATAACATAAACATTTCTTTGACGTCAATGTAAAATACGATGAAATGAAATCCTAAAGAAGAACCTTGTGGGGAAACTAAAACCTTGAATGTTTTCAGATTAAAGCAAACTAACGATTCTTCGAAATGCCAGACTCTAAATTTAGAACGACAAAGCTGAACACTGAAAAACAGTTCAATTCAAACTGGGACTTGATCAGTCAAAGCAGCGCATGAAATTATCAGCAGCATCATTCATATAAATACAAATTATTCATTTATTGTAATGGTTGGGTTTTGCTGAAAACTATTATGACAATATAATCTGCTGTAACTGGACGAGTAGATAATATTCTAATTTGTTTCCCCTTCTCCTCTAAAGGTACACGCGTGCATGGCTGAAATATTAGCCCATCTGAGTGCATTAATCCATTAGGTAAAATCATCCACGAAGCTAGACATGGCCAATACGACTGAACTAAACAAACATTTAGAGCAATTTCACTCATAATCCTTTGTGATTCCCGAACCAGTTTTGCCAGCAGCCAATGCACTCTAAGCCATATAGCAGCACTCTCTCTTCCTGTTAGCCTATAAAAGCCAGCCTTCCCATAGGGACTGGAATTGGAGCTTGCACTGTCCATGTCAATATTGAAACAGCCACATTGCTGGCGTCAGAACACGCGGGAATCTCAAATGATAAACACAAAGACATCGTCTTCATTAGATTCCTAAGAGATGAGTTCAGTCTCTGGAACTTGCACTTAAACAAACAGTGATTCTGTCTGCGTGTTTGTTATGATTATCACAGCTTTACTCTGACAAAGTTCCAAGAGGACTCTACATTGTACTTTAACATCATTTTGTTTTGTCTTTTCCAGTTTGGGGGATGTGTATCTATCTGATACACAATAACATGCCATCAAAGTTCTGGATTAGCTTTAAGAAAGGTCGATTAGCCCCACCCCCCCCCCCCCCCCCCCACATCCAACCAATCATTAACTAGATTGTGTGCAAGATTAGGCCTACTATTAATCCAGAAGGGTTTAGTCAAATAGGGAAATGGATTTATCGTTTTTGTGACAAACATAAAATCAATGTTCCAACGAATTTTATAACTATTCAGCTAATGTCTTACTTTGTAATTGATAAGAAAGTAAAACAAACTATTCGTAGTTCCATGTCAGCTTTATCTGTCAAATTTTAAAGTCTAAATTATTAGCGCGATTGTCGGATTTGCTTGTTTTACAACTAGTCAGCCTGAGAATTGACTATTCATGCTCTACTGAATGAGCAACCTGTGAGTTCGCTGAGATTTAATAATGACATTTGACTTAAAATGTATTCATTTTATACCTTAAATTGGTATGCCTCAACCCGTTGCAGTTATCACTGAAGTCAACTTTAAACCCGGTAAAAAAATTGAGAGTACTGTCAGAAGGCATAGCGCCCTCACTTGATAACATCAATCCAGGTTTCTACTGCTGCAGATTGAAGACATTATTTTGTGTTCTGCTTCTAATCATTCAATTTTGATAATTCAAATGAATTGTTAAGATCATATTTAACATGTGCTTTATATCTGATTAGAGTACAATACCGTGAATGATCTAAACACCATATATAAAGCAACATTTTAAATTTTGAACAATAAAATATATGTTTTATAATAAATATAGTGGATTTTAAATTAATTTTGTAATTTTTGTTAATTGCAAAACTAAAAATAATTACCTTAGACTTTGAAAAAATAGGCCTAGAAAGATGAGCTAAATTAACATATTTAAATTGCAGATTTCCAACAAAGAGCTACTGGATCAAAGGAGGATAACAACCGAATCAGTTCACTAGCTCATAGCTAACACCTCTCCAAATAAAAATTATTTTGTTGTGCACCATTAAGAAATAACTACCAGCACCAACAATTCATTACCTACTTCTTTGAACAAATGGACAATTGTTGTTTACAAAGAAAGTACCCTGATAATTGGTATGACTTTGACAATCAAAATAAATGGATACCCGTTGTAATGTGTCATGCGGCATATTAACCTTAAAATAAAAGTCATGCAGAAATATGTCTCTAGACTATATGTATAATCTTACAAATGATATTGGAATGACTCCTAACTTTAGCCAATATAGAATATACACTTGTAATATCCACAAGTTTGATTGTAGTTACTCTTTTGAACTCATGTCATGTTTAAGTTTAGCCAAGGCCACCAGCCTTTTATCTCGCCATTGACGTCTCTCCTGTAGTTGATCAAGTGGAAATCTTGCAGCACTTTCTGCAAAAATAGCATCACTTCCTTCTTCCGTGAAGGTTGGAGGTGGCCCGAATGATGAGGTCACTCTGTTAATAGTGGGACCATAACGTTCCATGTAGTTGGCTGTACCTGTAAATGACAAGCCATTGAAAAAGCCAATTTAAAAAAAACATTCTTCATGTTTAGACAGAGTAACACTTTGTCTCACTGACAAACACTTTGCGGATAAGTGTCCATTTCACAAATAATATAACACAACAATGTAAATTTGCATTATATTTGCCCACAGGAGTACTATCTCTTTTCAGAGAGCACTCAGGCGATTCCCTTTCAGAGAGAGTGATTTGCATTGATTAGCCTAGCGTGTGCTTTGGGTTGGGATGAAATGGTGAAAACATGATATAAATTAACAAGTTTGATTATGTTTTGATTTTAAACTCTATCCTTACCTTCAGCATTGAGATGAATGACTTCAAATGGTCCACAGAACGCATACCGCATTCCCAATCCAGCTGTGAAAACCTTATCCACATCTTCAGATGACATCACACCATCCTGTGCACAGAGAGTTATGACAATGTGACTGGTAAGAACATTTTCTTTTCTACTCTCAATATCATAGAGCTGTGCACAAGACAACTGTGTTGGGCATAATGTCATAAAGCAGTTAAACAGAAAATGGTGCTCAGCATATTGTTATGTTAAGCAAGAATTAGCAGGGAACCAGTCACAAACACTGTACATGACATGATATTTTGGCTGGTAACCTGTTTCTGCTAAGTAAGAGTTCTCTATGTTTTATGAAAGTGTGGTCTGGCTTTGGATATGGCTACATCTCTGCAGTGATACTGGAGCCATTAGCCAATGATACATACAGGACTTAGTTGAAATTTGGATCAGAGAAAGTGGCCAACTGCCATTACAGAGTAACAGTAGCACTTACAGACACCAACCTCCATGCTTCATTGATGAGGGCATACTGCATACGATTCAAAGCAAACCCATCAATCTCTCTCTTGACGGTAACAGGAACCTGGCCAACTTCCTCAAGTAGTGACCGGGTACGTGACATAATGGACTGGTCAGTCCAAGAGTTGGGTATGATCTCCACTAGAGGGCAATAGTACGGTGGGTTACACTGTAATCAAAGAAACAACAAAATATACACAACTTAAAACTATTATTCTCCTTCACGACCAAAAGCTTATAAAGTAGTGTCCCATGTTCCTTATTTGACACAAACGTGTCCATACTTACTGGATGGGCCACAATGCATTGGTTGCGGCGTTTGAGTTGATCAGTGAATTTAGATGGCACTATACAGGATGTAGAACTACAGAGGACAGTAGAATCATCAGCGTACTGCTCCATCTGCGTAAAGACTTTCCTCTTGAGATCTTCATTCTCTGGCACACATTCCTGACAAGAAACAATTACAATCAACTCGTGTTGAGGATAGGGTACACATCATAACCAACATTTTGTAGTACCCATTACTGAAAGAAATGTTTTCCATGTTAAAGTCAACATTGTATACTTGTTGTGATTTCATGACAAAAATAAATCATTGTCAAGATAACTGTGAACCAACCTGCACATGCACGGCACCAGTGACTGCATCCTTCATCTCCATGGTGACACTGATTAGTGCCCTCTGTTGTTCAGGAGACAGTGAGCCTCTTAGCAGACCAGACTTCTTTAGTTCCTCTAGCTGCTTTTCAATGTCAGCGAGGGCATTGGTCAACTGAAAGATAATCAATCTGTTAGTATTCAAAACAATCCAATTGGTGAATCTGGTACAGTAGCAAGAGAGGAGGGAAGACAGAACAATAACATTTGTTTTCTTGGTGGACACTACAGGAGAGAAAAAACCACAATAAGCTTACCTGTGATTGTTCAATGTCGTATATGGTGACATTGTAACCTGCACTGACAAAAATCAAGGCCCAACTCCTTCCAATCAGACCACTACAAAGTAGGAAAGAAGATATGCTAAATGATTATTCAGTATTCACATCACCCATAATCTTGTACCAGGGATGGGGATGGGGATGTGGGGATGGGGATGTGTGGGTGGGTGGGTGTGTGGGGGGTGGGTGAGTAGGTAACCACATTCAAACCAGGGACCTATAACAAAAGAGGACAATAGGTCCACCATTGCTATCACAAAGAAAAGCATTGTGGTCCACGGTTGCTATCACAAAGAGTTGAACAAAGGAGGGTCCACGATTGCAGGCTGTTACACACTTGGGTGTGTTGGGGGGGGGGGGGGTGGGTGTGGGGGGGGGGGGGGGGTCACAAACCTAAATGACTTTACCATACCCCTTTGAGATGATTGGTTTTGGCATAAGTTCCATCTTAACTGGTTTCTCGGGAAACACACAGTTCATGTTTGATTCTTAGAGTGCCTGTAACTCACCTGCCAATGATTCCAACTTTCCCTTTTTCCGTTGAGGCTGCCATGTTTTATTCAAATCTGTCACGATAAGATCATATCAAATACAGTATCAGACAATGTACACATCAAGCATGTCTGTCACCTACATGTATGGTTGCACCAGCAACCTTAAGGAGTAGCTAGCAGGCAGTTACTGCAGTAGTCCAACAGAATTGCCAAATAGAAAAGCAAGAGCACAGTAAATTGAGTATTTGATATGATAGCTCTCTTTATTGACCTCAATGATACGACTGTTTTGGGCTTGTGATGTCACATGCATGGGGTCATACTGGGTTACTCTGAACAATCCAGAGTGACTGTGTGTATTGTCATCATTGATAATTTTAGTTTACCAATCTTAGTATAGTAACTTTGTTTATTAGGGGGACTGTCGTCATGACCGTGGCAAGCCTGTGACTGTACGGAATTAGGAAATCTAACCTAATTACCGCATGAACACGCACAAGTCAATGGCATCATATAACAATAATGAGGGAGCCCTTTCCAATGCGTTGGCCAGTGCGCACATGTTCTTAAGTTCTTTTATCTAAAACCAAAGTAAGGTTGAAATTAAAAAGCATGGTCTACCTTTTTTACAAGTATTTAGTGTACTGTTAGTGTTAGCCTAATTTTCTATGGCCACGCACACAATATTATTACTTAGTAAGTAAAGTAGCACTCAACCCAACAACAGCGATCAACCCTAATGGGAGTTTATTTATTAAGCTGAATCCCAAAGAACTCTTATTACTGCATAAGAATACAAATATTTTCAGAAGAAACGCTACCCTTTCCATTACAAAACAGTATACTAGTAACTACAGTACAACGATTAAAACTACAAAGTATATCTTTTCTTACCACTCTCTAAGTCTAGACTACCAGACTACCATTACCAGGCAAGGCAGGGTTGTGTCACTGGCTGTATGCACGAAATCTTGTGTTTCTTTACTGTGCAAAAGTCGGTGATTTTAGGATAGTGTTGGGTTATATAAATACTATTTGTCGCAGCACAGAACTAGAACAAGGGTCAGCTTCTTTTGGTGGTAGTGGTTCGGGGGGAGGTGGCACTAGTTGTTTACCTAACTACATAGTTATGATAGTAGTAGTGTACAAAAATTAGTATTGGAAAAAAGGAGACCAATAAAGTGAAATAGCGCCCTCTTGTGTTTTAAAGAGCTTCATAATTAGACTGGTCCCTTGTCCCTTGTCTTCGGATTGGTTCCCTGTCTTACTCTTATCTTTACTGTTGGCTATTTCCGGTTTTGCAAAATCGAATCGTGGATGAAAGCGTTCTTAATCATACTGTAAACGTAATTAACATTCGATATAAGTATCGTGTTGTACATTATTATTAAAAACAAACAATTTGTGAACTTTCTAGCCATCCTTTCTCTTTATAAATGTAATTTTTGTCTCGATCGGGCGATTATTTGATGTTGCAGACGACATCGAAATAACCTCAAAAAAAGAATAGCGCCACCTCGTGTTAATGTTGACTAAAATATTAATGTGAGGGTTTTAGATTGTGGGAATCGTGTTATTTCTGCAATTAGCACAGAATCAGGACGTTTAAAGTGTTAAACTATTTTTTAATTCACCATTTTCTCTCATAAATCTCTGATATACCAGCAATCGAATCGCAGCATGCCCCCCGGCCCCCTCCCCCCTCCCCGCCGCGTTTATGAACTTTTGTGTACATAGCAACCAAATAGTAGTCTGGAAACAGACGCCACCATCGTTGCAATTTAACACTAAAACAAATGTCCGTCCGTACTCCAGACTAATTGCAAAATGGCGAGCGGAAAGCAGCTTCAACTTCGAGTGGTTGGGTTATTACCTGATCCCAGCTTTCACCAGTCAAGATCGTGTGCTCAGGTTTGTTAAAATTTTCTATTATAATGTATTTACATTACTACCAATTATTTATTTGTGTCTGTTTGTTTTGTAGGCCGTAAAATTATACTTTTTATAGGAGTGTTTTTTAAGCGTATTACTATTAGTTAGGTCTTTAAGTTTTAATAATAATAATGCATGGCATGGGGGCTAGGAGTAGGACGAGAAGAGAGGTAGACCTTCAGCTTCAGCTAGCTAGCTAGGACTAATGACTCAAATGAGTGTACGGGTCGCACTAAAAGCCGACAACTGCCAAGGCCTGACAACAACTGCTGACAACAAATTTTAAATGCACTTTACAACAATGTTTGAACAAAAATAAACCGTAAAATATATGTTTAAGACTAGAGCCATATGTATCCAAATCACCTTCAATCTGTTGAAAAAGAATTGTTTTTAATTGTAAAAAGGGTATTTTTTACCACGAATTAGTAACAACAAGTACTATCCGCCTTGTTGCTTTTGGACCGTACATAGAAGATACCTAGACCCAGTAACTGGGGCGCTGTACTCCTTTTAAATTTTTTTTGGCATCATCGGTCGTATTAGCGCCCCAGCCAGCGATTGTACACAACCACAGCAAAACTCAGTTTGGCATAGTTTGACCGTAGGAAGCCACAAAAAATGCCTCAGAACAACAAAAATACCCCACAAAATAGCTTTAAAAAATGCCTACTGGCTTCTTGATATGTCTAAGATGCAACATCAGGTATTTAATTGTACTCACGATTATGTTCTGTGCTCCAAATTAACGATTTTTTAAGTCAACAATCGGAGAAACAATCCATGACAATCCAACTCTCGCTTGTATCCACGGGTGCCCTGCCTCAACCTTGACGACCATGCGGTTGAGGCAGGGCATCCGTCTAGAATTTGACAGCGCCCCAGTTACTGGGTCTATCTTATGTACAAACATGACAAACAAGGTTATGTTTTGGTCATGAGATACCGAGTAAAAACAGTGAAAAAGATGGTGTTACATTTGCTTTACTTATTTTGACAGGATCTTTATCAAAACAACCCTGACAAGTTTGCAACACCACAGATCCAAGGTCTACTTGAGTTTGAATGGGAGATGTATCTAAGAGATGAAAGGAAATCCCTGCGAGGAGAGACTTGGGTATTTGAAGATAAAGCCATAGCATATCTAGATGGTGATCTGATAGGTAAGTCTCACTAAACATTGCTATAGATTGCGTACGATTTCTTTGTATCAATCAATTCGGAAACAGTCAGGCTAAAAGGTTACACAGACTTTATTTGTACTGTATTCACATCCATACAGGCATTGAGTTCAATGTGAATCGTTATATTTAGAAATATAAGCTGTCAGACATAATAAAGTTGGTAAACTACTCGGGAGTTCTTTGTTTTGCGTTGTCGTTTTTTCCTAATACTTAAACAAATGTTGACTTTGGTTTCTGCTCTAAAATAAGGTGGGCCAACAGATTTAGAGAATTGGGCAACACAGCACTGGAGCTTCAACTCTTATCGTCCAAAAGAATTGTTACTGGCATATGCTGAGGAATCGTACAAAGACTACCTCAATGGTACTGGGGTAAGTCAAGGTTTATTAATTGGGATTATTCTGCTTATTGCATTCAAATTCTCAAATTAGGCTGGAACCATTTTGATAAAGCCTGTAAGGAGAAGTTTATTGCATAACTGCTGCTTACCTAAAGCAAATCAAACTGTGTGCCAACTTGACAGCAGCTCTTGCAAAAAGATGAGTGATGCAGTATTGCAAATTCATTGTGAATAAGCACTGTGAAATCTTCTTGAACATTTATAAAATACACTTTTGCTTATTCACATTTTTAACAATATTATTGTTAGCAAACAAATTTGCTTACTGGTAAACAGCATGTATGAAAGACAAGCGTTGTTGATATCTTCAGCTAAAAGTTGAAGAGAGGATGTAGATCTTTATTGATGGCAAATAAATCATAATGTGCGAGTATACTCCGGAGGAGGTTTCTGCACAGTAAAGGAAGATGATGATATGTTACATGTCACCTTGAGATCATACTTTCATTTCCCACAGTTAATGCACATTCAATGTTTTTGTTTGCTTTAACAGCACAGTTTTGTTTATTTGGATATTTCCATCAATGAGGAACCATGCCAGAGATTACTGTTTGAGGTAAGTTTCTTTATTATCAACACCTTATAAAATCAATAGGAATTTTGAACTCCACTTCTGATGAGATTTTAATAGATTTTGAGAAAACAAGGATCGAAATGGGGGTCTGCTAGGGTCAAAATGTGAGGCCAATTGGCCCTCAGTACTCCCATCTATACCACGTGCCATTTTGGTTGGAAATCTTTTGTCTGATATTGCATGATATGATTTCATTCACAGATATCCCTGATCATTTTGATTTTTTTCCTTTATAATAAAATAGTTGTACACAGACAAATGCCCTAGAACCTGCGAGAATTTCCGAGCTTTGTGTACTAGTGAGAAAGGACATAAGACAGATGAGACGCTGATGAAATATAATTACAAGGAAAGTATCATTCACAGAATAGTACCCAATGGCTGGCTGCAGGGTGGAGGTAAGACTATCTCCATGGATAAAAAAATTGATTTATAAATTAGTAACTGAGGAAGGCTAGGGTGGACAAGGTACAGCAGCATGCAAGTCTGCACGGGGTATACATTGTATACTTAATATAATATTGATTATGTGCTTTTTGAAGGCAAGTAGACCCCTCATGGTGCCTTACAATATTATTATTCCTCATCAGGCCATAAGCATTCCTGAAACCATCTCAACTCCCTAGGAGTATGTACAGGTTGCTAAACCATTCACATCAACAATCTCTACCCATTTACTCCTGGGTGATGATAAGCAATCATAGTAAAGTCTTGCTCAAGGACAATTGTGTCATAACGGTGATTTGAACACACTCTCTGATGACTCGGCCACTGCTAGACTGCTCAGTCAGAATACAGCACATTAAACCTGTGCAGGAGTTCATTATTTATGTTACTTTGTGAAACAATTACAGGTAACAAAACTGGAGAATTATTGTTCTGATATTAAGAAAACTCAGTGGTGTGTAAGCTCATTTTGTAACGGCAAAACTATCTGTTTGTTTCTAAATTTCAGATATCCTGTTTGGTAAAGGTGATGGTGGAGAGGCTATTTATGGACAGTTTTTTGAAGGTAAATGACTCAATTTGTGTTTTTTTTAAAATAAATCATATGATGGTTTGTTTTAGTTACGTCCAAATGTGTACCATACTGTTTTATTGAAGATTGAGGCCAATTGATTCCCTTTTGTGTATGTTCTTTCTTATTATAGATGAGAACTACTCGGTCAAGCACACTTCAAGAGGTATACTAGGCATGGCCAATCAAGGAAGGCACACCAATGGCTCTCAGTACTACATCACATTCCAACCAGCTCCTTGGATGGACACTCAATATGTGGCATTCGGGTATGAACAATGCATCATTATCACAAATTGAATTGAATAATATGAGTTGTATTGTATTGAGGTTGTTTTGAATTGGCTGTAAATATTGACTAATGCCTCTGATTGAAATCCAGGGAAAAAACTCCAGTAATCCCCGCTACAATAGACCTTATGCACATGACGTCATTTGAGTATGGCGCCCTCGCCTAGAGGTCAAAAGTAAGATGTTCATTGGCCAATCCTGTTCGCCGCGCGTTTCCATTGTTTCATCATCAGTTTACCTCTAAGATGGCGGCTTGGTGACGTCAATGCATAAGGTCTATTAATGCTTTATAAGAATTCTTTGCAGAGTTCCAATTGTATCTAATTATCATGGCTTTATTTTGTCATCAGGAAGCTGATTGAAGGTACACACTTGCTGGACTTCCTGGAAAAACAAGAGACTTATAATGAGCGTCCCAAGAAAGAATGCAAGGTTGTTGATTGTGGAGTATTTCAACCCTGATCTTTACGTATAATCCACATGTACATCTTCTTTGACAAGTAAACAGACCAAAGCTTTCTACAAAATCACCAAGGCTTTTTATACTAACTATTCGGTAAACGGTTATCTCTTTTTGATTTTACCATTAGAAGTTTATTTTCAACTTAGGCTATGTAACTTAAAACAGTGTGAAATGAAATTATGTTTACAAATGCTTTTTGAAATTATTGCCGGCCTGATACTGTAAGGGCAAAGCAGTTTTTTTCCTTGATAAAGGGCACCTCCTTGAGGGAAATATAAATTCCTAACGGACCATTTCAAGGGGCACCAAGGCATTGAGGTGATTGTCTCTGGAGTCTGTTACCTCTCCTCCGTGTAGTATCAGGCCTGTAATTTAATTATTTTGGTTTGTTATATAAAGACAAGGTACCTTTCCATACAAAAGGCTTCATGATTAAACAAATTAAAATGGGTATGTCTTTAAAAATGTCAGCTTTCATTTGGAGGGCATTTTTAAAATGGTACAAGCAACCTTGTAATGAAGTAGAACCACAGTTCCCTAAAATTTTTAACGAACAATTGTGTGTACACTTTGTCCCATTTAACATTGATTTCCATCCATTCCCAAGATTTAAAATATTATCTTCATTGAATATTTTCAGTGACTGCAGATTCATACATTATAATCAACCACAGCGACTCCTAATCTAAATATTGTGTTTAATATTCTAAAAGATTTACAAACCAATTTTTTTCAAAAGAGAGTATCAGTGTTGTAAATAGTTTGTTTTTAGTTCACAATTAATTTCAAAGACAAATTAACTGTGACGTGTACAGTTTTAAATAAAAACGTTTGTTTGAAGAAACTCAATATTTTCCTCGTTTATCAAATTTTCTTTCACTTTGGTTATAAATGTTATCAGTTTGAAGAGGTTGGGCTATAAAAGTTTCATTGATGTTGACTAGGCCTTATGTTGACTTCAGTTAGTTTGTACAAGTTATTCTTCTAAATATTCGTGTTTGTATTCATTCAGTTAACAGTGATCAGAATCATGCAGGAATTTATACACACATTTTCCAATCAATGTACAATATCAAATAAAGCAATTTTAATTTTCTGTCATTGATTCAATACCTATACATGAAGATATATAAAACAAAAACCAAAATAATTTGCTTATAAAAAAGATATCCGGATAGAAAATCATAGTTTCTGTAGATATGTTTTGAGGGAAGTTGTTTGGCCAAGATAGGCCCATGGTTTATGTGTTTTTGTTTCTTTTTTTCTTTGGTTTAATCTATTAAGGTTTGCACAGCAGTAGCACAACGTACACGTTTACTGTGACATCTTTTAGTACCAAATTAACAGGGCAAAGTTCAAATTGCAGTGTTAGCTGAATTTATTAAAAATAAACATTCACTTCAAATGTCCAGCAGAGAGTAAACAGCAAAATTGAACAAAGTTACAATTTCATCCAAGTCTAGGCTACTATTCATACATTGAAAAAAAAAAATTGCTTCAAAAAACATAATAAGTTTTGAATGAAATTATTCACAAAACTGGCATCACAACCTCTTAAATACTGATTCTGATCCTCAAAGGGACCTGTTTGAGACAAACAGATTCAAAATGAAAAATATAAACTAATTTTACAATGCATGTATTTTCAATCATCTGCGTTTTTCCACCAGGCAGACTGCCTTGATAGACAACCTTTGTTTCCCTTTACACATCATGTGATATATTACTGCATTGACCCGAGTCAAGCTAGGGGAGCCTGGTGAATGCTTTTATACAGATTGATTTCAAATTAAATTACATTTATGCAGTAGATAATTTGTAGGTTTTTCCTGTGATGTCCACAATTTTGAGACCAAAAGATTGCTTCTGAAAGAGAATAAATCAGGGCACACATGTATAAAGGTGGAGTGTGGGGCAGTATAGACACTTTTGCCATAACATTGGCCGATGCATTTTACAATAGACTCAAAACAATACATAAATATAGTCATTTATGTACACACTTGATTCTAAAGGAAAAATTGCATTTGAACTGACTCCGCGACTTCGTGGGACTTCATTTTCAATATACAGAATGAAGTACCTAGTTTACAATTTAATCATTTTTTATGTATCAACATTTTTCAATGACCTTCACTTTATCTCAAATCCAGACATATGAAAGCTTGACAAATCTGACCATGGTGAAATTCCAACCTACTGGCTATTTCATTCAGGTATACTTTTTTGGTACAATTACAACTAAACTCGTCTTAATAATCATTTCTTTACAAAGGTGAAAAATATGGCCAATATAATCAGATATGCTTGCTAAATACACGAACAATAAAACAGAAGTCAGCTTTGCATAAACATAAATTTCCTAAATTTCATGCCAGATACATAAAATGTAAAGAAGCAGAACACAATTAAATGCAGTCCATTACAAAATATCATTCACTTCAGGCATTACATATTTTTTTTTTATATAATGTTATTCTTCAAGCATCAGCATTTTCAGTATAATACTGGTGATATTATAAGAATAATAAAGCCATCACCGAGTTATTGTGCCACCATGCATACCCAAAGAAAGAGCTCTTCACCTAGCATGCATTGTCCTTTGCTCCACCCCACCGGGCTCACTTTGGTTAAGATGCCGCAAACGCAAGAAGCATTGCCTGGGAATCATGCACCGAGCTGAAAATGCCAAAACATGATTTAATAGTTCTAAATGCCCCCAGATGATCATTGTAATTGTTTTAGCACCATGGTTTTATTTTAGCTTTGAATTATTCAGCCTGTCAGTGCTATTTAAAATAAGCAGCTGCTCTGTCCTTGCCGTAAAATAATTGCAAATCAACTTGCTTTTCTTACAGTGGTATATGGATAGAACTCCTGAACTTTATTATAAAATGAACTACACTGTCAAACCAGGCTTTTATAATTCCGTGATGAATGGCATGAATAATTTGCATCTGTGAGAACTACTGGGGTGGTTAATGTTGCAGCTATCTCTAGAAAGAAAAATAACAGGCAAGCGCAGTTTTGAGTTATATAATATATGATGCATTTAATTTCTGTTAACAAATGGTTAAACTAAACTACATCATACATGTAAACCAATTATAGTACAGTATTCTTGAGAATAAACCAGTTGATTACAGAAGAAAAGCAACAACAAAATATCAAAACATAAGACTGTAAATTATCTTCCCACTCATGTGAGGGTTTTTTTACGTGTGGAAAATACATGTAGAAACAATTTAACAGATAAAATAATTAATATACTTTTAACTATCTAGATAATTCAAAGTCTGAGTAGAAGGGGGTCATTGTTTATAACAGTGTGTCTGCAAAAGAATGTATGTTTACAAATTTGTACAACTGTGCACTGTGCATGTGTCCAATGTATGGAACAAGTATATGGATGCATTTGGTATATACCAACGCATTTATTAACACTATAATCACTTGTTCCTAAATTATTTTCAAATCATCATTAACTGCCAGAGTTTGTTTCATAAACCACCAAACTTTAATTAAACATATTAAACATCAGTTTGTAATTTCATTACAGACTATAAAAGGGAGGAGTATGTCTAATCTTAAAGGTGCTACCTCATTGCTGAACAATTCCATGCACTGACATAAATCTTCAAAACACTTGCATGAACAATGAGATCTGCAAATAATCTCTATATGCGCCCAATTAAGAGGCCCATCTTACCAAAATGCTGTCTTCGCTAGTAATGGTATTTATAGTTTCTTAATTATAACCACCTTATCTTTGCAGATGTCACTGTTAATGCATAATGTTTAGATTAGGTCAAATATGTCATAAATTGAACCAACGTCATTTCAATGAGCTTTTGTCTTTGATTCGTAATGGTTTTTTCAGTGGGGATGAAAATCTATTTGACAGGAGAAGGGTTTTTGTAATTATGTTAAAATATAAATCTGTACAAATCAACACAAACTTCCAACTTAAAAAGTTACAAAGCAAGAGTGTAAATCAAGAGAAAACAGATCAGTGGATGCAAAAAAAAAAAACGTTTGATACTACATGTATATGCTTTGTTTTTAACTTGTTTCAAAACAAAATATTCTATGGGCATATTCCTGCATGTTATTTAAAAAATTCCCATGACAATGTACTTAACATTTGTAATTAACATAATTAACCTTTTTTTTAACATGAGGAATCAATTTGGATTGACTTTTATATTAAGGAAAATAAGCTGAATATATATCTGCTACATGAACAATGCGGGTGCATGATATAATGTGATTAGTTTCATTGTGCTTCGTTTTTACAATTTTTAACTTCATTATATCTACAGAAATTTATGTGAAAAACTTACACTTCTTCTGCAGAATCAAAATGTTTTAAATTAAAGAATGACACAGGGGTATTTCAAAGATGTGCAATATACTTTGATTTGTTTTGTATTTTCCGTAAGTCAAAGGTTCCTTGCTTCAAAGTTTCTCAAATGATGAATACATTGTGAAAATTAAGAAATATGATTATTACTTAAAGGCAATACCTAAAGTGTTTAGGAGATGAGAGTTGATGTCATCAGCTTGAAAGCACAAAACTGTCAGGAAATAAATAACTGTGAAATATTTAATGACTATTTGTAGAGGTTGCAAAAGCTGCTAGAGAGAAGGACTGGCAAGGACAAGGACTGTGCCATGTTTAGAAACCATTTATGTAACTACATATCATGTTAAATGGAATACAACAATCACGGCTGCAGCATAAAGGTCTACTTGCTACTAAAAGGAATCTATTGTTTGATTAACAAAGAAAAGCTTAAATGCGTTCACCCTCACCACATCCCCAAAATCTAGTTAACAATCAAAATACAGTTTGTCAATGGCTATACTGTACAAGTGTACATTGTTGTCCTCAATTTATTGACGACAAGTTTGGAAAAAATCCCAGACAAATAATTGTTGTATCTCTATGATACTTCATACAAAAAAGAAACTGATGATACAACCTGCACATACACAAGTCCTACAAACTCTTGGGGTGGACGTTATGCAGCCAGTTCAAGTTTTTCTATGTGGTGCGTATTTTCCCCGCCACGTAGTTTTTATCTATGACTGGCTCCTGAAGAAACATGTGTAGGCAGCGCTCGCTTTGAGCGAGAGGATGGCCTGAAATTCTGAATAGTGCAAAGAAAAAAACACAATTATTTATAATTTCTTTAATTTATTTAAGAAATTCAGAAGTTGTCTCCAGATTTGCCATGGTTAGCCTTAATTTGAACAATTGTAGGCAATACAGTATGTGCTACAAAACTAAACAAAGATGGTTCAACTTGTCTGTTATAAGTTTAAGTTCCAATGTTTGGAATATTCTGTTTAACGCTATAATAATCTCTCTATCTAAGTTGATAAAAGTTATTTCCATTAAGACTTTGCATTAAAATCTCATTATTTTAATGACAGCATAAAGTACTCACTTGTTTATAAATGACTCAAGGCCCTGACGTCGATCCTCAATGAAGCCATCTTCAAAAATACCATCATCGTTTCTAAAAGGCAACTGTAACTTCAATGCTTTACCAGGTAATGGTGGAACTACAATCTATAAAAGGGAAACGGAGCCATATAGTCATTCCTATAAACAATCCTCAAAATGAAGTTAAAACATTTTTGAAAGTTGGAATAAAATAAAAAGTCAAAGGGAAAAAGAGCAAGCATTACCTGTCTTTGGAATAGTGACTGTAAAATTTGACTGTGTGGGACTCGAACCTCAATTCCATTAACAAAAAGGCTTGGATAGATTTGTAGTAGATCAAAAATATGCAGAATCAGAATGCAATCCAAATGATACTCACTAAAAGTTATTGTTTTTGTTTACTCAGGGTTGGACTTATTACAAGTAATTATGAGTGGACAAATTGTTCTTATAAAGAACAAATTATTAATTAATACACTTTGAATATCTCATTTTAGACACTAAGTTAAAATAAAAAGCCAGAGTGGACTAGACAGTTAAGCTTCTACTTCAAAGAAATACATAAGACATACCTTGCTGTCTCTTTCTAACTCATTCCTGAGCCATTCAAAGTCACTGTATCTCCGTCGAACAGAGGATTCTTTCAGCTTGAAAACAGGAAGGTTAGACTGCGGGCAAAAGGGAATTGTGTCAATTTTCATGTTGCAAACTGAATTTTAAAAAGCAAACAAACTTTTTTATCATTTCATTGCCTACAATGAAACTAATTTTCTTAATACTATTTTTGTATGCTTGTCAATTTTGCAGCATAGTCTGATAACCATGGAAACATGAACTTGTGTACGTGTCAAAGAGGGCGCTAAGATTGCCAGCTTAAATAGCATTCAGTAAAACTTAAGCTGGTACTGGCACTGCATGCATGCATCCACTCTCTATTGTATGTATAAGATTTTCTTACCACATCCAAATGATGAATAGTTTGAAGGAAGGTTAGTAAAACTGAACAATTTCTGATTGAAATATTGGGTTATAACCTGAAGGTTAGACTGAGAAGGTACAACATTGAACTAACTACATGTAATGTATACGTACTGTAGCAATAATCTTGTAACTTAAACATTCTTTATTTAAATGCACATTTCACTGACATGACTGGTTTTTGATGGTCAGATGCTGTTTCCTTGAAATTTACAAACAGTTAGGTCACGATCAATGAATTGAATGTTATCATTGGAAAATTATCAAGAAATAAATTCAATGATTTTCATTGCTTGTCAGGCCAGGATATGTTTAATGAGTATGATGTCTGATAAATGTTGGATAAATGTCGGATAAATGTTGTAAAGTAAAACAATTGATAAACAACTGAGCTAAGATTTGACTCACTTCCTTGAGAATAAATTATGAAATTTGAAAACACAACACTGTCACTGTCTCTATCTATACAGTCGTTTGACCAGTTCCGGATCATTGACCAGTTCCGGATCACTTAAACTTTGCAACAACCACTTAATTAAATTACTTCTCACATTACCAATTCCTGTTGATACATGTGAAGAATAACATCCAATAAACCAACAAACCCAAGATAAGGTGACAAACATCATTGACAAATAAATTATGGTAATTTTTCTTAAGTTTGTCGGCGATAATGATCATTATTTACCCCCCAAAATGTTGGTTGAAAAACGCTGTTGAAACTTCTCACCTTTCAAATTTGAATGCCAGGGCGAATAGCATTTATGTAAAATGGTAAGAATGTGTAAAACATATTTCCCATAAATACTGAGCAGACGTTTTGGTTTTTTTATGAGATAAAATTACCGAAATCGTTTGTTGGGAGGCATCGTACCTTTGCCCAGTTCCGGATCACTCAATATGTTGGTATGTTAAATGGTGGCGCACTCAGTTAGTTAAAATCATACGGCTGTTGTAGAAAGTTAGTCATTTAAGTTGCACTGGAAGCGTGCATTTTTATATTTCAAGGAATGTAAAACTACATGTAATTCATCCAACAGTCGTCGATAACGTTGCATGTATTTTCAGTTTTATGAATGGGATTTGTAGTATTGGTTTGCAATAGAGGGCGCGCTACTGATTCGGAATAGAATCAACTGATCCGGAACTGGTCAAACGGGTGACGATACTTTTCTCGAAGCCACTTCAAAAGTATTACTTGTTTTTGGCCAATGGATATTTGGTGAATGTTATGACATGTGTAGGTAAACTGATCGACTTTTGTTTGTTTAAAATGTTAAAGAGAATGCAACAAAAACATCGTGAATTCAAAAAGTGATCCGGAACTGGTCAAATGACTGTATATACTAAGATTAATAATATCAAACACAAAGTAAAAGGGCTACACAAATGGGTTGACAACTTTTGAAGTGAATGTAAAGGTAATGCATTTAATTTATATGCATCTAGATAATTAAAACCATAAACTTCCACAAAGCAATTTGTGGAAATGAATAGCGGCGTCCGGAAAGTGGGCACCACCCATAGCATTGCACTATACCTGATACACACACTGACACTGGTCAAAGTCAAAGACTTAAAAACAACACCCACCTTCATCCGGACTTCATAATCAGTATATCTCTTCTTTCCAATACCGTGTGTCTCTGGATTTAACAAATCTATCTCAAGGAAGTTTGCCGGAACTGCATACGCGTCGTCTAGGGTCTGTTTCTTCGCCCCAAGGCGCCGTGTATCGGCATTTGCTGCGGCCGCTGCTGCTGCCTTCTCGCTTTCGTCCGCCATGCTGAAAATTAAAGTACGATGACCTTACTTGCTGAAATGCAATGTACAATTGGTAGTAGCGTTCTCCATTTTGCTTTATGGGGGTGTTAGTCAAAGTATATCATGAGAAAATGGAAACAGGATGAATATAAAGGAATAAAATAGCCATACAAACACTAAAGATAATGTTCTGAAATATATTTTTATCAGAAATTGCTTTAGTTTCTTAGTTTTTGTGCTTGAATGAATATTTAGAAATGCGTTTTGAAATTTGTTTACAAACATTTACCCATTTAAAGAAGTTGACTGGTTCAAATTGTTCAACCTTTTGACCTTTCATCCCCCCTTTGGCCGGCACAATAATTTGTCAATTTCGTCCGCTCATTAGTACACACCACGGTGAATTAGTTGTCTTCAATTTTTCTTCTTTTGCGGTCTTTTTGTATGACATATGACTCATCAATAAGGCATTAATGTTTTGTTCGTTAGAGGAGTCTTTATTCTCCAAAGGTGAGGTATTACTATTCAAAAGGTCAAGTTTGGTTGTACTTAAATCATTGTTTAATTGTTGAGTCTTCCGTAGACTCAACTCAAGTCAATGAATATTGGCTTATTGTAATGTTATTAAACTTAAAGCAAGGACCACGTAAGTTACTTTTACTTTAAATGCAATTTGCAACTATATCCCGAAGTCATCTATTGTGTTAAAAGTAACTTAACAATAACACTAACATTAAGGGTGTGACTTATTTTGTGTGTGTGTAAGATGTCGCTATCATAAAGAAAGTTATAAAACTAAAAAAAAAGGCAATTGAATAATTTAAGTTCTGAACGTTTTTCGCACTAAAAAATTTAACCCACTTTGTTAGGTTATGGCTCTTCTTTAGCATAAGAATCTGTCATACATAGTCGGCATTATGACTATGATAAGACCGATGTTAAAAGAGAACCATAACATCCCAACATGGTAGGCTACAAAATTGTACCAATCCTATGTCTAAAGTCTAAGTTAAGTGTAGTACTAGTGTGGATTGTTGCGATAATCGTAACCCTTGATTGATCCTCCAAAACAAAAGTTGTACTGTAGACCAGAGGATTGCGACTGACACTGACAGTGTTGGGAGGATCATCAACAGGTATTATTGAATGCAAATGAATGTGTCATACTATTAATTTTACCTAAACCAATAGGCCGTACGGTGTAAACGAAAAGATGCCTGGAAAATGATTTCCGTTCCGACCCCCGTGGGTCTACTTTTTGAAGGTATATTTTGTGAGTTGTAGACATACTAAACACTATACTAAAAGTTCTCCAAAAAATATCCAGTCAAATTTGCAAAAACATGCAAAGTTTAGTAAAAACGTTGTTGGGCGCAATCTGTGAAAATGCGCGCGCGCAATGTGCGAACTGAAGTCTTCCGACACACACAAATCAAATTGCGCGGCTGAGGCACGGTATTGACCATGGGCAGCGCGCCGTATCGATTCCCCCCGTTGGTGTGTGGGCCGTAAAACATATTATAGGCCTATATCCTTTATTTAAAAAAAAAAAAATATATATAAAAATTGCGTCGCGTCCAACAACATCAATTGTGTGGTTTAGGCCATGTTTAAAACTGTAGGCCTATTTCTCAAAAACTAGACTAGGCCCCCTATCGTGTCTTTTTAACATCACTGAATGGTTAGCCATCAAAGTTTTGTGCCAAGAATAAAGAGCTTAGTTTAAAAAAATTTATAGGCTAGTCATTGAACAACAAGGATGGAATGATGAGTCGCTCCAATTATTGTCAACAAAATTAAGGAACTGACAATTTTTTGTCTTATTCTTTTGACCTTTGATTTCTAATTAATAGGATACTTTCCCCAACACCTATCATTGTTATTGCAAAAAAAATATCATAAGGCCGAAGGTAAACTCTAAAAAATTAAAATAAAAAAAACTTAAAAAAAGGGGGAAATGTTTGTTTTATTAAGTTTTTAAAACATTCCCCTTTACCACTTATAACCCCCTTTTCTGTGAGGGTGCATGCAAACATCAAAGAAAAAGTATGTTTAACTATCGCCTTTTGACTTTTCGAGGGAGACCATTGTCTCCCACTGAAAACAACATCCATAGGATGGTTTTCAACGCTTTTAATTTTCTGATCATTTTTCTGTCGATGTCTCTCGCCGGAACACTCGCTAATTCGTTAAAGATTAATGGGCAGGAAAGTGCCTAGGCACACCGTCTCCTTTTTTCTCATGATCCTCCCACCCTCTTTAGAACTGTATAATATAGGCCCTATGATGACGCCTCATTTCTTCAAGCTTGCCTTAATACATGATTCTCACTCGACACGGGGAGAAGCTACATTTTTAATAATTTACAAACATTTATTATTTATTTAACATTTATTTACATTGAACATTTTAACTGCGTTACGGTCCTATTTTCTTTGCATGTCCTTGTTCTCTAATAAAAATTAGCGCATGAGGTCCTTATGCATGTATGCTGTAAATAGGCCTATATCGAGTACGGGGCCTACTATCAAAAGATGCTGTGTTTTTCGTGATCTCACACACATGATCTCATCTCATGACGACGCGCTTGAACACAGCCTCATGCATGATTTTACTCTTCCCTGAAAATATATTGTGCTTTCTCAGCTTTGACAGATTTTAGGTGAACAAAACACTTCGTATTTATCACGGAGTCTTTCTCACCCGGGCGAGGCATGGGCGCCGCCATGTTTGTTTTGGGGCGTTACATGACGTGTGACCTAGGATGTGATTGGCGAATTTAGATCACATGGTGTCTGTGCGCAGGTATTTCAAATAAAATGTAACGAGCCGACGTATCACAACCGTAAACAGTGTTCGATCGCTGTCGATTATCTAGTGCAATGTTTGGTCGATAATTTCTCAAATTTGACTGGCGTTTTTGTGGAGAACTTTCGGAATCGTAATCTCCAGCAATTACTCTGTTAAAAACTGTAGAGTTATCTTAGACCCACAGGGGTCGGAACGGGACGACAAGATACAGTTTACCCCGTATGGCCTACAAGTAGTAAATGGGCACTGTGCTTTGTTTTTTTCGAAATGATGACATCTGCGGTCGTACTAGCCTGAGTGCAGATGTAAAAGATTTGAGAGAAAAAACCGAGTACAGGTCCCCAGCTGTTGGGTCTACTATTAACCAAATTATGAATTGAAATTTGAAGTAAGCAACATTAGGGTTTTGACCGAACTTGGTGTTGTATGGATAGAGTAGTTGTGTAGTTGTGATGATCATTTAGAATCAGGCTAGTTACAGCCACAGCTATGTCAGGCAGCTACATCTACTACGCAGGCACTCACTACTCAGCAAAGTCCACTTCTGGATGTAAACCGGAGGTGAAAACTAGGTGCTTGTGAAGCAGGTGGAAAGTTGTGCAGAGTAAATAAGTGCGAGTAAAAAATAAAATAAAGCTCCTTTGAGCTAATAAGTGTAGATGTGTGACCTGAAGACGCCCAATGATGGAGCGGTAATAACGTCTGTAGGGAATTAGTTCAAGTCTTAGACTTCTGTAGGCATGAAGGAGAACTTGTGCTAGATGTCCTTACATGTAGTTAGAAAAATGGGTTGTGAGGAGCTGGAATTTTGCTGGGCAATAGTTTCTCAGTCTGGTAGTACAAGTTTTTTGTAGTATCAGACATGGTGGTGAGGTTACTGGTCTTTGTCAGTTTTGTCACCGTGGTCAAGTGGTTAGACTGCAGGACTTGCAATCACAAGGTTGTTGGTCGAAACCAGCAAAGCTACCCACCGATTTGTTAATGACTAGAATAAGTATTGTCGTCTAGTTATGTATGGGAGATATTGACTGTTACCAGTGTTTATATCCCCTTGTGGGAGCTTTTTCAGCCGAGTTTCCTTCTTGTGAAGATCATCTAAATGAACAAACAGAAATTGTGATAAGGCTGTGGGATGTTTTGTACAAAACAAAATCTTAATAGCTGCTTCCCTTCTGGATTGGAGTGAATCCCACTGCAGATTCTGGAGCATTTCATTTATGCTCCTGATGCAGTGATATATGTATTACCAACACTGATATCACAGTTGTGATTAAAGTATGGTGTGTATACTTACACTACACAATGTACGAACCATTGCATCAACACACACAATTTTAATAATGACTTAAAACTGTGTATTTTGTTTTTTCAAATTTCCTGCAGGTACATGAACATCTGCTAATTGAAGTAGCCTGGTACAGTGCTAGTAAGCTGAACAATCTTGATATGTTGAGTGTATATCAATCCAGTAGCAACATAATAGAATAGCAAAAGAGGTCAGAGGTCAACATGCTCAACGTTGTTAAAGAAGTTATCTTGCAGCCTTCAGCTACCCCAGTACTTTGCAGAGGATTGTTTCAAACAGCGAGGCTTCCACATCGGACTGTAAGCATCTGTACTGGTTGCCGACTAAAAAGTACAACAACAAATCCTTCAAGAACAGCAAGTGAGTCTTGATTAGTGTTTTTCACTTTCCTGAAGAAGCCACCAAGCTATTTTATTTGGTCATTGATAATAATTTAGCAATAAGTCATTGTTATGAATCTGGAATGTTATATATCTTAACAGCATCCACATACTTCAGTGAGACAATATCATCGGAAAACATAACCTACACTCAACACCTTAGCAGTAAGACAAGCCGAGTGAAAAGGCAAGAAAGACCAGGTCCCCTGTCTGCATATGACAGCTTGATACAACAGGGTGAACTCAACGATGATGCTCATCAGAGGACAATAGTCAAAAGTTTACAAGATTTATTTGACAAGATATCAGGATACCGGCCAGCAGAGCCTGGCCTCTTCAAGAAGGTACATATTTATCGTGCAAAAACGACTTGAATGGCAACATTTGGAGCCTTCCATTGCTGAGAATTGTATTGTTGTGTTGTTTTTGTTGTTGAGGAATTCAATTTTCAAGTAATGGACTAAGCCCAATTGTTTCTTTCCAATAAGAATCACAGGAATATCTGTTGTGTTTGTCATGCAGTACTGACAATCAACAGAGCACAGTAAGAGGGGGAAAGTATCTTCACTGAAGTAAATATCAACAATTTTGTCTCATTTTTGTAGTTATTAGGAAAATCTCCCGGTCCTGGACCCAGAGGTTTGTATCTGCATGGCAGTGTAGGATCAGGCAAGACGATGCTAATGGACCTATTCTATCAAGATGTAAAGGTGGACCGTAAGAAGAGGACTCACTTCAACTCCTTCATGCTAGATGTTCACTCAAGTAAGTAACTGTCTTCAGTATAAAATGATCTTGAAAGGACTACAGTACTTCAGTTTCAACTCAAGTTCACTTATTAGATAGTAGAAGGCTTATGCGTCGATGTGTGATTCTTGAATACAAATTAATGAGACTTCATCAGATTTTGTTTTCACCTTTATGCCATTTATTGACCAACTGATACAGTTATTTAGGTCAGAGAATGATCACCTAATAGTTAATTTATATTCTTCATTAAGGAATTCATGAGGTGAAGAGATGGATCCCCAGGAATCATGACAGTCACAAACCTCGTCCCTTTGATCCCATCTCACCTGTAGCTAAGGATATCAGTAGTGAAACATGGCTACTCTGCTTTGATGAGTTCCAGGTAAGGCTTTTGTATACCTTTGTTACCAGGTAGTCTTCATGAAATTCCCTCTTAATAGACCTTATGCATTGACGTCACCAAGCCGCCATCTTAGAGGTAAACTGATGATGAAACAATGAAAACGCGCTGATTTGTACGCGCGGCGCACAGGACTGACCAATGAACATCTTCCTTTTGACCTCTAGGTGAGGGCGCCCTACACAAATGACGTCATATGCATAAGGTCTGTTGTGATTTGCTTGCTTAACATATCCAGTTTCTGATGTTTTCTATCAGGTCTTCTTACATTCAGTGTTTTTTTTGAGAGAGACATGCATTCAACAATTGCATTATATTTTTGCATTGGTTAATATGTTTTTTGTCCCTCCTGTGTAAAAAACTTTAATGTGAGTTGAATTGTACTGATTTTACTGAATGTATCTTGTTCCCTTCATTGAATAAATCAGCTGTTCTTATTTTGTTACATGGATGGTTTCATTTTTAATGTTGAATGTATGATATTGGCTTTCTTTCACACTGTAATTTTTTTTTATAGATTTCATGAATGTTGTCATGCAACATAAATTATTGACTTGTGTTGTGCAATGGATTTTTAAAGTAATGACCATTGATAACTTCCTGATACTGATATATTTTGTGCAATATCCTTCATTTCTAAATAAGTCTACTATAAACTTTATCCTACTTATTTGATGAGTGTGTTGACACCATAGAAATAGAACCCGGAGAACGCTGAGCTCGACCGCCCTCTGTGTCGTCTGTGGACGCGGCGTATCGATATCACGTGACACGCGTGTATGGCAAAATGATCATCACGTGACACGCGTGTATGGCAAAATATTATCACTGGCTTATCATTGACGGATGTTTGGCAAAATTTTGTCATACACGCGTAAAAAAAATGGCGTACGCGCGTCCATAAAAATGGTCTCACAACGAAATTGCACGCACAATGACGCACTCAGCGTTCTCCGGGTTCTATTTCTATGGTTGACACTCCATTCTTGCATATATATTGCTAGTGATCTTGAAATGTATTTTGTTATTTTAAATGTAATCTTTAAGGGTCTTTCCATGAGCTAAGCATAATTCAATCATGTGTACAACTCCAAACATTGATTTGTTACTTTCATTTTGTTGCTGATTACTTTAATTCAGTTGCTGTTTGTAAAAAGCAAATGTTTAAGTAAAGTTGTGATCAGCAAAAATTAAATCAATACTGAAAAAATGATTAAATAAAAGTTCCCCTATACTCCTGGTTTGCAGGTGACTGATATAGCAGATGCCATGATCCTAAAGAGATTGTTCACAGAGTTGTTTGACAATGGAGTTGTTGTTGTGGCAACATCTAATAGAGAGCCAGATGACTTGTACAAGAACGGACTTCAACGCAGTAATTTTGTTCCTTTTATTGAAGTATTAAAGGTAATAAGTCAGCACTTTGAGGAAGGAGGGGGTTGATTGACTTGCGTTTTTTCTCTAAAACTATTTTACCTAGATAAACAATTTTATAATTTTTGCTGTGCTATCAAAAGTCTTGATAAAGGTTTTATTCACTGATTTACATTTTTTTAATATTGTAATAATAATAGGAATGTATTGGGCGCTTTTAGACCTGTTTTGCCAAAGCGCCTCACTCTATTACTACCCCTTTTTATTGGGACTTTCGTATTTCTGTAACCCTCTCAACTCCTGTGGAGTATGCAGCTTTCGAGTATGTAGCACAGGCAACCAAATGGGTGTTCAGGCTGCTAATTATTCACATAAAAAACCTTTACATTCGCTGGTACCCGTTTACTCCTGGGTGATGAGAAGCAATTTTATTTGAGCATCTTGCCCAAGGACACATTGATGAGTTTTTGTTCTTTTGTTTTTTTCAGAGGCATTGTAATAGACTACAACTAGACTCGGGTATTGATTATCGAAAATTAGGTAAGTTTGTTTTCCTTAATAACATTTTACTTTTGTCCATGCAATTAGATATTGTTATAGCCAAGATAATGTATGAATGAAAACCATCATTTAGCTGTATACCGTTAGCTCCATGTTAACAAGTGGAAGTAAAGTGCTTTTGACAGAAGCAAACACGTTTAAACTTGGAGTTTACTTGCAGGATAAGGACAGATTAATAATAATGTATTTACACATTGTATATCGATTGATTGTTTCAGATGCCATTGAAAGAGGCGAAGTATTTTTTGTAAAGAGTAAGTGCAATGCAGATGAGGAAATGGACAGAGTATTTGAAAGCTTGGCACAGAGAGAGGATGCTGGTAAGTCATGGCAGAAATTATGAAACTAAAGTCATGATACTTGATATGTAACATACTTGGCAGCACAGACTTTGTACTCCACAGACTTTGTACTCCACAGGGAGCTGAGATGGTTCAAGGAATGAAATTTATCCAGTGAAGAAAGTAGTAATTAGCGTCTCATGACCAAGTGGTCTAGTGCACTCTGGTGGTATGACACTTGTGTTTCTGATCAAGGTGCATTGCTATAACTGCTTCTCTTTACTCACTTACTCACTCTACCACATAGACAGCTGTGGTCAGTCGCGCTGATCTCCAATTCTCTTTACCTAGAGGTAGAAATGGGCACCTGCCAGGAAAGAGGGTGATATTTCGTTTGAAAAAGCCTTTGGAACACCCTGGCAGCTTGGGGCTGTATACTCCCCAAAGGAGCTGTGAACAAATACAGGAATGTTATTGGCCCAACTACCAGGGCACTAATGTAAAGTGCATTGATACGTCAATTGCGCTAAATAAGAACCACTTATTATTAGTTATTATCATTATCAATGTTCATGGACCATGAGCTTCAGAATGGATGGACTGTGGTGCTTTATATAGGCCTATGTCTTTTTATTATTATAGTCCTTTACTATTTGGTATTTTTGTCATTGTTGGCATCAACCCCAAATCGTGTTTCTTGTCTCTTTGTTTCAGTTATACACAGTAGAACCATCCATCTTATGGGCAGGGAATTGAGAATACCCATAGCATGTGGACGAATTGCAAGCTTTTCATTCTCTGATCTGTGTGAAAAGGTAAGATTGTTTATTAAACCCCATAAGATAGCCATGTGAAGGATTAAGAAAAGAGGATGAAAACTATGCAGAGATATTTTTTGATATTTGTACTTGTGAAATTGTCACTGACGGCCTGAAAATTATTGAATATATACATGTGTGTATTGAATTGTTACAATGTTACCTTTGTGAAATTGGCTAGATGTAAATCCAGGAAAAGGCTAGATTGTAGGGATGAATTGGTCTATGTACTTCTGCATTAGTTATGAAGAAATAGTGGAGGAGATGCAATGTAATGTAATCCCCAGATAAAAAGGAATCGTTGTGTCATGAGTACTGAAGGAATAGGTTTGATGTAATGAGTGAAATATGTTCAATGTGAAGGAAAAGTTGCCATGAAGGAATAGGTTCAATATAAGGAAGAAAGGGTACACTGTAATGAAGGAATAGGTTTGAGCTGTTGGAGGAGTAGGTTCAATGGAATGTAAAGGAGTAGGTTTGAAGAAATGAAGGAAAAGGTACACTTAAATGAAGGAATAGGTTTGAGCTGTTGGAGGAGTAGGTTCAATGGAATGTAAAGGAGTAGGTTTGAAGAAATGAAGGAAAAGGTACTGAAATGAAGGAATAGGTTTGACCTGTTGAAGGAGTAGGTTCAATGGAATGTAAAGGAGTAGGTTTGAAGAAATGAAGGAAAAGGTACACTTAAATGAAGGAATAGGTTTGAGCTGTTGGAGGAGTAGGTTCAATGGAATGTAAAGGAGTAGGTTTGAAGAAATGAAGGAAAAGGTACTGAAATGAAGGAATAGGTTTGACCTGTTGGAGGAGTAGGTTCAATGGAATGTAAAAGAGTAAGTTTGAAGAAATGAAGGAAAAGGTACTGAAATGAAAGAATAGGTTTGAGCTGTTGGAGGAGTAGGTTCAATGGAATGTAAAGGAGTAGGTTTGAAGAAATGAAGGAAAAGGTACTGAAATGAAGGAATAGGTTTGAGCTGTTGGAGGAGTAGGTTCAATGGAATGTAAAGGAGTAGGTTTGAAGGAATGAAGGAAAAGGTACTGAAATGAAGGAATAGGTTTGAGCTGTTGGAGGAGTAGGTTCAATGGAATGTAAAGGAGTAGGTTTGAAGGAATGAAGGAAAAGGTACTGAAATGAAGGAATAGGTGTGAGCTGTTGGAGGAGTAGGTTCAATGGAATGTAAAGGAGTAGGTTTGAAGAAATGAAGGAAAAGGTACTGAAATGAAGGAATAGGTTTGACCTGTTGGAGGAGTAGGTTCAATGGAATGTAAAGGAGTAGGTTTGAAGAAATGAAGGAAAAGGTACTGAAATGAAGGAATAGGTTTGACCTGTTGGAGGAGTAGGTTCAATGGAATGTAAAGGAGTAGGTTTGAAGAAATGAAGGAAAAGGTACTGAAATGAAGGAATAGGTTTGACCTGTTGAAGGAGTAGGTTCAATGGAATGTAAAGGAGTAGGTTTGAAGAAATGAAGGAAAAGGTACACTTAAATGAAGGAATAGGTTTGAGCTGTTGGAGGAGTAGGTTCAATGGAATGTAAAGGAGTAGGTTTGAAGAAATGAAGGAAAAGGTACTGAAATGAAGGAATAGGTTTGACCTGTTGGAGGAGTAGGTTCAATGGAATGTAAAGGAGTAGGTTTGAAGAAATGAAGGAAAAGGTACTGAAATGAAGGAATAGGTTTGAGCTGTTGGAGGAGTAGGTTCAATGGAATGTAAAGGAGTAGGTTTGAAGGAATGAAGGAAAAGGTACTGAAATGAAGGAATAGGTTTGAGCTGTTGGAGGAGTAGGTTCAATGGAATGTAAAGGAGTAGGTTTGAAGAAATGAAGGAAAAGGTACTGAAATGAAGGAATAGGTTTGAGCTGTTGGAGGAGTAGGTTCAATGGAATGTAAAGGAGTAGGTTTGAAGAAATGAAGGAAAAGGTACTGAAATGAAAGAATAGGTTTGACCTGTTGAAGGAGTACGTTCAATGGAATGTAAAGGAGTAGGTTTGAAGAAATGAAGGAAAAGGTACTGAAATGAAGGAATAGGTTTGACCTGTTGGAGGAGTAGGTTCAATGGAATGTAAAGGAGTAGGTTTGAAGAAATGAAGGAAAAGGTACTGAAATGAAGGAATAGGTTTGAGCTGTTGGAGGAGTAGGTTCAATGGAATGTAAAGGAGTAGGTTTGAAGAAATGAAGGAAAAGGTACACTTAAATGAAGGAATAGGTTTGACCTGTTGAAGGAGTAGGTTCAATGTAAGCGGCTTTATGTTAGGGTTTACACACAACTCCACTAGTGATTATAGAAGGTAAAACAGTTGTGAAATTGACTGCTAACCTCCTAGTCAGAATCTTGATTCTTAGTTATTAGACTGATGGACCAGAAACAATGCTAGATCCTTGTCCTGTAGCATAAAACACTAAGAGGAAAAGACCACTGTAACTGGCAATAGGATAGGACTACAAAATACATAAAACTTTACAAAGACAACTATGCTTTTTCACTGTGTAAAGCCGTTAGGGGCTGCTGACTACCTGGCTATTGGGCGTGAGTTTGAAACAGTCTTTATACGAGACATCCCCCAGATGTCTCTGAACATGAAGACAGCTGCCAGACGATTCATCACATTGGTTGACAATTTCTACGATAACAAGGTAATTACTATGTACCAACTTTTTTATTACAAATTTGGATTAACTGATTTTTTCCTCTTATAGAATGATAGAATGTTGTTTTGTTCACTCAATTACTTTGTTATAAAGGAATGCAGTTGATTATGATCAGATATTGGAAAGTTGGCCTGCAAAATCAATCCAATGATACAGCACATTAATATGAAAGTTTATGATGGTGACAATTTTATATTAGTTCAATCTTGTAATGTGTATGTTTTGTTTCATAGGTGAGACTTGTGTGTTCGTCCGATGCAGAACCAGAGCAACTATTTGCAACAAGTAATTTGACCCAACGAGACCTTGACGATCGTAGGATGCTCATGGATGACCTCAATATAAGTATGGTGAGTATTCATAAATTCTCCTTCTAAAGCTGTGTGTCACTGTCTTTGTCAGTAGAGGGCTCCTTTCAGATTAATGTTCCAAATAATATCTTACAACAGTAACTACCACAAGAGGGCTCCCTTTAAATCCGCTGTCTAAACAATTGACAAGAGCAAGTTTCAATTTTTTTCTGTACAGGATGTCGGTAGTTCATCAGCAAGTATATTTACTGGTGAAGAAGAACTCTTTGCCTTCGAGAGAACAATTTCAAGATTGACTGAGATGCAAACAGAGGATTACTGGAAGAGTAATATGGAGACAGATGAAGCTGTGAGGAAGGAAGAGTTATGATAACAGCTAGAAATTCTCCAAAATTTTAGTTTTTTTTCTTGAAATGTGTTGAAGCATTCTTGTGATCACTAATAATGAGAACTGCCTCAAGGCATTGTTTGGATTACCCCACTTTCATATTCGGGTTTGACAAAAAAATTGAAAATTATTGAAATGGTTCCATTAATTTACATGGCTGATAATAGTCGGTTAGTGTCCACTCCTTACACTCCGTCTTGGTCTTCAATGCTACAGTAAAGTGAACCAGGTCTGCAGCATTGTATAACAATAGTCCAATGCACCCCTAGCTCATACCAAACTTTACACACTTTGCCCATATCAGTTACAATTTCCCTTTAGTTGAGATGCTTTTGAGAAAGTGTTCCCATTGAAGACAATTTTGTCTTCTTTTATGCTTGGTCCCACCAGGAGCATTTGAATGGCAAAATTCAATTTTCCCTCTTAAACTAAATTGGTAAAATCCCTTCAAACCCTAACAATCTGAAGAAATATTTTGAAGCATTGGAAGAAGTATTTTGAACACATGACTAGACATATGGCTAAAATTTGCACTGAAGTTGAAGCTTTTTATAAATTTCCTTATTTTATTGTTAAATTGAATTTAACACTTTGCGCTTGCATTGAAACAACTTTCGAATGCAGTTTGTGAATAAAATTATTTTAACAACGAAAGTATCTGTATTATCAAAAGAGATTTTTGAATGGAAGATGTTTTTAAATAACTTGATTTATATTTATTGCAATAAAGTTTGGGCAAACAAATGGCCAAAACATTTGTGTTGATTTGATTTTTAAATTGACATTATTTCTTTAACAACAATATTTGCCAAAAGGAGAAGGTATGTTAAAGCTGAAAACAAAACTTCTATTTACAATCTCTAAGCACAACTTCTCAAGGGAAACTTATACAAATAAAAAGAATAAAAAACACTGAAAACATGTAGTAAGTCTCAATTACAAAACAAAGTCTTTATTTAGAAATCCTTCAATATCAAATCTAAAAGGCACTGTCGGTTGTCCAAAAGTCGGCCCGTTATAGGGAACCCACTTTTTCTTATCACTGAGTAACGAACACATCGTTAAAATATTGAATAGCTTCATCTTTATTGTATAAAAACTATTTACACTATTTATTATTCACATTCTACTAATTAAGGTTTGAACACAGGAAATCTTGTCGCTTAATACTGTTAAGTTTAGACTGTCTCTACGAAAACATAAACAATTGAGAATGCTCGCAATAAATTAGGGCCAACTAATCATGTTATGAATACGTATACGGTTGAAGATTGTGCCTAAATATCTAATAGGAGTTATTTATTGGCGATAATTTTTGACTTGTTTTGACAAATCAAAGCTGTGAAGTCTTAATGACGATCTCGTGTCCATTAGCAATGAAGTAACTTGTCTGTCATATTGGTGGGCAATACTGGTATAAGAACAACATAGCTTATATCCAACTTTGATTCTTACTGAATTGTGGACCAGAACCCAACCCTTAATAATAAATATTTAAAAAAAATAAAAAATCTGTGCTGTCCAATTTCATCGTACTAGCTTACATTTTTGAAAAACATCGCTGTGAAAGATGAACAAATTTGATGATAAAGGTACAACTGCGTTATAAATCAGAAACACCAACTTACACTAATGGCAAGAAGACTTGTCTACGTCTTGGATAATCTAACCTGCATTCTGAAATATTCTATTAATTTATACTAATTTAATTTCAGCAATGTGTCTTTATAGTAACAGTCTGACTTGGCCAACACTGTCTCGTTGTGATAAAGATGGAGAAGGAATGTTAAAAATCAGTGCATAATTTAATATCATTGTCATCTCAATGGGAGTCAGTTAAGATTCAAAGTGTTGTGCTTAAATGCTAGCAAATACAACAAGGTTGACTAAAAAAATACACACTTTAAAATCTATTCATTATAAATGTTATTGTTTTGAATGTAAAAACCCGTCCGCTTTACAATTGAATCGTTATAACAGTTACCCAAATTAAACATAATCTTTGGAATCGTAAATGTTTAAGGCACTTAACTTTGGCTTTAAATGATATACCGGTAATATGGCCCAACGATTGTTTTCAGAATTCGTGGGCCTTATACAAGTCGCACAACAGTCTACTCATAGGCATCGAACCAATGGTCTGGCGAAAGAATAATGTCTCGAGAGTGCTGGGTCTGACGGCTCTTAGGGTCGGTAGGAGCAGCAAAAGCTTTCCAAAGCGGAACGGTTGGGTGGGGTGTCGGAGTGTAATGTATTTGCTGAGGGTCAGTTGTGACTGGTCTTGGAGACTAGCAACGGAGGAAGTTTCATGGACACCAGAGACGTCTGTGTGTAAAGAACATTGAAGACTTTAGTGTTGTTTCCATATGAAATATTCACCAGTGTGTTTGTCTTCATTTCAAATGCACCTTTAGAGATTTTTGTTCAACAAGATGGATACACTCTAACCACTCACCTGTCTTGAAGACGACAATTCCCTTGAGGCATGCATACTCAGTAGCGTCTACCTCTAACTGTCTCAGCTTTAAAATGATTTCTTCAAGCACTCTTAACTCGCTGGAGATTGCTGCAAACTTTTCAGCCGGTGTGTTTTCTGGTTGCATACCTAAAAAAAGTGGTTGTTACTTGTTATTTTTAGTGACGGAAAGAGAAATCATGTTTCTGATATACGGTTTTGTGGAAGCCATAATTTGTTTTCATACACAAATTGTTTCATTAATCTAGTCTTGTACTGGTTAGTCTGATTTTTAGTAATCAACATGTTGTTTTCTTATTAATTTCACTTTCGTTAATCATTAGTTGTTATATGGTGGTGGTAAATCTTAAATTCTGAGTTTGGCAAAATCGAATGTAAAATGTTATACCTGTTGCATTCATGAGAGCTGTAGCGTCCATTGTCATATGCCACTGTGCTGCACCAAGTATGAAGAGTTCCCTCCACCCTTCCTCCAATAACAGCAACTGAAAACAAACCAATAACATGACTTTACCTTCTACTACCAAAAATGTCTAAGACCGTTAACGAAAAAGACGTTCACCCCCTTCAAAACCCCCCTCCCCCCCAAAAAAAAAAACCCCCAACAAACCCCACTGGACCTTGATTCGTCAAAGATTCATGAATGTTCACCTACCCACAGCTTTAAACGCTTTTAGCCATCAATTAGAAATAATAACGTGTAATTATGGAGCTGAATGATCTAATGACATGTAAATTAGGGTTATGTGAAATGATGGATGTTCTGACGTCTGTTCAACGATGGTCCATTGATTTATTTAGTCTCAGTATAGATATATATTTATTGGTAGTTTCTCACGGTGGTATTAATTACACAACACATGTCATTAGCCGCAAGGCCATGGCACCTGTGAAAAAGTCCACATAATAACAGATCTTATTACCGGCGTGTAATTAACTTGTGAACAGGACATTTGTTGATACCCATTAACTTTCTAGTAAAAGGTTTTTAGTATGTACCTAAGAATTACTGACGTCATTTGGTTATTCTCATTCTGTCCATGTGCGAGATATCATTGACGAGCATGAACGATGCCTAAATTTGTTTTAGTAAAAACAAAAGTAAAGCCCGAAGCACAATATGAAAGCAAGGTTAATGTTGGTGTCTTACCTGATCTCTGAGAGGTAGCGATACAAATGCAGGTACATTTTTGGCCCACTTGACACTCATAAATAAGAGTCTGGCAGCCGTCTCACACACCGTCTCCACACTCGTATGAATTGGTCGGATGTAGTCCCGTGGATAGTGCTGAAATTTCAAGGAAGAATATAAATGTTTGTTGATTTAAACGATATGTTATGGAATTTGTTAAGAAACTTTACCATTTAATTAATAACTTGTACTTTTAGCCACTTTCATTCTGTACTACAACATAACAGTTTTACAGTATTAGTCTTATTACTATAGACGGTAGGCTAGTTCTCGCTGCTGAAAATGATTATTGTGGAGGTCCCATTTTCGTTTATTGTCACGGTGGATGGCTGACATTGACATTAAAACTCGTAAGCTTACCTTTGGTGTTGGGTAACACGGGAACGGCCCAGCTGGCAGGGCATACTCTGGCGTGCTGATAAGGAGTGTTCCGTACGCCTCCACTCCACCTAGCGGACTAATCACGGTCTGTGCATGGGGGGAATAGGCAGTTACCAACGGGCCTGAAACATCGTTGACCGCTGCTGCTGACTCCTTCAGATATAACGCCATTTGTTTCCTTATAGTTGAATTTCGTGGTCCTCTCTCATGTTGAACGGCTGATAAGACAATTTTGAATAATATTGTTATAACGGTTGTATGTATTATCATGGCATTATTGTGTATTGCCATGATTTGTCACAACGTTTTATAAAGTCATGTTGACCTTAAAATAATATTGACTTCAAAATAATATTGACTTCAAGAAGAGGCAGTAGGCCCTAGGCCTAAGGCGGGCTGAAAAAAGAAGTTATTTCAGCATTATACGTTTAAACACCATGACAGAAAAAATAGTGCACGATGATATAAATCTCTTTTCCTATGAAAATTAATATAAGAAAATGAAACCAGCTTAATTCACTTGTTGAGGTATGCCAGTCTTTGGTTAAGGACCAGGTCTCTTTGAAGGGTGCCTTTGGGGAGCATTGTCCCACAGTCAGTCACTGTTTATGCAGCTGGCATGTGCTTCTCGTGCGCCCGTCTTCCTTTTCACGAAGCCCAGGGAGCGCTGCACAAAAGACGGGTAGATTTTGTGTCCCTTTCCGACGGAGAAAATCGAAAAGTTGACAACATTGTGTTGATTTTTACCCCATGATACCACTTGTAGGTGCAAAGGGGAATACTTCTGAACATTTTGTATTCCGTAGTTACTTAACCCAGTTCTTTAATACTTTCATTGGGTTAGTGTTTCACTAAACATAACAAAAGCAACAGGTGAAGAAAACACAAACAGTTCGGCTTCAGCTTCATAGTGGGATTGCTAACTTAGATGTAAATTATTTTCTGAAACAGTGTCTTTTTAATGTGAACAAACGTTAATGCACAATACTCTTTTAACCTTTCTTCTTACTTCCCCCCTTTCCCCCCATTAACTTAAGCCACTCCCGTCCCTGTTAGCGCACTCCCGTCATATTTCCAATATTTTGCCTTGCAAGTTAGTGAATGTTTTTTATACCGGTATATTAAAATGTGAAACCTTATAACATGAAACTTACCATCTTTATTCATATCCACTTGGATGCATTTTTTGAGGCGACACGCCCTGCACTGGTTCCGATGGGTCTTGTCGATGGGACACGGTCCACCACTACGGTTCTTACACGCATAGGTACGATTACGCCGAATACTTCGCTTGAAGAACCCACTGCAGCCGTCACAGGCGTACACACCGTAGTGCTTTCCGGAACTACGGTCACCACACACCTTGCATGGGATGTCTAGTATACGACCTGGGGGAAATATTATTAAAATTGAGAAATTAGCCTATTAAACAAAAAATACAATAGACCATTGCCCAACAAAGGGGGCGCGTTTGCTGCATACACGGATTCCTAAAAAAAAAATACATAAACAAAAATCCATTCGACTATTAGCTGTCTTGGGACATTAAGTTCATTGAAGTTGCATCGTTAAGATAAAATGAGTTTGGACAGGATTATAAATAATATGACGAGAAAAGGTAAAGTGGTTTCGGCAGTGAATCAGTAGTAATAGTTGGCAGACGTCTGTCGCGTACGACACGTTTTATAGATGCATCCATCAGGGACATAATCAAAATGATTGTTTTTAAGCGCAAGGGTGCGATGCGGGAGAAATACAAGAACATTGTCATTGCTTCATAGGGTTACAAATGCTCTATCCAAAGTTGCCAGGAAAAGATCCTCATAATTTGTTTCATTTTATTATTTCGATTGTACAATATTTTGTGATCACTCAGTTTTACCTGTTATCATCAAAACCTATGAAATCTGACAAAAATGTTCCGTCTGACTCTCATCCCTCCGGAAAAAATGTACAATTGAACAAAAATAATTGAATTCCGTCTGACTCTCATCCCTTTGAAAAATGTACAATTGAACAAAAATAATTGAATTAAATAAAATGAGGCACAGCGATTTCCTCTGCATCATTGAAGTCATTTATCAACATGAGCCCCCGCCCCCGGTGGTCAGCCTAATTGGGCCCTCATCATTGCCCTATCAAAACCCTCTCAACAAGTACTCTCCACTCGCACTCTTTATTCAATATGAGGTACCGGTAACCTCGCGCGTCACCAGCAAGCCAGGCAGGCCTGAGATCAGTCGAGTGGTTCGGGCCTTGAGCCATCGGGCCCGTCAATGATTATCACCCGTTCCTTTGTAAAAGTTGACACAATTTCAGAATTTTGATATTTTGACAGTAATGTCACTCAAAATAACTGTCCAAGATTTCAGAAAGAATGCATCGAATAAACACTTTATTTTATTTTATTCTAATGTATGTTTTTGGTTTTTTTGACTTTTTCAACATAATATGTCGACAAATACATTTGCGAAGCGCTTTTGCTCTGCAGCGCTCATCAAAGCCATGGCACATGTACGAAATGAAATCCCCAAATGGAACCTTAGTTGAAGAGTTCAGTGAGAGTATTTTTATGTAATCCTGCTCTAGAGTAAAGAGGACCCATAACTTTGGAGAGGTCCAGCTGACCTTCTTTCATCTGTCTTTTTAGGGAGGTCCTCAACTCAATTGCTGTTCGAGTTGACCACAAAAGATCATTCCTCATTAAGATGAGTTAGATTGACCATTGCTGACATGGGGAGAGGGTCTCAAAGACGAAGCTAGCCCATCTTTACAAATTAACAAGACGGACTGGGCTAACAGTCCTTCTTATTTAGCTGCGATTTATCTGAAGAGTTGTTGTTAATGAATAGACAAATATCAGCAGGACACCTGTTTTAGACTAGATTGTATTTTCCTTTTCATTCTGCTCCAACTATGAAACCCACCATGTTTGCAATGCATGGCATTTAGAGATACGCATTAGTTAAATTCCCGTTTCACTTTGAATAAACTTTTATTTTTGTCAATAATTGCAATCACAATCATTATATTAAGGATGAATGTCAACCTCCAAGAGCTCTACGAAATTCAAAGCGAAACTCGGTTCATTTCTCATTATTTGTTATCATTAATAACAGCACATTGGAAAGTTGCTGTTTTCAATGTAAAGTAAGTTTTACAATTAATGTTATTATTGTACTTTTTACAAAATAGATTTTTATGTTGATAAAATATTCTATGTGCAATCATTACAAACTAATGCATTCAAATAGTATAGTCGTGTGATAGCAAAAAGTCGGTTTGGATTTCTATTACGCTCGTCTGCGTCGCATGCAATTTTACCTTTCTAAATATAACCCTTCTTTAATGCTCGTTGTCTAAATTAACCTTGGGTCTTAAGATTAGAACATAATTAGCAATCTGAGTTTGGCAGAGAGTTAAACACTCGACAAGAAACAGACGAGGGAAAAAAGACTAGATTAGACTTAAGACTAACGATAAAGAAAACGATTTGGACGGTACGTGCACAGAGTAAAGGCGATTTACCGTTAAAAAGCTTTCATAAAATAACGTGTGCCCAGTCACCGGTGGCCCAGTTTAGTCGAAACTCCCACAAAAGCCGTGTTGAGGGCCGAATCATTCGCCTGGATTTGAGCGCCTTTTGCCTTGCTCAGCGTGGTCCAAAAGCCCCTGCATTGTTCCGGGTACACTTAGGATTTCAGCAAGTCAGTGTGGCAGGCATTCTTACAAGTTGTATTCCTATTAGTTTTCAGGCGTTGACTTCATCTTATAAGTTATTAATGACGGGTTTAGTGTCTGAGTATGAAATCCGATTTTTATTGAAACTCTTTTCTTGGGCTGCATGTTGTTTCTTTGATGGACGGCATGTTGTGGGGATATAAAGTCGCTCCATTATTTTCCACGGGACACACTATTTCTCAACTCTAGAACTTTGTATCCATGGAGATCCTCTAACTTCTTCTTTATAGGATCTCAAATTGAAGGCTATATTCAAACAGATTATCCTGTAATCCGCCATGAATAGATGCAAATTACAAGTTAATTCATTAATAAAGGTTTTATAAGTCAGTGATTTTCTGTTGTAAAACAGAAAAAACAATAACCTTCGAGAGAGGTAAAGTGATGGTAAAGTGAGTATCCCTTAAATGTCTGCCTGATTGATGTGCTGAGATAAAACAGAATTTAAACCTTGAGTTCTCGTTACTCGTGATTGTTTTCCGTGCCGACAAAAATAAAATACAGTCAATTTGATTTCTAAATGATTGTACATACAAGTTAAACTGAAGGATCTCAAGTTATTTACAAAAATATTAAGCAAACCAAGATAAATATTTTCGGTTCATAATTGATTACTTTCTGCAGCAATCTAGTACAAACTGTATGCAAAACTTTTAGAAAGGGATCACAGATTCAAACGAGACGTCGGCACGATTGGATTCTCCAAAACGTTTTCACTGTGTGCCGTTTATATATTTTTTAATTGATTGACATACAGAATTTGACATCTTTGCGCTACCAAAATTCGAATATGACTTGCGGTTTTTTAACTGATGTCTTTTTTCCGTTGGGCCCGGGTTTCAAAAAGTCGCCTTGAAATCTCAAGATTGCCCTTTTCAGTTTTGAATTGTTGCTCTCAAGATTTTGCGAATCAAAACGTCCATGCAAGAGGCCAAAAATGAGTTGCTTTAACAATTAAAGAAAAACCACTTCACTTAGCCATTTGATTTGGAATGACTGACAGCTTAGCTTCTGAATTGGAAACTACTTTTCCTGGGCTGGAATCTTCTCGAGTAGTTTATTATTCTGGTCCTCTAGCAAGTGATAAAGAAAACGTATTCCCTTAAAAACCACAATTATGTTTTGTTCAAACTATATAAAGGCTGCATTACGTAATTGAAATACGCGGAGAAAATGATTGCTTTGTTGTTTGTGGCGATTTTCCCTATTTTTTTATTTCACCAGCTTCATAGCTGCCAAATTTAAATGTGTCCAAAGCTGATTTTACGAAGAGTACCTGTAGAGGTACGTGCCTGCAGCAACAGATGTCAGATCCTATTAATTTAAGAGTGGTCATTTAAGTCACAACAGAAGTATAGCATTCCGATTGAGTCAGACCGTAATGGCTAATGCGTTGACTAAGGACCAACACGTCACCCTTTGACGGATTGTAAACGCTGGGAATTAACTCTTTGCCAAAGAAATGTTTCGTCTTCTGCTTTTCTTTAGAGGATAATAAAGCGGAGTAGCCTTCCCCGAGGGAGGGGATCTTTTTTTTTAAGACGGTGGAGGATTTATGTTTCTAGAGGTGGGAGATGGGAGGGGGAGACATGGTTTGAAGGACGTCGACAAGAAAATAAAATATATATTATGTTAAGTTCAGATACACTCTGATTTGTAAACATTTAAGAGACAATACCGATACTTAAATTCAAGAAACAAAGTTCGTTGCCTAAAAACCTGATGCATTTATTTATACTTTGTGACTTGCTTTCTGGCGCTTAAATTGAGCCACTCATGAGACAATTTGAGCATCACGGATCCACTAAGTCAAGTATGCACCATGAAAATATAGCCACAACTTTTCAAATGATTTAAATTTGATAATATTCGCATATTAAATTACTCTTCCAGCCAAACTGTTGGTTTTACTCGCGCTACTACAATTAGAAATACATCTGTTGCATAGACTCAGGAAATCCTTAACAACTTCATTTATCACGTGAAACATTATTTGCAGTAAACATGCACAGGGCTGATTTACAACATAATCAAATAATGAAGACTCGGTAGTTATTAAACGTGTATGAGATCAATAAATACAACTTGTTTTTGAACTATCCTTTTTTTAAATTGTGCACGCCTCTGTTAATTTGAAAGTCAACCTTTTAATTGTTGTTTTTGGGTTGTTGTTTTTTAATACACTGGCTGCAATGAGTGTATATAATAGTAATAGTGTAAACACATTCTGGTTTCGAAGAATCTTCTAAAATTCTAAAAGGTAAATTATAGGCTTGAACTTGTGACTCAGAGCCGCAGTGAACCGCAGTAGTTAAGCAGGTGCAAAAACAGCTACTGGTGTTACGCGCAGTAGTTATCTCTGCGTCGGTAACTACCGGTCTTACGCACTGTATCGGTACTACCGGTCTTACGCACGACTCGCTACCGTGTTACACGCCATAGCCTTCTGTGTAACATAATTGGGCATAGTTTACCACATCTTTTTGTTAATGGTTTGTTTAAAATTCTAAGGGAAATACCTGTAATAACATTGAATGGAATAAACTGATAACAATATCCATGATTATGATTCTGAAAACTGTTAGTGTGTTTTTCCCAGTAAGTATGTTTTTATCGTAGGCTTAATATTGATTAAACCTAAAACTAACACTAAACAGCGTTTATACTGTTATTAGGGCCTAATGAAAATCTTTGAAATTAAAATACAGTGTCATAATTAACAAGGCAGTTGGGATTTCATATTTTAATATCTTGAAATAATAATGTGACACTTACTTGATGTAGACGTGACTTTGGCGTTCATTGCCCGTTGAGCAGCATTTACCATTTCCATGGTCCGACCAGGATGAGATGTGCTCATAATTTGCGTGGAACGATCCGTACAAACTGCCATTATATAAACAACACAATTACACAAGCGTCTAAAATCAAAGATGGTCCAGCAGGGATACTTGTGGTTGTTATGCCCAAAGTTTTCAAGAACTATGGGTGTCTAGTGGTCCTGAACTCCAGTCAAATCCACCAAGTTATTGGGGTCGCCTTTTACTTATTCATAACACAGGGCCATTCGTCAGGGCCACCCTGTCAGTCACGTGGGCCACTGAGGGGCCAAGTTAAGGACGAATCATACCCCCTATTTGGATTAGCATAACAATACAATGGCGGATAATTCTATTTGGGGGCTTTTGTTATTGCGGCTCAGTCCCCAAAAAACGAAATCTCTGGATGATGATTGGACAATGGCGATGCCATGTATGTTGATATTATAGAAACATTGGCTGAATGCATGAGCAGGATAGGATCATGATTCTGACCGGATGGTTGGCAGTCAGTCCGATCCTCCGGCCCGTACGATGCCCGTATGCCCCCATGGAGCGTCCCTAGGCGTATAGGTTGCAACCCCATCAGACAAATAGACGCGACCAATGTAACAACAGAGCAATTTCCTGCTAAAAATGATACTGTTATACTGTGAAATTCACTCCTTTGTCATGCGATTACAATAACTGAGTACCGTGTCTTGACCGAGAGAATGAAGCGAGCGAGTCCACTGAGGTGGCGGATAATTTGCTCAATATCACGGCACCCTTCCAATCGGAAAGCCTCTCTAAATGCCAATAAATAAGAATGACGAATAATTAACGTTCGCCGTGCTCCTGCTAAAATCACTCAGAATTCAATTAAACATTAGTGTTTTTTTGAAAAGTAAATAAAGTAATTTTGATTTTGTTAATGTTATCAGATTCGTTAGAGACAACTTTTCACAGTATATCACAATACACGTCAACCTTTTAGGTTAATTTAGAAATCATCTGTGCCCAATTTCATGACTCTGCTTACCGTAGAAATGATTTGCTTATGGCCCATAGAACCATATGCACTTACAGACAGGGCTCCGTAAGCGTAGAATTATGTAGTTAGCAGGGACCTGCCAAATACAAGTAATACTTATTAATAGGTCTATTGGGACATTTCCACTGGTAGGCTATTACCAAGAAATTTGAGCCAATCTTTAAAAAATAAATTGAGAAAACCTAAGAAAGTTAACTTAAGTGAATACTATTTTTGCAGATATATCATGAGAACTGCCCTACTGTATTAATGGGTTTCAGTTTGTTTGGTTGATTCATTGTTCAATCAATCCACACCTGACCAGCAAATGAGGTGTCAAGAGAAGAGAACCGCAACATTTTATTTATTTTATTAACACTTTAACTTTAAGAGTCCAAAACGCTGTGACTGAAAGTCAATTGGCCCGTCAAGTAGAAAAACAAGACAACAAAAGTGAGTCCATTTTGCTTAGGGAATGAAGGGCGATCAACGGGGGAATGGTAAATTTGGTTTGTCATGTGAAATTGCTTTGCCTGCAGCTAGTGGGTGTTGATTGTGTCCTTCTCTCCTCATAATGGCATGGTGACTCAAGGGATGTTTCATGTAAATTGTCACTTCGTCAGTGTCACACATTACTGTTGTATTGTAGAACTAGAATTAGTTTGGAATGGTTCGGTGTCAGAAAGATGGGATAAAGAGCACTAAAAGGCTGCTGGCCCACCTCCAGACGTCTTACAAAGTCTCACCATGGAGGTAGGAAGACCTACCTCCATGGTCTCACCGATGCTTCTCCTATCTCCTTCAAAGTTTGTTGTAACTATTAAAACAAAATGTTAGCTGTGTTGTTATTTTGTTTGTGTGTGTTTTAAGGTCAGCATTTGTTCACTTAAGTTTTTCCATGGATGTAGAAAATTCATGGTCTTGCCTAGTCTGGATGATGAACCTTCCCATGACTTCAAAGCAGCTATCACTTTGTTTCGACAACTTGTGAAGTCATCTCCTTACAATGGGGGCAAACACCTGGCAAAACTCCCCCATTGTCTCTGGCCGGACACCCCAAGGCATGGTATGGGTGTGAAGCTGTTCCTGGATAGGGCACACTTGGCTTGTTTGCTATGTTCTTGATCTATGTGCTCTGGTGATGGTGGTTAACCCTTGTTGCACCACTTTACCAGTCGGTTTGTCTCTTTTGTCTGTCTATTTGTACCAGTGCTGTGTTTGCTTGTCTGGTCTATGATTTAGTGGATGGGAGGATAGCTTTTCTTATTTTTTTTTTCTAAAAGGAAGATTACTGATGTGTACCATGATTGATTCTTATTCAGTTACAACGGTCAGATTTACATAAAGGCATTAGCAGATCGGGACCGTGTAGTGAAGGTTTGGGGAGGGGGAAAAGTGGCGTGTGCCTTTCTCTATTAATTATCGCTAAACACGTGTGTACATTTACCATTTGGTTTTACTATTTATTTTGTATTTACAGTACGGAAATCTTCTTTTCGAAACCCTTCAGCTAACCTAAAATTAAGCTTATTATAGATAGTTGCAGGTGGGTAGGAACAAGACAATCCGTGAGTTTCCATAAAGAAAGAGGTTTTATAATTGTATACAGCTTTCCTTGTAGTTGTACTGGTGTCCAGAGTGGGGGTAATCTATAGAGACAAAATGTAGTAAATGCTGTATCCATGTAATGCTTATAGATAATTGAAAACTGGGAACAACGATATTTGTGAGTAGCGGGCAATGTGCATGCGTAAATTGATAGCTTAGTTTGAACTCATGGGCTTTGGCTAATTCATAACAACTACAAGTACAAACCAGAAGTAAGAATTATGTTACATTTTATTCTCAAGCAAACCTAGGCCTATTCAGTCTTATTCAAGCAATAATTCAAAGTTGGCCCCATCTATATAATCTCAGTATCAGAGTGCATGGACTCGCCAAACAGTCGCCGACCGATTTAGGTCCATAAACTGGAAGCCCTTTATAGTATTTGACAACTGACGTTAATTTGAGTCGTGCTCATCCATTCAGAGTGTCAGAAAGTGGCAATCTCCTTGGTGTAGTTAATCGCCCAATTACTACACCTAATGAGCACGTGTTACCCCTAATCACCAAGAGGTGTTGTCAAAATACACCTACCTAAGTGCCAAGATTTGTACATTGACTATACCTTTTATAAAGGAAGTTTTATAAGATTCAGAGACCGTTGATTTGACCAGACACTTTCTTTGTATAGGTCTTCTTGTACTGTGATCAAAGGTAAATTTGGGAAGATCCAATGGTTCGTAATTTGTTTGACGAAGCAGAAACTCAGTCCATTTGTGAACCTATATGCCTATGTAGGGATGTCTATACGCATAGCATGTGTGGCGAATTCACTAAGTACGAGGTTGAAAGTGTGCCTTGATTGATCAAGATCGTAACTACGGTACATACATGAACTTAAGATGACTACTCGTGAAGTTATACGTTTCTTGTTATATTGGATTGGGATCAGTGTGGTATTGCGGTCGTCTGGTTCTTGATAATGAAAGCAGTTATTATATAATAATGACTGGCCTCCATTGACGTCACGTGTCAACAATTTGGAGTGTTTCTAATGTCCGTGCAGTAGCTCGTTACTGGATGGGACATAAGCACTAATAATCCACTTCAGATGGCTTATGTCTTTTATGATAACGACAAGCAAAATGTCTGTTAGCATGGCTTAACTTCCAGGCGGTATTCACTCATAAAGACACATTCTCATGTGGCTTCGACAAAAAAGAACAAAAGCTAAAAGTCCGGCTTTTAATCCTCGAATCTGTTGGTGTTTGCTTTCGTCCAACCCCCAGGGATTACTCCATAAAGACGAGCAGTTGATCCCTCCGAACCATCTTCATCTGATATTATTTGTGATTACAGGAGCTCCTGTAATTTCTTGTTGTTTTTTTCTTGTATTTCAAATTTCCTCCTTGGAAATTATAGATGACTTTAATAAAATACTGCCACTTTTTGTTAAGGTTACAACATCAGTCTCATTTACTGCTCTCTGTTTCCCCCAAACTATCCAAGACAGTTATATCGTGATTGTCCCCAAGGAAGAAAAGTCAATGCCTCCTCTCCCATCTCCATGAAGTAGCAAAACTGTTTTAAGCCAGAGCAAAGTATGCGAATCTTGTCTAAAACTCACTCTTAGCGGATTTAAACACGACCATTCCAAACTGAGTGTTGTCTTTTACAAGTCATTCTTACATTACTCACTCGGCAAAGGTGTAATCCCCGCGGAAGGTCAGAGTCTGATTGTTACCCCTCTCCGAATCGGGAACTTAATTATCAAGAGTAAATACCACAGACAGTGTTAAACCCTAAAAGGTGTCAGTACTTTGGAATATAACAACACCATAGAATGCTAGCATTTAGTGAAGTCCTGTGATGGTATACTCGCCAGAGGCATGGTTTGTAGGTTTTCTTGAAATAGTTCTTTGACATGATTTGTGATAGCTCTTCATGATCTCATCATAGCATAGGCCTAAAGTAACACATGAAAACTCGAATAAGGCCATGGTAACAAAGACTGCCAGAAAATGGTGCCCTATATCGGTTTGTTCGTTTTGTTTACTTGTTGCTCATAAATAAACAACAAATATTCCTTAAAATTGTTTAAGGGTATGACTGAAACATAATTTTAATACTCGCAATCCTACCCGAGACCCTTTCATAGCAAATCTTTGTAGCCGTGTCACCACAATGTATCTCTTGGTCATGGTTTCAAAACGTGTGAACTCTTAATGCAGACTTGTTACACCTTTTTACATCCAAATTGAGACTAACTGTAAACCGTGCCGGATGAATCCAGTTAGTCTTAACTTAAAAGGACGAGAGTATTAAGTCGGGACATACTTCACTATACATACAACGTGTTCTGAGCCCAATTTCAGAGCTGCTTAAAGCACAAAAAGTAGCTAAGCGCAACAAAATTACGCTTACCAGAATAAGGTTTTCAGCCAAATTACCATAATATATACACCATCTTTGTCTGGTGCTCATTTTTGCTAAGCAGAAATGGTGAATCTAGAATTGTCTGCTTAAGCAGATGCATGGAATGGAGCCATGTAAAGAGGATGCTTGCATCTTCGGTTATTCCCTGTTTTTTTTGAAGTGAAGTTCTAAAAACCTTTTTGTTTCCTGTCAATTGTTCTGTGACATATTTTTTCGGAAATAAGTAAAATTCATGAAAAATTGTGAAAAGTAAATTAGTTTGTGCATTAATCAAGATAATAGCACAAAATAAACCTCTTGAATGAAGTCTGTAAAGCTCTGGAACTGATGCGATAAACAAATTAACGAACTTTTACAGAAAAACTTGCTTTTAAACTTGACATTAACATGCATCATTAATGTTAATTGTTCAAACAAATATTTCCGTTTTGGACACTACCATGTGAAATGATCTTTCCCTCTAAAGTTAGTTTTTATTTCGATTTGAATTAAATCGAAAGTCACAGAGTGTGCACGTACGAACAAACTTACAAAACATAATTTATAACCGTTTCTCGCTATTCTCAACAACGCATCCACCCACAGGTGCAGGTTGATCGAATGCTACGTAATAAAAACAGAATATTTCATTTAGCGAAATAATACTGACAGTTAATCCTGATAAATTTTCCTCTGTCTTTTGCCCTGTGTTATTAATAATTGACGTAATATTTCTGGTCGATTAACGTTGTGTAATGTTGTGTTGGATAGTACATAATAGCACCGTGTAAGAAAACTGTTGTTAAATCAAACATTTTTGTTGATGATGGAAGATAATGAGATGAACATTAATTGACATTGGACGCATTTTCCCCATGCCTCCATGGCACTGACATTGTTGTAATGACCTATTTATTTCGTTGGGATTTTCCAGTCTTTGTAGCCCACGTTAGTTTGAGGCTTTGCTGTAGGTTTTGTGCGTGGGCTTCTTCATATTGCATCAGCAATTAAATACAGTTACAGTTTTGAAATAACCCTCAAAGTGTTGGTAACCAACGAACCAATAGCAGAGTGTATTTGATTGTTTATGTGTTTTTTCCACGAGTCATTCAAACATCACCTCCCGCGGGTAGGGCAACAAAACATCGGCTTTGAGAAAATTCGCGACAATTTCTCGACCTATTGCCTTGGCAAATTATTATAATCACAAAGTCAGTCGGTGACAAGAATGCATTTGTATCCAATTTATGTAACTCGTATTCATTGTACACAAAACAAACTCCTCGCGCGTAGTGAGGAAGAATTCGTAGAGCGTAAAACTTGACAAATGTACCGGAGTGGAAGTAAAAACTGGCGTTAGATTTGAATGCCTAAAGACCAACCGCGGTGCTCGTCTGGGCTGGCTATTGACACTTATGATGTAGTTATTAAAACCATTCTTGTGCTCGTTTTTCGCCCTGTTGACAAATATAAAGAGTAACAGGCCGGTACCCCCGTTGCGATGTCGTCAGGAGATGGCTTGGCCGTCCGTGAGCCCGACGCCTCGGCCAAGTTCACACTGAGGTCTGCGTGACGAGCTGGAAATGCATTGATGAGCCAAGGACTTCTGACAAACGGGAAAAATAAACGATTAACTTCAGTCCCGGGCGCATTGATGTGTTATTTAATCTGGACTTAACTGGTTACACAGAAGATGACCTTCTGAGTTTTTTCCCTTCTTTTTTGTAGATTGGTCGGTTTTTATTCTTTTGCTCTGGTTTGTTGTTCAGCAAGGGGGAGGAGAAACCAAAGAACAACACCTCTGCGAGGAGAGAAAACAAGCCTTGTCCTCGGCCTTGTCGCTTGGCCAGTGTGGCTTGGTGTGTTGTTGTTTGTCGCTGGTCCTCTCTTCGTGGTCTCAAACCCCTCATCGTACTTGTTCTTCTCATTCAGGTCACTTCCCGTCGCTGTTTCACGATTGATTTAATCTTCCTGTTTTCCTTCGCCCTTTGTTATAAGCGCTACCGTTAGAACAATCCCTGCGATAAGAACCCCATCTACCTCAGACACTGTGTTCACTTTCAAACTTCGGTGGGAAGAACACGAGGTCCTCTCCGGAAATACTGGTCTTCGTTATTGAAATTCCAAAGCAGTCGCTAAAAATTATAACTAAACAATCAACTTAAAATAAACACAAACAAACCATTTATCTTCGCTATGTTTTGTTAATCTACAAAGTTATTATAAGGAGAAACAGGGACTTCATGTTGGACAAAGCAATGCAAGGATTTCGTCCCGGGGCCCGGGGATGGTCCATTGTCTGGTGGGTGGACCTCGAAGCACCGCAGAAGAATACCTTGATGGGTCATTAGTCATTCAGTCGTACAGGCCTTTAAGAAAACATCATTTTGTAGCTCATAAAATAAGTTAAAAAACAAAACAAAAAATCGATTAAAATGCCAACATTAGTCTGTGTAAATCCGATGATGGCATTATTTTTATAGAGAAATAATTAAATTGCGTTTTTATAGTAATTATTTTCATCACGCTCGGGCATTTCTCCATGTAATGAATACAACGAAATGTTAATGCATTTTCAGTATTCGTTGGTGAAACATGAAGAGTGATGCAGTATCAATTAGGGCCTACTTCAAAGACTTATTGGTATCTTTAATACCAACGTCTCTGACCAGGCCTGATACATGGAGCTAATTAGAAATAATAAACAATGCAGGTTTTTCAGCAGAGACAGTCGTGTATTAGCCTATGTGTTAGTCCCAACGTCAAATTATGTATAGACAACTATTGTGTCTGTGGTTTAAAGCTGAAATCTGTGCAATATTGAAACCTCGACGGTCTGACCTCTAACCGCTCAATAATGAATGAACGCTAAATTTGAATTTTATGGCAATTATATCATAAGAAGGGTTGTCTTGTTTGTCTAGAAGACGGCTGTGTATTGCGCGGCGAAGCGCATAACCTCCCAATATGACGGGAAGTCTGCATCGTGCAGCCCCCAGCCAGCCAGACCGGCTCGCCTTCTAAATGCCTCTGAGCCCCGGTCAAACATCAATGCAGATTTCAATTGTTTCGGACTCAGATTGCTAATACTCAGCCCAATGTCCAGGAAGCTAGCCTCAACGAACTGATTAGTATTGCATTGACTTATTCGATTGTAATGTACCTCTGCTTTTTGTTCTGTGATTATTAAATGGCCGGAAAGGGGGGAGGCAGTGTCTTGCCCTATGCACGGTCCAATGAGGCTCGTCTTAGTTACTATTTAATCAGGCGACCGTAAAACGGAAATTGAGTTTTGTGGCATTTTCAGCCCCTTCACTGTTGACCGCAATGTTGTGGCAAATCATGATATGGCGCAATAGGGTCTCCGTTTAAACAATATACATTACCGCAATAGTATTTTGTTTATTGATTTTAACAAAAATGTCGTATAAAAGTTGCATTATTTGATTAATTTTCGGCGTCGACCAGACACGTCACGGATATGTTTGGCCAGATTTCAGTTGCGGTTCTGCGAATTTGGCTGGTGATGATGTAAACATGTTTTGTCAGGAGACCAAACAGCCTTCAGAAAAAATGTATTTCATTTTCTAGTTATTTGTTTAACTGTTGCTTAACCCCGGTTGAAGTTATTTTTCATTACAACAGATAATAAACCAAAGCTTTCATTAGTTTGGAACTTTTGAAAAAGCAATCGTTGACGACAAAGAGTAAATTGTGTTCGGAATTGTAATTTCGCAACAGAACCTGACTAACATTTCTGGGGAAGAGATCTATGATATATCTATAAGTTTTATTGCATAATTGCAAAGCTATCACCGAATTCGGTTGAAGCAAGCTCGTGTTTCTTATTTTGTAATTGAAAGATTGCAAGTGTAAATCAAATAAGGGGAAAGTAAGATTAAAACGAAGAAATTAAGTTAAGTTCCTCCAAAATCCAACAGTATTTTTTTTTATACTGACAAAGGTCTATGATTTCTCTGCTCAATGACACGATGTATCACCCACAACTCTGTGAAACTAAATTATCAATCGAAAACTAGAGTTTGGCGTGCCTTGTTCTCACTGTTATCAGGTCTCTTGCCTCCACGTTGAGGGGTTCGAGCTCAAACGTGGGTACAAGATTGTAACTTCCAAAAGGCTTCGTTGACTCTGACAGGTTCGTCCAATTTAATTTAATTGAACTCTCATTCTAGACTCTAAAAAGAAAACTAGTCCATTTTTGTTGCTGTCCTTTCAATCAACTTTATTCGTTAACCACAGCTACATCGGTGATTGATCACATCCTTTTTCCAAATTGCATCGTAACTATGACAACCAGCAACGCTGTCAATCTTCTGCACAAAAACGGGAAAGGTCTGCGGGCGGGAAATGCTGGACACTCAGTGTGAAGCTATGGGATTGCTTCGTGAGTCACACAGCGTCACTTTATAATCCATGTATTGTGCTGATATTATACTAGTTTGCATGTCAAAGAAAGTCAGGGTTAAGTTGCTTACAAATACCCCCTTATCACACAGAAGTCGAGCTGGCATAATTTGTTTGTCAAAATTGTTCGATCTTTCTGTAGTTGAAAGCTCAGCGGAAGTTGGGATTTTGAGTGTGGTTGGAAGCCCTTCTATAAAAGAGGTTGTAGAATTCTAAACAGTAACTATAGGTGTGCAATATTCAACGTTGACCTTATATTAGACTAGACCTTCTGGTATACAAATGGGTGTAAGGGTTGAATATTGAACTTTATGCTGTGCCAAAGAATAAAGTCATCTCAGCTCACATAAATGAGCCAGGCCATTTTCTCCTTCAACAGCTTTGTTTATCACATAAGTTCCGTGGTGGTATTTTTAATATAAAGGTATAGCCTGATTTTAAGGGTCATTAGTCCATAAAAGTGCAGTGTTTTGTTTGTATCTCTCCTAACCCAACGTGCGTATCAATAACTAGGCTTATATAGCCTACATCAATCTGATAAGATCATCAGATGTTCATGTGGTCATTTTCCTCCACACGATTGATTGAGATTGAATCAAACTTGAAAATTGGGCAATTGTAGAAATCAAATGTCAACTGGTTGATTATTGTCCCCTCGGGAGAAGCATACAGGTGTTGGGATCTGTCCTCCATGACCCCTGCTTCAAAACCGCCGACACAAACAAGCCGTTTTCCAGGCCCATAAGTTATCATAATACGAGCCTTTCACCACGGCTCTGCCATCAAGTTCCTAAACCTCACTGAATACAGGGGACATTAACTTGAAGCATGCTCCAACCGACCGTCATATAGTGCCGACATTGACTCCCATTCTGCTCCACTTGGTGCATTGTCAACACCCCCCCCCCCCTTAAAAAACTCAACCCCTCGTACAAATCCCCATACGGTAGAGTCGGATAGAGTTTATTTGGCTTACGGATCAGACCTAATTCTAATCCTTTCTCACAATTTCACTCCATCATTCATTCATTCGGAATTATTATTCGCCGTGAATTTCGGGATATCCACACCGGTCAGACTCCACTGGGACCCGGGCTGTGTTGCTGCCAGCGTCCCGGCAATAAGCACAAACGAAATAACTTTTCAAAGTCTCCCGGTGCTATTATCAAAGCATTGCAAAGGACCATTGGAACAAACTTACAGTAAATTGGTGTTGGGTATCCGATAATAAAATACAATCCAGAAGAAACTGATATCGGGATCAAAACTGGCTGCTCCAAAGGAAACAAACAAGGTGTTTTACAAGAACTTTTCGGTGGAAACAAGCAAGAAAGGACTTAACTTTCCTTTCCTGTTCTATAAAATTTCCAGCAGGAAATTTCATTATAGTGAACTCAGCGAAAATGTTAAGAGATTTATACATGTCCGTGGGAGGGTTGTAAAGTATTCGTGATTTAAAAATCTTTCTAAAACAACCCATATATTTCACTTTTTACTGAAATATTAATAGAATGTACAGAACAATGAGGATCTTTAATTGTGCGGCTAGACTAAACAGTCATATACCTGAGTTTTTAACCTCGCATCGGTTGTCATTGTGACTTTTTTTATTTTATTAAAAAAAGCAAATTTCCACATTATTTCGTTCATTTTCAATCGTTGACACTTTTCATTTTCTACCAACTACCATAACGCGATTAGACGGTCCGATGGAATCAATAACCTATACTGTTTTTAAGAACTCGCTATTAGGTCATGAACCCACTCTATACATCAGTCATATTACTTCCAAACTCGGTTCGTTGACCAACTGAAAACCGGTCGACTCTTTGTTTGTCAAATCATATTGTGATCTACTTTTTCCAAAGTGAGATGCAATTCCCATTTAAAAACCTCTTTTCAGCAAGACCTAATTTAAAACGCAAACAACGAGTGACAAAAAAATAACTTCACCTAAAAAACCGCAGCTGCAAGACCTTTCACACCTGAAACCATTGCTTTAAAATCTTGGAACAAATTTTGCTAAGTGGGTTTAACAAAGCCATGACTTGACTCAATGACAGACTGCGGTCATGACATTCCAATATGGACTCCGACGTAATGACCGTACACCTACCTCCATGGTATGGTAAGGAAAACGAAGAAGGCTACTTAAATAATAGCCACACAGGTGTCGATCAGAATATTTTTAAAAACCTGTCAGAATGTGGTAAAAGGTCATTTTTCGGAGATGAGAGTCCCTCAAAAGTGCAATGACTGGACGACCAAAGAAACTGTACTCCTCATTGTCGTTGGCGGCGCTCTAGATAAGAGGTTTTTGAAAAGTAATTGCTGTAATGTAATGTACTGGTATGTTAGTCAATATTATAACTGAACGGTTTTGGTTTAGATCACAATATGTAGCCTTTGAAAATACTTGGTGTGAGCGTTGCCCTTAAAACCAACTTTGACCAACCAGAACAATTGAGACAAAATACGTCAACCCCCCCCCCCCCCCCCCCCCCCCCCTCTAAGTCTAACCATAAATCTTATGATTCGTCTATATAGTAGAAATATAAATGGTGTAATACCAATGGCTATGGTTGGGTTGGTTGGTGAGCAACACAGCCGAGTATAAAAGCACTAACTGATGTAAAGCTTGAGTTGAGAAATGCCCTATGACCTGCAGGCTATATAGTTAAACTAAACAACACCGTTTTGAAGACTATCGGGCGACAGAGTGTTTAAATCATGTTATTTTTAAATCATGAACCCTCTTTTTGGCGATTTCACGCCACCGTTCTATCGAGGTGAGAACAGTCAATAGAATAACCAGACGGTAGACGCCCAGTGTCTGTGACCAACTTGTCCCATTACACGCTTGTAATGCAGAATCAAAAGGGAGCAATCTAATTCACCCATCGCTTGGTGGTGGGACGGCATTTGTTACATTGCGTCTGCTTAAGAAGATTGGAACTGCTACAGCTTCAACCACACCGCTTTTAGTCTTTTCATGACTTCTAAACCGACTCCAACTCTACCACAAAGTGTGAAGTTATGGGTTGTGGACGTTTAACTGGCGAGAGAGAGAGCTCTCTATTTTGAAGCTAGAACTCTTTTCACCTGGCGCGCTTTTCGTTTAGCTAGATAAATAGCTTCGTGGCATTTCTGGGTCCAAAGTGCCCGTGGTGTTTTTAACGGGTCGCTCTCTGTAATATCACATACGCACGAGGGGGAAAAAATGCTCCTGGTTTCTCTTTTTGTTGTCACAATCGACTTGGTGTGTTGGTGTGATTGGCACCTCTATTTTATTACCACACAAAGATTTTGATTTTTAAGACGTTAAAAAGTTTTGAAAGATTCGGTGTCAGAGTGAAAAAGCCGCGAGGATGTCAAAAAAATGGCAAATTGAAAAGACTTTATACAAAAAGTGAACGCTGTTTGGTTTTAAGTTCGCCCCTTGCGGGTTGTAAGGTACACGCACAAGTCAAACTCTACCTGGGGGTTTGTGGCCAATCTTTGGCTCTCTCTCTCCCCGCCGCACGGTGTGTGCAGGTGGCTACGGCAAATAACAAAACAAGTCGGGATAAAAACCGCCCACGGGACTTCTTAGCAAGAGTTTGGGATCAAGCCACGGCGGCCGAGCTGCTAAGGAGAAAAGTAAAGAAAGCAAAATAAAAGAACTATGAGCAATTGCATGCAACGGTTGGCTATCAAGACCTTGTATTGGTTTTATAGTCTAACAACACCTGGTATATATCCCTCTATAGTCTATGGTTGAAAATCCTAACTGATGAGGGCAGACCGGCATACTAGGTACATGTACTATGGTCTCTGGAGGGAGTTGGGCGAAGTACAGGGGGGAGAGGGCCTGGGATTGGGATAAGCCGACCCCGCGGTCATTTTTGCAGAAGTTAATTGGCCAAGATTGGTCTCCCTTGAGGAGCTGAGGCCCTTAATGCCCCTGGCGAGGGATTACCCGCACCTTCTTCTGAGGATTCGCTTGGGAGGAAAAAATCAAATTCAGGCATCACAATGAGGACTTACAGAGTCTTAAGAAGGGTTTGAAAGAGCTTGAGAGACCTTAGAGAAGTCGTGTATGTACGCCCTCAACGGTCATATAACTGAAGAAAAGATTTAAGACAGCTCTACTTTTCTTCTCAGAGAGAGAGAGAGAGAGCAAACAGTAAACATTATAATGAAAAGGGGGTGGTAGACTAGTATGTATGAGAAATCCAATGCTGCCTATCACAAGGGGGCGCTGTTGGATAGCTTCACAAATTTCGTAAGGAGTTACACGAAGGCCTACAGAACAAGTCCAACAGTTCCTCGCATCAGCTCCGGTGGAGGATTGATTATTGCAATTGATCAGTGTAAAATATTTGAAATCAACTATACAATGCCTACGTACATGAAGTTTGATTATTGCACGAGTTACTGAATACCTCTGATCCTGTGTAAACACTACTCGTCATGTTATCCATCTCTTCAGAATATCGTATTTGACGAGAAGCTGTGAGTGAAGAATCTGAAGAGACCTCGTAACATCTTCAAGAGAGATTTATTTACCCTCACCTCTACTCAAGGATATAGCCGAGTCCTCGTCCAGTGAATCTTGCAACACCTGTTGAGCTTGTACGGGTTCTTAACAAGACAAAGACCTCACAAAAACCCTGCTCACATTAAAAGTGAGGATCATATCTGTACTAAGACACAAAATATTATATTGCTTTCACACTTATGGTGCTCTTAAAGTTGAACGAGTCTTCCAAGTTGGTGACCGTGCTGATTTCTATTTGAAATCCGTTCTTTGGAGACAACGCTTCGGGTCTTTTACTTTCCCTACTTTCGCTGGTTTCTTTTCAACTCAACCATTTTAAGATGAGTAAATAATTTGTTTACATTCATTGTTTGTTCACCAGTTCAGTCTTGTGGACTAGGTTGCTTGTGTGTGATGATTATTTTTAAACATGGTTAGATTGAGTTCAGTGTACTGAATTTGAGTTTTGACTTGAGGCATTTTGATCTACTGTTAGCCAAGAGCCTTCTTACAAAACTTATTTTGTCAAATTGCCATTAAGCACGGGACTTCTTTTCCGCTACATCAGTCTCGAAACAAGACTAACCGGATTTTCCCTGTAAACCGATCTTAGTGGATGACCACCTTCACCTAAAAAACTTTAATAACATCACAAAGTACCGGTTTCCCGCCTGAGCAGTTTCCTCCTTAACACCCAAATAAAGTGTTCGTCCATTAACCCCACTCCATTTATCAAAATGCCTTTTCTACTTTTCTCTGTTTGAAACACGCATCTCGACAACTTGCAGATGTTTTTACCTACGTACCGCGACCTTTTTGTGAAGTACACCCTCTCGATCGGTTAGGTACAGAAGCCTTTAAAGACTGGATTAAAAGTCATGTCTAGATCTCTTCAAGAGGTTCTGTTCTCCCGCACGATTTATCACCATCATCCTCTGTAGTCTTTACACCCAACCCCGTCTCAACTCTCTGTGTGGGACCAACACTAAGCTCTTGGTTGCAATGGGGCAGTCGACTCCACTGCAGTCCAGGTGCTTGTTCTCCTTGGGCAATCCTATCACAGCCTATTGGATTGACCAAGGGGCGGTAGATTAAAGAGGAGGCCGCCCAAGTGAAGAACCTATTGTTGAAATTCTGAAGTGGGATTTGAAATCACTCGAGTCAAGGGGTGACAAACTAATATCTTTAGGGACAAACTGTTGACTCATTGGTAAGATTTGAATCATGACGTCAACATACACCAGGAATGTCGAGAATTACAATCGATATGTGGGGAGTGCAAACTGCAGGCCCTAGTGGGTCCACATGACTAAAAAGCGGTCTAGTTTTGTATAGAAATAATAAGCATATTCAATGTTATTTTGAAAATGGCTTTATTACCAAATAACACAATCCATAAAGAAGACATTGTTCGTAAAACAACTTCTACTTTTCTCAGCTTTATTTATAGTCATTATAGATATTTAATGGAAAATCCAATATAAAAATGGCAGAAATCGACCACACCTTTTTTAGTTTTCACCAGGTTTGTTCCATTTTATTTCCCATTCGCAATATGATAACCTGGAGCAATTGCACTGCACTGATCGTCAGCAGATCGTAATCGCGCCATCTGTTGACTTTCATTGTTAAGTTCCCCATGCAGTGGTAAACATCTTTGGATTGGAGCTGAGGACATTCATCCCATTCCAAAAGTTTTTAACAAAAACATCAGATACATTAGGTGATCCTGATTATGAGAGGGAAAAAGGGAAATACAGCTCATGGTTTCTTATGTCAGGGATGAGACTGTATGAACACAATCCTGAAAATGGATAAAAGTTCCCACTTTATGAGGGTACATGTACAAATAAATCAAATAGAATTGCGGCAAATAGATACCTGAAGGTTTGGTCACAAGTCTTTCATCCCTGTGATAGCAATTTCACCTCTTTCAACAAAAACTAAAATGCAGGGAGACCAATAACAAATCCTGAAACCAGGAAACAATCTAATGAATCACTCGCCTGTATGTGTTTATTTCAATTTGATTATCGCACCTTTTCAAGAAAACCTATACAGGCATCACGTTTATAGAAAACAAGCTTTTGAAACAGCCTTACTGACCAGTACCTCTCATAGATCATGCCTCTAGTTCAAAAACACTTTCTTTTAAAGATCGGATTGTGCATGCTTTATTTTATCATCAAAAATGTTTTCCTTTTGATTGAAGATGTGTTAGGAAACTGTGATTGGTTTCTTTTATAAATCCTCGTCTTTAACTCTTCTAAATCTGTCCTGATCACAACTCTCTGTATCAGTGAACGACTTCTTACTAATTGTTATCCAAGAGACAATGCATCTGGCAACATAACAAACAAGACATAATGAACAGAACTGTGGTTTAAGACATTATCATCCAGTAATGCAGCTCTTAATGTGGATCCTTTAATTAACAAAATGTCAAGAAGATCTTGTTGACTCATGAATGAAAGGCGTCACCTGGATTCATCAACAGTCAATTGAAGAATACAGACTTGTCATTACACAACTAATCCTCTTGCCTCGTCAGCTTTCTCTGCCTCCAGTGCTTCCTTGATCACAGTTTCCCTCTCTATGAAGTATTTCTTGAACCATTCTATGTGGTCATGTTTCTGCAGCACTGTGAGGTATGGATTTTTACTCAACCCAACACAAACCAGTTCCATAAAGTTAATAATTGGTTCAATCTGAGGAAGATCTTCAAGAAGATGGTCAAAGAAAACATGCTCATGAAAACCAATCGCTTGCTCCTCCTCAAGACCTGAAATACAGATAAGAAAATTCAGAAATCAAGTAATTTTGAGTTATGATCTTAAACATTAAATTAAGTCAAAGAAGTTGTAAATCTAGCATGACACTGTAGCATAACCACTGTAAGATCTATCAATCAGCCAAGTCACATGTACTGTCTATGCTGTGACAATTGAAACTACTCATACTTTTAATATTAAGAATTTCATTTTGTCACCAGAAGGATGAAAATAATGTCATGTTTTAATCTCATTCCTAGGCACATCTAGATCCATTAAGGTAATGTGCTGTATCAATAGCAACTACATATTCACAAAGTGATTCAAAATTGTCCGAAACACTAGGGGGTAAACTGCAGAAACTACCCACCTTGTTCATTGTTGATTGGATAGTGCCATAACTTCCCCTCTTCAGTCCATTTGATCATTTCCTCAAATCCATGGTTGATTGTTGAGTGTGACAATGCCCTCAGCTTTTTCTTTTCCTCCTTATCCCAGAGCGTCAGGACATCAGTCTCTATGTCAACTAACGCTGTTTATATAAAAGATATACAAATAAATATATAAAAAGTACAACTGTTGTCAAGAGGATGGGTAGCATATGGATAGTTGAGCTGTAACGTTACATCCTTCATTGTTGAACTGTTTGAAAGTGTTATCTCTATGATTTTGGTATTGTGCAGTGCGTTTCTTCAGCATCTTGCTTTACTGCCTCAGTGTACAAATACCAACCTTGTGTCTCGGGAGCTTTACCAGATGATACTTTGAATAAGTTCAGTCTCTGACGGTCAAATAACGTCCTCCTATGGAAAAGCAAGAAAATTCACATGCGTTTATTTTGTCATTGATTCTGTATTCTTCAATAACTTGAGAAGTTTAAACCTTTGTAAGATGAATTAATCTTATTTGCAGAGCTGCCAACTCTCCCTGATTCTTCAGAAAGTTCCCTTAAAATAAACCAATCTTTCCATGTTCTGATGAACAAATTTGAAAAACTTCCTGATTATGGAAACTTGTTCTCTATTATGTTTAATGTAATTCTAAATATCTCCCTGATTGTTTTACAAAATCTCCCTGAATTCAAGATGCAAATGTTGGCAGCTCTGTATTTGCCCAAATTTGCAGACTAAAGCAACATGTCAGTTGTCTGTGTTGTTTTCCTCCATAAATAAAGCTCTTACATCTGTTGTCTTTTATATGGCTCTGGTTTTTCACTTCGTCTTGATTCTTCTCCAAACTGGTTCCCTAACATTTCTGTTAGTGCTCTCTCATCACTCGCTGTATGTTCTACTTTCTTTTGTATGGTTGCTTGCTTCTGGACTTTAATCCCAGATAGAATTGAACTGTGGGAGAAGAGCAGAGAAATAATACAGTTGCCTGTCAATGGCAAGTGCCACAAATTTAAAGTGTCCTGACAGAAAAATGTAGAATTAAAGTAGATTAAGCAGGTGGGAGTTATGCTCAAGGTACTTAGTGGCTGCGTAAAGTGAAGCTAGATGAAAGTCCATTCCCCAATGAAGAAGGGGTAATAGTAATATCATGAAGCTTTAAAGTTTCTCAAGATCATCTTTCAGGTACTTATACATGTCATCAAGACCCTTCATCAAGGACACAAATTACAATACTTTGAGATTCAATCTAAATCAGATTAAAAAGCTCTCTACATGTCTAATAGTAAAGCAATGGAGTTTGGCCTTTCACAAATGACTTGACCAATCATGTACTGCAGAATCCTTCCTCTCCTCCTGGTTATCTCAATGTATTAAAAACAACATACCTAACTGCATCTAGGTCTCCCTGTTGACCAGCTGCAGTTGCCTCATCATGCCTCCGTAGCTGTTTCAGTAAATCTGACTCAACAACTTCCTTCTCAGGGAAAATCTCAGCTACTTTGGTAACAGTCTCCATCACCATTTTCTGAATGATCTCCGGACTGAGAAAGTAGAAGGGAATAGATACACACACATTGTTTAGAAAGTACACCATTGTTTGGCATTTGAAATGATCTGCAAAGACATCCGAATGTAAGGCCCTTGATATGAGAGAGCTGATTGGCAGTAATGAAGATCTTGATAAAAAACTGCAAAAATCAATAAATAATTGTAAATTTCAACATTAGGAAAACGTTATGTGGCAGCAGACTAAGCAGGAAAATGTCCAATGTTTACTTAGTTCTGAGCATGAAAACATTTCCAAGCACAATAGATTTACCTGGTAAGTCTGCTGCCACCTAGTGCCCTCCAAAAATCTTCCATTCTATTCCTAAAGTGCAATAGCATCAGTTGTTACCTTTGAATGTCATCACTTGAGCTGTCTCTTTCATCAGCTTTCTTCTCCTTAAGCTGAAGAAAATCAGCTGCAGCTGACCTTAACCTTGTTGACCTCCCAACTTTTGAATCTAAATTCTTCATAACCTTTAACCCTGTGAGGGTGCTGAGGAGTTTGTCAGCTGAAATATTATGACTCTTTGGTGGAGTCTTTGGTGACGACTCATTATTATTGCTTTCCTCATTTTCTTTCGGGGAGTCAAGCCTGCCAGTTGTTGTGTGTACACATCTGGAGATGTTAAATCGTGCCAAAATCAAAGGCCTGAAAATAAAACAAAATTGCAAACACTAAAAATGCATTCTATTTTACAATCAATAGTAGGAGAAATTGCTTACATTACAATGATAATTTATTATTTAAACCAAAAAGTATGTTGACAACATGATTAAGAATTCCCAGACTTTTGCATAGATTAGTTCTACTGCATCTAGTTGTGAAAATCATATTCCTTGATCCTTTGCATGGTTGTAGTACAGTGGAACAAGAGTTACGATTATCGCAGCTTGACTGCACCCAAAGGGTTACTCCATTGATTTCTGTAGCCACCAACCCCTGTCCCAAACAAACAAACAAACAAACAAACGGCCAGAACTACACAATTGATAATGATATGTGCATTAGTAAAATTATAACACTAACACTACAGTACACTTAACACTGAAACACTACAGCAGTATCAATAAATCATCTTAATGTTTAACTTTTACAGTATTTAGTGTTTAACTTTAATGATATTTACATTATAATGCTGCTCTACATCACTAATATTCTTGTATGGCTACACACGTGTGGAGCGGCGTAAGTCAAGCCAACAGGTAATGCACATATCAATTGTAATCCCGGCCCTGGGGGACCCGGGACTAACGGGGACTTGGCCGGGGATGTAAAAAAGGCTTGGCGTGATAGTCCCTGCCTACTCCTAGAACTATGAGGTTCATTCCGCTATCGTCTCCATTACCCTCATAGAGTGACATGTACAAAATCCTATTCAAAACTTTTTTCCCTTCACGTTTCTGCACCAACAGTTAATTTCCCAAACCGGATCTCGCCAAAATTAGGCTCTATGTGTTCCTTATACTCTCATCGAGGTCGGGTTGGGTCCAGAAAGTTCATTTTGAAAACTTAAAAATGTTTAAAAAAGATAAATTCTTACCGTCACCTGGCTCCCATTCACACAGTGTTATAACAAAGATGGCGCTGATGTTGCGTTAGGATGTGTACAAAATCAACCAACGGTTGTGCGGGACCAGTGTTGATGCATACGGAGTACCAGTTTGTTTGGCAGACTGTAAGCGAGTGCAGCAAACAGCCGTAGGAATATCAATTTCGACAGCGCACGCACTTGCAAAACTGCACACAACGCTTCATTGAACTCCATTTTGTTTTTCTTTTTGCACTTACATAACATAATCGTATTACAGCGGTCTGCAAACTTTCCTGTGCTGCGGACCATGTGCGTGCGCTGTCAAAATTGTTATTCCTACGGCTGTTTGCTGCACTCGCTTACAGTCTGCCAAACAAACTGGTACTCCGTATGCATCAACACTGGTCCCGCACAACCGTTGGTTGATTTTGTACACATCCTAACGCAACATCAGCGCCATCTTTGTTATAACACTGTGTGAATGGGAGCCAGGTGACGGTAAGAATTTATCTTTTTTAAACATTTTTAAGTTTTCAAAATGAACTTTCTGGACCCAACCCGACCTCGATGAGAGTATAAGGAACACATAGAGCCTAATTTTGGCGAGATCCGGTTTGGGAAATTAACTGTAGGTGCAGAAACGTGAAGGGAAAAAAGTTTTGAATAGGATTTTGTACATGTCACTCTATGAGGGTAATGGAGACGATAGCGGAATGAACCTCATAGTTCTAGGAGTAGTCCCTGCCATGCCCCGCTACTGCATGCCCGGCCGGGCGGGGCACTTGTTTTTGTACATCCCCGGCTATACACTGGCCCAGGCATGCGGGGCATTTATAACAACCCCCGCACGATCCCGGCCCCGGCATGCAGGGCATTTAATATATAACAACCCCCGCCCCGCACGATCCTAGCCCAGGCAGCGCATGCGGGGCATTTATAACAACCCCAGCACGATCCCGGCCATGGGGGCATTTATAACAACCCCCGCACGATCCCAGCCCCGACCGACATGCAGGGCATTTGTCACAACCACCACAAGATCCCCTATTGTCCCGGTAGGGCGGGGAAACAGATGGTACAACCTCGGCCAAGTCCCTGCTATTTTCCCGGTAGGGCAGGGAAACAAATTGTACAACCTCGGCAAAAAGACCCCGCTATTGCCCCGGCTAGCGGGGCACGGTTTTTGCACATCCCCATCTATCTCTGCCAAAGTCCCGGGTCCCCCAGGGCCGTGACTACACTACAGTGATACGTGCATAAGCGGGGGGCTACCCCGGCAGCTGCGCTGCGCTGCGCGGCGGAGGCTCCACGGACGGCCCCCGCTCTTCTGCTGCTCCGGGGCCCTGCATTTCACAACTGAGTGCAGCCAAGGGTCCTGCTCTACTCTGCCTGTCGAGAACTTGAGGGTTTAAACATCGCAACTATCAAGAGTAAGTTCTCACAAGTTAGTGGTGGTGATTAAAATAAGAACTTACTCGTGTTTAACACCGTAGATTAGAGGAATTCTCCGCCAAATTCTGCTCATATTGCAGGACTTTTCGAGCAGCACACACACATGAATGACATTACATGTATCGACAGATACCAGACCATCACTGTACAAAACCTATAACAAAAGTGTTCCCCTCACAGCCCCGAACCAGACTAGATGGAGTCTTTATTCGTTCCACCTTTAATCTTAAAAAATAAATTACAAATTAATATTTGTAAATATATAATTAATGTTTTTTAAATAATAAAAACTGACTTTGCATTTTTTATTTGTGACAAATTAATACAAGTATTATATAAAATTAGTTTATGAGAAATTTAATTTGAATTGAAGTGAAAGAGGCTAAAATGAAAATGGCGACGTCCATAAAGAACTCGGAAGTTAAAATTAAACTAAAACTGAAAATAAGATACGTCTGTCAAAAAACCATGTCGAAATTACTTTTCTTTGAGGTACTTGTCATTCTAATACACCTTGGATGTACAGAGGAAGAGTTCATTAACACTTCGGAGACTTTCAATACGCCTGGTACAATTTATGAAGGAAGTTATCTTGTTGGAAATAGTACGGAAAACCAATCTGTAGGCAGTGCATACGCAGTTCATCAGCAGCGCGCACAAAAACAGGATGGACTGAAAATTAGCTATTCCACTGAGGAGATTGAGAAACATTTCATTCCTGTTTTGGACGCAGATTGTCTACAAATGTTACAGGATTATGCAAGTGTGTCATCACGTGTTGTCTACTGTGCTCTCGCATTTTCCAAGCCATTGCTGTTTTGCGAAACTTGTGTCGACGTTTTTATAGAAGCTAAACAAAAATTCAAGGAGATAGAAAATGTGAGAAATACTACTTTTTTTATATTGTTATAGTCAAATTGATGCCTACTTGTACCCTCCTGGTATAATACTTAATAGAGAAGAGCTTGAGTTGAGTTGCTCTAATTTGTGGGTGATTCCGTTTCTTCATTGAGGTTTCTTGGGCCATTTCTTGTTTTTTTTACAAACATGGTAAATATTTACTTACTAGAATATTACAAAGACAACCTCAATTTGAATGATTGAATGTGATTGTGACAATTCCACAAATACAAAATATTGCTTGTTCTGTTAGTGCTATTTATCTATCAGTCACTGATATTGATATAAAATGATAAACTGAATTTGTAAAAAACTGAACACAAATTTCACTCTGCTGGAGAAGAAACTAATTGTTGATGTTGCCTTGAACAGAAAAGAATATCTTTTGAGTTTTACTAAATAAGTAAATTGCCTTTTTTGAAGTTTTTATTATTATTATTATTTTCAATGGGGGGGGGGGGTCATTAAAATTATAGATTTCTTACATGCATGGCAATTGTAAATACTTCTCACTGTTATAATTCTCACTCGGCTCAATACCTTTTGTCTTTACTCTTGTGTACTCAATCTAGCTGTCAACATGTGATGGACCATTGCTGAGATCTGATCGAGTGCAAATACTTAGAAAGACTCATGAGTTTTTAAGAGAACTATGGGACAAGGGCAGCTGTAAAAGTAAGAATAATAATTTTAGCTTAGTTTTCCCCTCGTGCATTCATAGTGGATCATTGCTAGTTGTGTCATGTGATACCCTGTTTACATTTTATTTACAACAATGCATCAGTCATAATTTTATAAGATTGCTCTGTTTAAGCACTGATAAAAAAAAGTTCAACCTTTCAGCTGATCTGGTGATTTTTTCTATTTTCAACCGTTTTAGTGCCAAAACGAACTGAAAACACTGATTGGGTGTCCTAGGCAGTTTTTGTTCAATAAGAAACTTTCTTGTCTGAATAATAACGTGATTTGATAATGCACAACAATGATTGTAATTTGTTGTTTTATATCATAGACTGCTTCAAGGACATAGGCTCCTGTGAGAAGAAAAAACAACCATCCGGGTGCGAAGTGAAAGATGATGTTGTAAAATTCCAACAACACATCAACGAAACACTTTCCTGCTTTGATAAAGCATCAGCTGTAAGTTTCTTAGATGAGTGAGATTCTTTTATTATTGAATTTGCCCAACCTGTATAACATCCACTAGCCCTAGATCCTTTCACTTTCAGTGAACATCACAGAGGAAGAGTCCTGTATAGGGCTTAATATCCACCTGTGTTTTAATACTCAATTCAACTGTCTCCCAAATAAGACTAAACTTAAGTGTGTGTGTGGTGGTTTTTGTGGGTAAAAAGTAATTAATGGCCACACAAATCTAATTACAGTGCATGATGTACTATTCTTTGTAGTTATTTTTGTATTTTGTTTACAAGTAAGTTTACTTGTAAATAAGTTATACTTGGTGTATTAGATGAAAGTATTGAAATTGTATTTTCCCTTTATTTTGTTGTCAACAGAGTGGTGAGAATGTTTGCATTAATTGTTCTGTTGTATATCGGAATCTGTGCAACTTCTTCTCATCCATGGGTGGCGTTGAAGATATATGCATAGATTGTGTTGAACAGGTAGGCAAGAAACGTTTTTTTAAATCTTGTTTAAACCTTCTTCAAAAAAATAACAAATAAATTAATTAAATACACCATTCTTTGATATTCATCAGATGAACAGTACAAGAAAGGTATGGAGTACTATTTACAACTGCACTAACGCTAAGAGAGATGTTGTGTCTGTAGTTTCCATCAGCATGTTTTTCTGCTCGCTCCCTATCTTCTTCTACTTTGGATCGAAAGTCCATACCACAAAAACTGAACTCAAATTGATGAAATGTAAGTATTTTAGAAAAATATACCCCACCTACTCTGGTACTGCATTTGTTATCACTATTGACCCCATAATCTCTGTCATGTTACCTATTCATCTTGAATAGATTTTTTAGGTTGATCTGAAAGTTAACATACACAAGACTGCACTTGCCACTTTCCTTTATTATATAATGGTTTATAAAGCAGTTTCTTATAAACAACTTTAAAAAATTGCTCTCATTCTCAATTTCATGTAATGCCACATTTCCATCTTTGAGAAATGATAACACTTTGATAACTTTTAAAACTATTATTATAATTGTCATATATAATCATTAAAAATTACTAAATATAAACACATGTTGTTCTTGAATTGTGTGACTTTCAATGATTGATCTCTTGATAATGATTATACTTTGTCTCAAATCTGCAGTAAATCGAATGAACAAGCCTCATGCAACAAGGCAGAGCCTACCAACACTACCAGAACATGGCGAGGACTTCCTCACGAATGACAGAACGTAGCTAGAGACAAGGAATTTTTTTATTATTCTACCTTTTGGGAAACTGATGTTGCATGCACATACTTCAATGCACACCCAGAAAAGTTGATCAGTTACATTGAAACAGCAGATTGGTTAACTTAATTTTACTTCTTTACTTCACTTGAGTTTCATGTACAAACTATAAAAGCAAAGCAACTTTTTAATATTGGCGATATATAAAAATCATAAGAGAGATTTATATACATGATGTTGCTGTAAACCTTATTAAGAATGATATAAATAATAGTATATATATTTTTACTACCGTGTTTTGAAGAAATTGAAACAAGATTTCTTGGAATGGTTTGCTCTGTTACCATCTCTCATAAAAGTGTGCTGTTCACTCTTCAACTTATTTGAGCGCAATCAACAGTACTAAAATAACTCGCATCAAAATTTGATTTTATGTACATATTTAATTTTGTTTTATTTCACACATTCTTGTATATGCAAAATTTACAAATTTGTACAGGCTTACAAAATAAACAGTGATTACTGATATGAAAACACAATTGCAAGACAAAACTATTTTGTTATTTATTAACATGTATTCCCCTCTGAAACCTACCAAGTGTTTTATATGGTTGATATATCTTTAAAGTCTCATCGGGTTTTTTTTAATAAGGAGAAACCTGTCTTTCATTGAACACCATGAAAGTGAGTTCACTAAAATATCACGCTGTCTTAAGACTGTTGATACTAACATCGTCATCAGATTACATGTCTGCCAAAGATTCAACAATTATTTGTGAATGACATTTACCAAAATTTCTAAAAAATATACACTTGCTGTACATGTACTCTATATACATTTATCCTATGGAACAAGTTTTTTTCAAATTTTGAGTTCTTTATCAGAATGATTCTTTGTTATTTCTGAAAGGGAAACGGTGATAATTGATAACTAAAATTTAAAAAAAGTTGTTTCATACTAGGAATCAGTCTTAATTGTTTTCTTTTCTACAATCTCCGATTACAGATGTGAAAGAATAAAACCGGATTCATAACTGTTTTTTCTAGTTGACATTTTGAAGGAACAAAGCATGGTGTCTAGAGACCTTTAACCTTGATAATTGAATACTTAGTTTAGGATGACAGGATCTGTTAATGTGTACTTGTTGATGGTGATTAACAAACCTAAAGTCCCGCTGTTGTTTAAGTTCATTGAATATTCGTTTACAGTACATAACCGTCAAGATATTACTGAAGTGTGTACATTTCACCGACAACCATTTCTTGCATTCATATATGCAATTGCTTGATCAAAAATTGCCCCAAATTTATTCTTTTAAAACATTCTCACATCAACCAACTTGCTAAACCTATACTCTTGGATAAGTTAACAAAATAAAAATACAATACATTACTTTATTAGAAGAGTAAACAGATGACAAAAACTTGCATAGAAAAGTAGAAAACAAGATACTTAAAGCATTAAAACTAAAACAAAAATATAATCAGCTTAATATTAAAACATGAACATTGGTCACTAACATTAAAGATTGACTACATACTTTTTTTTTTTAAACATAGTCCTTGTAGATAACGTGAACAACTGCCAAACGTAGATGAGCTTTGGTCCGTGTTGAGAGAGAAAAATGAATAATGAAATGAAATAACACATCTATGAAGGTAAAGTACTGATTTGTTCTTTAACTTTTACTAACAATTGACAAGACACACAATCTCTAAATTGTTTCTTGACAATCAGTCAGACTGTTTGAAAAGGTTTATCCTTTCTAGAATACTTGGGCAGCAGAAGCAATCCTGCCCGCTTGACCTTCGATCTCAGCTTTGTTCAGTTAGCATCTTCCGAGTGTCTGCTCTTTTTCAAACGAGCCTCTAGCCTGAAAGAAGTGACAAGAAGAGCATGAAGGAATTATTAATGATATAAAAAATAGTATTGGCATCACTTTTCAACCCTTGCAGAGTCTTTCTCAAAGGCTTAATGGCAACACAACATAAGCAGTCGGATGGAATAGTCACAATGGAGTGAAAAGCAAGGAGTAGAGAGGGGGGCAACAACCTTCAATGCAGAGTTCTACAGATATGAGATTCAACTTACCGGTGTCTGCTTTTGTTTTTCCTTTTCTTGTGGCCATGTGAGCTGCGGTGTGTCTTGCCCACGTGATTTGATGTGTTTCCTCCTGCACTGTTCATGTGTTTCTCTGAATCGCCTTCATTCTTACCATCCATCTCTGACTTGGAGGATGATGCTGAGGCGTCCCGATTACTCTGCATCTCATGCAATTCTCCTGGCAAGGAGACGAGTTGAGAAAATGACAACAAAATGTAATGAAAATACAAAATCTGAGAAGTCACAATTTCAGGAAATAAACCAGGAATAAGGAACATGTTGATAATTGGTCATGCAGCTAATAATTGCAGGCAGAAGGTGAAAAAAAAACAGCAACAAGGATAACCATTTCAATGTTGTTATGAGGAACTACAAAGAATATAACAAGCAACAGTTATACATATATTGACCATGTAACTTGTGTCATCAAATGTTTACAAAAGAGCAGGCAACTTTTGCATAGCTCAATGGAAGAAAGCAAAAACTTTAGTTATCAGTTTATGGAGATGGCACACACAGTTTAAAAAAACGTTTGACATGAAGAAAGGGGGCAAATAAAAAAACTTGCTAGTTGTAATTGTTTACAATTCTTGATTTTATATTGTATTCTTGACCCAAAAAATGAAAACATTTCTCATGACCAGTACAGTATTTTGCCTGCTAGAAAATGCACTGGAATGCACAAGGTCACTCCTTATGTAAGCAAGATGAAATGGTCGATATGCAACAAGTTTGAAAACAAACACTTTAGGAATATAATTTTTTTTAAACACAAAAGGAAAAATCTGTCCTATTATGAAAGATTATCTTAAAGAGATCAGCATGCAGAAAGTAATGAAGAAACTCACTACAATTACAAATAACATGTACATCAATAACAGAGTCATCTATAGAGTCAGTAAGACTTGATGGCAAAAACAAAACTCAAAACTCAACAAGCAACAAAACTTTCAAGAAACTAAAAGCACAACAGGAAATATGCGAGTCGTCTCACCATCAGTGGGAGTAGAAAGAGAAGAGGTAGATTGGGAAGATGACTGTGACGGTTGAGAGGACGATGGCTCTATATGAGGGTCACCAAATGGCAAAAGTCATGTAATACAGATTGCGCATTAGTTGCATGGTTTAATAACTTGTTGGATGGTGATTCAACTTCCTCTATCACAAAAGATTAAGATGACAGTTTGGTTTCGTTTAAACATTATGGCTCATTACTTATCAAGTTGTCATATCATGGTCCTCCTATTTCAAAGTTGTTGTAAATAAATGTAAGTGCAATAATGGAACTATTATTTGTATAGTTATGTAAAGTAGATTTCTGGTTGAACTTACTTTTATCTGGCATTTGCTGAGAATCTGACAAACCGAGGCAGCCCTGTTGGTATTAAAAATAAAAAATCCTATATAATAATTCTTAATTTTTTATCTTGATCTCATTCATACATAATAAAAAGAATTTCAAAGTTAGTTCCAAAATCAATGGCTTTTCTCGAACCAGAGACAAGGTCAATTAATGTATTGTGTTGTCCAATCCGTACAAAATGTACGTCCCTCCTGAATTAGCTTGCAGTAAGAGGATCCTGCAACACTGTTTTTCCCCTGACTGAGACTTACATGTGATGTAATGGACGACTTTGAGAAAAGTCTGTCAGCTTCTTTGAACTTTCGATTTCTCTTGTCTGTCTTGCTGTTTGTGTTCCTACATCACAATGAAAACAAAACATCATATTGAGATTAGACATATCTCTGACAATGCTACATGGAGCAAAATGCTGATTGTTTAGCATATTTGTGCAAACACAATGCTTAAACTGTTCTTAAAAATCAAAGGCAACTATTTCCATAAAAATTCTGTCAAAATTAAGTAAATCTACGCAAAAGGAGATTATCTTTAGTGCTCAAGTTCTCATTTTATGATAAAACAATATAATCTTAAGGATGATTATACAATTTCTTGAGTGGCCCTTACTTATTAGTTAGGTAGCGATCCCATCCTCTAATGATATTGCCATAGAGGGCAGTATCCTCAAGGTAACTTCCCTCAAAAGCGTAGATTTGTCTCTCAAGGTTAGCAAGTGTCTCCTGTCAAAATTACACAAAATGAATAAATAACATATTAATAAACTGATTACAATCATAAGCACAAAGAATGTTGTTGAATATACTGAATGCAATTAGGCATTTGAATAAAAAACAAGAAATTGTAAGATCTTTTATTACTGCATTTTTTTTGGTAGGGGGTGCACTTTTTGAGAAAAATTTGAGAAAAAAACCCAATTAATTAGCATCTGATCACCAACAGGTTACGTAACATTGTCAAAAAACCCAATTTAAATTGCCAACAAATTACAAAAATTCGTTTTTGTTTATTTAGGTAACATTTTAAATAAAATTTAAGACAAAACATTCCTTTTCCATTAGCAAGTTGATTTAGTCGCCAACAGAGGGCGCTGTTGTATACGATCGATTCGATTTTTATTCTCTACATTCATATTTTATTTGGTTTTCCTTTCTTTAACTGGAACCGATTTTACACTTACGACTATAAATAAATAGTTTTAACACAACTTTATCGGTTTATGATATTGTAATATTGTAGTAAACTCTGATGATAACATTTTTATGGGACTTTATATTCGATTGACGTCACATACACAATTTACAATACAAAATTACCCGCCATAATTCCGTACAAAAATAACGATTTCATAAGTAAGCAATGCACAAAGGACTATAAAAGCTTCATTTGAACAAAATATTAGTTACAAGGAACACACAAAACCCGGTTCATACCGCTATTTCGGCTCTCCTCTTCACCAATTCTGCTAATTCTGCTCTCGTATCAGTTTGCACCGGCAAAGCTTTGGACGACATTTTGCCCGGGTTCCCGGATGAAGCTCTTACCATAAAAGCCACTGATTGGTCAATCGACCAATTTTCTGGGCGGACCTTTTTTTCTAAGCCAATCAGAATTACTTTTACTTTACATGGCCAAGGCAAAATTTGTTATTTGACAAGATGGCGGCGCCCATCTCTAAACATTTTACACGTGTGTTAACAAACTGGAGGTAATATCGCTAATTAGTTCGTCTGCCTGTGTTGATACTTGTTTTTGAAATTATGAATTTAAGCGTTTGACACATGTGAAGACCCATTTCAATCATTTTGGTGGTCGTTTTTTTCTTTGACTTTGGGAATGGATTTTGATGGAAATGAATTCGGATATTTTTATATATTTTTTTCGTATTGTCTCAATCTCATGTCCGGAAACTAGACGACTGATATTCTAAAAAATAGTAATAACGATCGTTTAGTTATTATATTGCTTGCAACCCCCAACCGAGAGTCATTGTGTTAATTAATGAAGAATAAACTAAAGACATTTAAAATGAATTAATCATCAAGAAATTACATAATATTGACATTTCTTTCTTCACCGAACGAAGCTTCGTTTTACATATTTTGTGTCCAGAATTCCAAGACTGCTGGGTTCAGAATTGTTTATTTTTCCTTGGGTGACACTACTACCTCCATGCTACTACTAGCCCTGGTGGGACGTCAGTATCCGTTGCACTGCACTGTGTCGCCCTAGCCCAGGTTGGACTCCTCGATCCTCCTACGACCGTTGAACCATGGTTGGACGCAACGGAGGAGTCCGGCCTAGCTGGGCTAGGGCAACACTTATTTTTTTAAATAAAGTGAAAAATTTTGTCTCTGTTGTTACTTTCTGAAATATTTCATATGTGAAAACTTGCGGCCATGCGCACCCACAATACGTAGCAAGTTTGTCACACTCAGGATATCGATTATTTACAACAACTCAAGTAATATCACTAAAGTATAGTGTCAATACATTCACTTTATAACAAGTAGTACTATACCAAACTAATTAAAAACACTAATCGAATTTTTTGCTTCAGTTGACGTGAAAGTCTACGTGGAGTTCTACTCATTTTGCGCATGCTTACACATGCTCAGCCACACATTAATCGGTCCATGATGTTTACCATGGAAGCATTGACCAGGCCTAGTTTACATATTAATGGCTTGTTGTTTCTTCGTCCATCAGATTCAGTGTCTTCCGGAGACAATGCTCAACAAAAAGCAAGCCAATCAAGCCCAAGCGTCTGAAAAAGTCAAAAGTACAACCAAATCACCTCACAGAATTAGAAGTAGAAAAACCTCTCCAAGAGTTTACATCAGCATTCGCAGAAACAAAAGAGGTTGTTCGACATCAGCAGCCGGCCAATACTGATCAAGCAACAGAGTATCTGACCAACAAACTCAGAGAAGCTGTCACACCTCTATGGAAACTTTCATATAAGAAGCAACTAGACTTGAAACAGCTGAGGAATTCTAGTGTACTGTTGAACTTCACAAACGAGCTGATTAAACAAGAAGCTGCAGTTGGCTCAACAGAAACTCTTGACAGAACAAGGAACTATGATGGGTTGTGTTGCCATCTGGAGAGAATAAAGCCATCAGTAAGTGATGTTTTCTACAATAATTATTGTACAAAGAGACTTTGTCTACATTTAGAATTGACAGACAAACCTTTAAACTACTTACTTGGATTTGAGCCATAATTAATAATGTGATGAACATTTGGATTGTCTACTCTGTGTTGTGTTAGACTTTTAATTCAGACTAATATTTTAATATGTACTTTATAGCAGTTTGCGCTTTTTAGCAATTTCCTTTCAAATTCATGTAAACTTTGTCATCAAAATATACAGTTCAAACAAAGAAACATGATAGATGGAGATTTAACAGGGAAGTGTTTGAGTGTTAAAAATCCCTATAAAACAATCTGTGTGTGGTCTTTGATCCAATCCTTAACACTGGGCTGCATATGGTGTCTTCGCTATTTATACACTCTCTTTTTAACTTGTATTTCTCCAGCCTGTTGTTGATGGTTACCGAAACAAATCAGTATTCAATGTAGGCACCGGTGCAGATGGGAGTAGGAAAACAGTCGGACTATTCATCGGAGAATGGAAAAGTAATGCTTTCTTCTTCTTCTTTTTTTTCTCTCTCATTTTGTGTGTGGTTTGTTTACTTCATTGTTTTTATCATAATGTGCTTTGATCACAACAAGCCTAACCAGGTTTTCAAATGCTAATTGTAATAACAAGGTTATTTTTGTTTCAGAAAAAAATGTTGTATGCCTCCCTTCAGGCCCGTGCCAAAACATCAGCCCAACTCATAAAAATGTTGAAAAGGTAACAATTGATTTAGTAGGATTATAAGATCGTTATTTCTGGAAAGGCTCCTTAAAGAGTTCAGTTACTGAGTTATTGTCGCCATTTTCACTATCATCATTGCCTTTTTTTATCATCACCAATATTGTCATCATCATTCTCATCAGTTACCATCACTATGTCAACATAGTTAAAATATCACAACTAAATAATCCTATATTTTACAATTTTTTAGGCTTACAAGCAGTTCCTTTTGCAGTCCCCGCTTGATGTGTCTCACAGTTTTGAGGACAGTGGTAACTGGCGAGAGATGGTTGTGCGATCCAACCATGTGGGTGATCTGATGGCTATTGTCAGCTTTGTCCAGAATGAATTAAGTGACATGGAGAAGGAGGATGCAATTCTCTCCTTGCAGGATTTCTTTGCTTATGGAGAAGGCAAGGATTGTCGGCTCAGCTCACTCTACTTTCAATCCAGGTCGGTATAAGCTCCATGTAGTTCACCTGCTTTCAGCATGACTGAGATCACGGCACCATTGCTTGTTGTTTACAAATGATTAAATGTAAAGATCATATTTTTCTCTCCCAACTCATTAACTGTTGTGATATAACAAGTCCCATAGCGGGTACTTGAGAATCAAATCGATGTGGTTGACGGGTACCCAGATAGAAAATTACCCAATAAGGTACAGCCCTAGAAACATTGGTATGATTGGTATGATACCATCTGCAAGCATTCCTATTGGTCAACTCCACTGGCTGATGAATTATGCATAATTCATTAACTTTGGTGGAGTTGACCAAAAGGAATGCTTAGAATAGAGAAATAAGGTGGGTTTGGCAAGTCGATAAAGCCCCTCGTGGCTTCCTTCTTTGTGTTGGTCTCTTTTTGCGCTGGATGCACACAATGCCACATACACATTGACTACAGGCTATCATTCATAGTTATGTCATTTTGTGTCCTCTTTCCTGAACTCCACAGCACCACAACAACAGCAACCAATAATGAGGCTCCTTATCACCTCCTTCTTGGCAAGAAACATCTCCATGAGACTCTCTTTGACCTGCAGTTTCGCATCTCCCCTGATTCCTTCTTCCAAGTCAACACTGCTGCTGCAGAGGTTCTCTATTCCACAGTCATGGACCTCTGCAGCCTGGGAGGAAACACAACAGTGTTGGATTTATGCTGTGGGACAGGCACCATTGGGCTAGTTATGGCAGATAAGGTTAGAGAGGTTGTGGGGATAGAGGTAATCCAACAGGCAGTAGAGGATGCGAGAATCAATGCTGAGATTAATGGTATGTGGTAATAGGATCAGTATTTGTTTTGTTTTTTACGTGGTGAAGTTGTGATGTCACAGCTGTAATAATTGTCTAGTTCTAATTGCCCTGTGCAAGATATCCAGCCTATTGGAGTTTGCACAGTAACAAACAGATGCAGATAGGCCTATTCAAAGAGGTTTTCATCTTGTGGTTAATACTTCAGCTTTTATAGGATTGATTCGAGAATGAAGATGTTCTACTAATTATTGATTGCACTATTAGAGTTCAGACCAATTTAAAACATAACAAATGTTTTCTCTGATTTTGATTTACCACATGATGAGATCTTATAAAATCAGAATGATTGAATTTGTTCAACGCTCCATATCTCATTCAAAGCTATATAGTGCCTTAATCTGCATAAAACAATGATCATTATAAGTTCTTACTTGTTTTTCTTACCTTTAAACAGCTATATCGAATGCAACATTTGTTTGTGGCTCAGTGGAAGAAGTGTTGCCTGACATCCTCCCTACACTAGAAGGTGCTGGTGACTTATTAGTGGTAGCAAATCCAGCCAGAGCTGGACTGCGTAAGTGCATGTATTACTATTTTATATTTTTGAGGAATATTATACAAATATTGGATGCACATGAGAGCATTGTCGAAGAATATAATTACGAGGTGAAATCTGGACTATTTCATTTCACAAGGCAGAGCCGAGTAAAATGGAAAAGCCAGATTTCACCAAGTGATTATACTCTGCGACAATGCACAAATGAAATGCATTCAATATTTGTTTTATACATAACTCCCACATAGATCCTTGTCATTTGAAAAAGTAATCAAAGCATCCAATAATTATCCATATTGAACAGGCGACACATGGTGCCCAGTGTTCCACCAATCAAATTACAAGGATCTGTGTAGTGGTGTATAATTTCCACCAATCAAATTACAAGGATCTGTGTAGTGGTGTTTAATTCTTGTTGATGCATCCTTGAACACTTCTTTCAAGATTTTTCAATATGTATTCTTTCTCAGGAATTTGAAGAACTTGTTTTTTGTGTTTGTTCTTAGATCCGAGAGTTGTGAGAATCATCAGGAATAGTCCATCCATCAAGAAGCTTGTTTACATATGCTGTAAACCAGAGGGAACAGCAGCTAAAAACTTTACAGAGTCAGTATTGATAACTTTACAACTTTTCTAAATCAACTTGTTCATTACATAGAACGTCCTTTGATGTACTCTGACAATTGATTGGTCTGGACTGGACTAGACTGGACAGACACAACATGAGCTAAAATTATTATTCAAAGTTATTAATCATTTGTTTCCGTTCATCACATGACTGGTTCTAAAAGACACCAGAAATCAAGCCTTGAAAACTTGCAGTTTATTTCATTATGGGTTTTTTGTTGTGTGTTTAATTTAATCCTTGGCAGGCGGCAGATGATCCGTAACATTCACCATCACTCCATTTGAATTATTATGCTGTCTAACTTTCTTAGTGTTTGTTTGATGGACAAACTTATCTATACAAAATACTGTAATATCTAACTATGTTCTTGTCTTCCTACCCCATTTAGCCTCTGCTGTCCCCCTACTACCAGACTGTATGGCAATCCATTCACTGCCATCAAGGCTGTACCAGTGGACCTCTTCCCCCACACCCATCACTGTGAACTCGTTCTCCTCTTTGAAAGGCCATAAGGTAAAAAGTAAGCAATAATGATGGAACCACAATGAATGTGAATGTTTCAGGTTTGTACTTCATTCAGGCTTCTAAAGGATTTCAGATATTGTATGACTGGAATATAATTATTGTATTCAGGGACAAATACTTTTTGTCCGAGTAGACTTTATGAGTGAAACCAGAAATAGTCTCGTGAGAAAATAACAACTTCAAAAAATGGTAGAAGACTCTGGTTATAAAGGCTTAGTGTATGACAACTTAAGATCTGTAATGCTTATTCGTCAGTCTTGATTCGAAGCAAGTTAAATTATATCTGACAGGAGGACATGCAAGACTTGAATAAAAGTTCTTTTTCAAGCTTTTGTATTTTATCAACATTTATTTACTCACAATAAATTAACAACTTGAGGATCCGTCTCTATAAATTAAATAATCCACATATTAAATAATCCACATGAAGTAGTATATTTACATCTGAAGTCATGCACCATATTTACACTTGGTTTGTTAGTAAAAAATATAATACATCATCTACATCATAGTTGATGTTCTAACTACTACTTACAACAAACAAGTAGTATCTTCATGCTAGGCCTACCACTTAATAAAAGACTTGGACCAGTGGTCAAGTATGTTTGGACAGGAATGTGTGATAACTGTTTTCTTGATGATGTGAGATTTACATTTCAAGAGAATTGGACGAAATTTGTGAATACTCATTCAATGTTAAAATAAAATGCTTGAAGCATTTTAAAAATAAATCAAAACAGACCTACTGCTTAATTTGTTTTATTTCTTGTTATACTAGCACTATTTCCAAGCCTGTGTTTTTGTTTGTTTGTTTCTTAGGACTGTCTTCTACCCAAATCTATCTAAAGCAAAATTGGCCTCATGTCCAAAGAGGCTGGTGCCTTTAAGACTTTGCATTACTTTTGTTGTAGTTGATGAGAAAAATTACTTGTCAATGGCATGGAAGCAACTTCCAGCCTTTATTATTGAAATAAATAAAGCAAAATAATTTACGCTGTAAAGATACTGTATACATAAATAAAGAAAATAAATAAAACAAGCAATATAGTACTGAACTTGTAATGGAATATTATTTCATCGGTGTTGGGTAAAACCCAAATAATAATCTTTATCCCCAATGCAATTATTGCATCTTCAAGAAAGTTATTCAACTGATAAAGAAAGTTATGTTTTTCTATATTTTTCCCCGATCTTGATCTGGATGTCCATTGAGATTTTCATTTTCCCTATATGCTTAATTACAGCATATGATTTGACGGCATATCTTAATATGACATAGAAGTTTTGCCCATTTCCTCTTGTGCCTTACAATATAAAATAGTCTAATGTTTTCTGGAAGTTTCAAGTATTACTCCCCATAAAATGTTTTTTATTCGAATGAATTGTTTTTATCACCTACATATATAAACCCCGTCATTAACATACGTTGTGTATTGATATTTCAAAGATCATCTTGTAATACAGTACTGTATCTGACAGTTACTGTATTTGACAGCACATTTTTGTTTGCTGCAACGAGAGACTACAGCCTCATAGTGATGTTATCGCATACAAACTTTAACAAGTTCACTGTGAGAAAACATTAAGAAGCACCCTATTTGCCAGTTACTGATTGGAATATTGATGTACTGATAAAATGTGTACAGCGCCCTCTGTGTATGGCTGTAAATCTTTACTGGCTGAGGAGTTCTAATTGATTGTCTGTCAGTCAATTTGACATTGTGTCAGTCAGTGTGTGCCGCCTAGCTACTCTGAAACATATCACTGAGGAGACGCTCAATTGGGATGTTGCCAATTGTCTCCTTGAAGAACAACCTCTCAATGAGCTTGCTACTGACTTTCCGGAGGGCGGGCAAGATAAGAAGGAGGCGACCAAAACGAACACTCCTACCAGGATAGGAATGGCGGATGTAGTCGCTTAACATAACCTGGGCTTGGTCCTGTAAAGCTTCAACCTGGTGGGGCTCTCTGATGCCATGTGTCTCTGTAAACAAATAAAATGGAGAAGTAAAGTTATTGAGTTTGAAATAAAGTTATTGTCATTTAGGGTAATTTGAGTTTTTTGTCGTCTTCTGAATGAGAGGTTAATGGTGATTACAGTGAGAGCTTTGATACTATCCATCTCGGATGGACATGGCTTGATTGTATTCTAACTGACCTGGTCTGAAGAGTGCCACTGCCTTCAGGCAAGCAAACTCGGTAAAGTCCACATCAAGAGCCCGTAGTCTGGCCACCACATCCTGCATGTACCGAATCTGGGATGTCAACCTAGCAAGTTCATCACTGGACATTTTCTTGTCTTCTCTTGGGAGATATTTGAGAAGGGTTTCCAACTCTAGAGGAACGGACCACTGACAGATGCCGAGGAGAAAGAGGTCTCGCCAACCTTCTTCAAGGAGGATCACCTGGTCAAGAGAGATGCATGCAATTAGTTAGAGGACTTCGTGTGAAATCTAGGGTATTACATCAATGTTGTACATGTTTCTTTTTCAGGAATTTCAAAACATAGTCCCACAGTGTATTCATACGCTTTTAAAATAACCTGGGTGGTTTTTTTCTACTGGACTAATTGGAATGCGTCTATCATAACAGTTTTATATTGATACAGAGGAGAAGGGGAGAAAAGCGGGGAAATAGGCCAAGTTGACAAGTGAGGAAATGAGTCAAACGAATTCTTTGAGGCTTTAATATTTTATAATATGTTTCCTGTTTGTTGAGTTTGTGAGTGGGTTTAAGTTGATCGTACACACTTCACTGTAAAGTTGTGTCTCGACTCTGTTACACTTAGTGACACGACTACCTAACTCTTAACACTTTGCATGTATACACCCATCCACTTGAGTGACAATTATTAACCAAATGGCGGGAACAATGAGTGCTTATGAATATAGTATGTAACAATTTTACTGTTGTTATGTTGCTGTGATGAATGCAAACTGGGATGACTTCTATGTCGTTACGCGTGTGAATTAGTCTTGATATTGCAGACAGCGAGTCATTTGTTGAAACCAGCTTGTTCAGTTGTTTTCCCTCTGAGCTATTGTTACTCTCCCTGGTCATTTATAACTACCATAAGTTGACAGTTAAGACATGAGCGTCAGTTGGTTTGGTAGCCACGCGTTCCTGTTTTGAATCCTTTCATAATGGAACACTCCATTGGGTTCGAAGTTTAACAAACAGTAAGTTCAGTTGTTATTAATTTTGTTGTATAGTGACATATATGTTGGTCTGGCCAGTAAGATAGAGCCGGGGTGATTCTGCTTCTGTTGCAGCTCTATGAGCTTTGTCCTGTATTTGGAAAGTGTGAAGTCTAATCTATTAACCATGTACCTGATCACGATATGGCAACAGCAGGTAGCACGGGATATTCTTGGACCACTTGACGGAGGTGAAGAGCAGGCGTGCCGCCACTTCGGGCATACTCTCCGGGCTACCTGTGGTAACAAAGAGACAAAGGTCACCGTCAAGTTGGGTTTTGAAGCATTTCTTGTCTTCCATCGCTATGAATAACCTCACTTAAATTTGATCAGCATTAATTTGTGAAAGGTTTAATTCCAAGCAGCCTTTTATCTAAAGTCCTCTACTTGAGGGATGGGGCGGGTTATGCGGTTTGTAATGAATCATTGTTGTACCTGTCATGGCCGTGTGGAACCCTGCATGAGGCCCACCCTCCATCTCTGCCTTGACTTTGGCAGTCAGGTCTAGAGCCATTGGGCTGACATTGTACTGCTCGGCTGTCAGGAGACTGTGGTAGAATGTCCCGTAGAACATGGAGGATGACACATAGGAGACCACCGCCACGGGGGTGCTACTTGTGCTGGTTGTAATGCCGTGCACATGACGGTGTGTCGACGGGTGCGTGGCGTGGACGTGGTGATGAGCGGACGGGGGGTCAGGGCTCACAGATCCAGTACTGCCGTCGTCTGGCGAAGGTTTGGCTTTTGGTTTACGGGGGCCTCGCTCGTGTTGAACAGCTGTAAAATTGAAAAGAACAAAGAGAAAATGTTATGAATAAATTCTTGACGGTTCAGTTGATTTAAGAGACAATTGGTGTTTCGGTCAGGTTGTTGAAAATTGAAGCTTACAATAACTTGTTTCTATAAAAATAGTTTACCCTATTTTATTGTATTGCATCTAGTCGTTGAAACCGAAACAATCGCGGCTTTTGTTGCTATTTTTTAACTTGGTTACTTGTGGTTGTTGTGATGAAGATGTTTTCTTAGCTGAAATTAGAACGTCGTTAAAAATCAAAGTTTGACTAAAATGTTTACCATTGTGTATTTGCAATTCACCATTGTGTATCAAACAAACAAGATTGTAATGCCTTTTGTTGAACCCAGACATTGTGACAAAACCCAGCTTGTCGGTTTGTTGAGAATCAATCAAAGCCGTTTGGCCGATGTAACACCGATTTGCTCCGAACAATGCCGAGTACAATGTTGAGCACGTGTCATGTGTTTGTTCATCTGTTCGTCCTTGTTCCTTGTTGTTAAGTCTGGCTCAGGAATGTTTTTGGAAAAAAGTTTGACTGTGGGAATTTTATTCGCAGGGGAAATTGGTTGTTTTTTGCATACCCATGGAAACACCTGTCAAGTGTATCTGGCACCCATCAAAGAATACCAGATGATATCAAAAAGCTTTTTTTAAATAATAAAATAAATAAACACTATTGAAAGACAATATATCCACTGTCCCGGTTTTTGAAGGATTCACTTTCGTTAGGGTTTCAATTTGCTGTAACTTGTAAATTCTCCGGCCCTTCCCTGCTCGAAGGGTGGTCAGTAAATGACTTGACGCCAACCCCCACCTCCACCTTCTTTCTCTGCTCTCACCATGGGCCTTGGTTAGAATCCCTGTTGGACGTTATTTCGGAATTGAAAACATTTCTTGGTGCAATTTCTGCCGAAAAGTTCAATACACGTAGAAAAAGTTCAAATTCATTCTATTTATTGTTTAAGGCTGACAGAAGATCTGATTTTGATGTATCCGTAAAACAAACCGTGTACAACCCGTGTGACTAAAAGCCTTGCTGCATTGTGGAGTTATCTTTTTGCAATATGATTCCATTTTAAAATCAATATTTGTGCTACTTTATTCCATTCCAAATTCTAGAGACACAAATGAGCCCGAGGCATTGTTCGACATTTTGTGAGTGATTTACAGAAACCTGTCCATATCAATTAAATTGTGCGTGAAAAATGTACTTTGCTAGCGCCGTCTTATGTATATTTTCTTTCCCCTGGATAAATGCCCGAAATAACCCTCAACACAGCGGTTAGCTTCGGGGCTAAAATAACCATCCCACACTAATAAAGGATGAACACTCTTCGTACTTAGAATTCAAGCTTGTGTTGATTCTCTGAGCTTTACCGTGAGGTGGTAAGACAGCGCGGGCGGCCCCAAGGGCCTGGGCCCCGTGTGTGGTTAGCCTTTTTGCGCTAGACATGTCGTGCCGTCAACCTGGGCAGGTGTGTTCACGACCCAACACCTTCTCACAATCTTGCTGTTTTTGTAATGTAGGGCCTATGTCTCTGTCTGAGGCTAGTTCATTCTGAAGTAAAATTTCATCATTGATAAAGTTGGTATACTATGTACTGACTCATTTTGTACTGTGGTATTGTTATCCAAGTTATCATTGGGTTGTCATTGGTGTTGTATTGAATTAGAAAGTTTGGCATAATAGGTGTCTTTTACTGTCTTTGCCTGAACTATTGCACAATAATTAATGGCGCCAAAAGTAAGGAACCTTCTCCTTATGTGAAGAGTTTGTGGCTTAATTTTTTAAGCAGTCAAGATCGTTATTTACCAACTCAATAAATTGTCATTAGATCTCGATCCTACACGCATGGTTTAACATCATAGGATCGGAAACAGCATGATGCCTGGTATAATAGTCCCACAAAATGAAGCTTTGATTCCCACCAAAAACCGCTCAATAGTCAACAAGGACATATAAATAATCTCATGTTTTGACAAAGATCGTCTTGTAATTGACGCGGCGGTTCGAAGTCGTCGTATCCGCATACTGTTCTTGACCGTGTCTGAGCCACTCTTGCCCGCCGTTATTTTGACAGCCAGCACCGGTGATCCATTTCAGCGGCTTGATCGTACCGTCGCTCGTGTAAATCGTCCCCTGGGTATCGCTCTAAATTAAACTTCTATCATTGGATTACTTCATCATTATTGACTTATTATTAAATTAGCTCTCTGTCATGGAAACGATTTTCATGCCGCATGCTTTCAGGCATGATTTCTTCCCGCTTAAAGGTCTTTTACATTCCTTCTTATTGGATTATTTTTCATTACAAGACTCTTGTTATTATTCTATTTTTTGAATAAAGCAAGAAAAGTGAAAACGAGATGGGTAACAATATTAGATTCATGTTGACGCTGAAACTAAAGATGATGGTTTCATTGTTAAGATGAGGCCCTTCTCTGCTGTAGGCAAAATGTGGCAACAGGGGTGCCACGCCTTCATTGTTTTGTTCTTAGTCAGCCTGTTTGTTTAACTACAGTACATTTTATACTTAATTGTATGATTCAAATTTGAAGTATAGACTTGGACAAGTTTTCAATAAATGTAAGAGTGTGTCGGGGTGGTGCGTGTTCCCGTGCACTGGAGACAGGAGTCACAACTTACGCTGGCTAGCCGCCCACCCAAGCGTGGCCAAGCAGCAACAGTGCACTCAAGCGGACAATATCGTTTGCCGCCTGTCTCAACAGTCTGGCTTTTAAGAAAAATACCGCAGTGCATGATGGAGGACTTCGCGTATCTCTTTTGGCGGGAGATGAAGTGGGTGGGCAGGGAGATTACACGCGCAATTATTTAGCGGTTGTGTAGACGTGTGTGCTACATCAGCATCTGTCTTACGCGATGTAAGCACCGGAACCCCTAGAGCAATCCAAGGGGTAGAGGGGAGGGGTTTATGTCGCATCTTCAACCCGCAGGTATAGTTTAGTCGTCACCGCTCGAGCCTAAAAAGGCTTTGCACTTTTTGGGGAGGGTTGCTGTAAGTGTGCCAAGACTAACCCTAGAAGAACTAACTACCAGAAAATCAATGCAGTAATTAATGTGAAATCTGGACGTCGCCTGATGAGCGGCAATACTGCCGTGTCCGAGCCACTTTGTCGCGGTGTCGATCCGCTCATCGGGAAGTGCAGTCCTACCCTGTATACTATAAGGGCAGGTGTACTATATAATATGGAAGTATTCGCTAGATTTGTAGAGATTTTACAGCATTTACTTGTGATCTTTTAAGTTTTATTACAAGTTTACACCATGCACATCCAGTGAGTTTCTTGTTAATTATTTTATTTAAAGTAACTTTACCAAGTTTGTTTAAAATGCATAAATACAAAGACTGGAAAGAATTTCACACACACAACATGTTTGCAAAAATGAAGTTTGAATGATTCAACCTCAAAGATCAACTGAAACCAGTACAGCAGTGACCCAATGTTGAACTTTTATCTTGAGCGTCGTGTGGATTGGTCCCATCACTGTATTTATTGTTCACTTTATAAATAATTTATCAGTCGCAGCACACGTTTGTTTGTACCACCGCGTCTTTCTTTTCTTTTTTGTAATGAAAATAAAAAGAACAATTGATGTTCAATATATCCTCACTTCCATCCCAATATGCCCATTGAGTTGGCTTTGAATTTTGGAGTGGTGCTCGAGAGCCTAAACCGCTGCACGTGCAAGCCAATACAAAGTAACGTTTTAAAAGGATGCACTTGAACGCCCATCATTGACACAGCCTAGCCGTTCCCACATGGATGTTTTATAGAAAGAGTTTTCATACACCAATTTATACACTTTATTCTTGAAGTAGAACAATAGAGTGAGAGGGATTTAATATTCATTTATCCCATTTTGTAAATTGACTTTAAAATTGAACAAGTTTCTTGTAGAGAGAAATAACAGCTTAAAACATCCCCAAAAGGCCTTGCCATAAACTGCAATGTTAATGTAGATTAAAGTTCACATTGTTGTCCCACCATTCCGACTTAATTAAGTATGAAGTACTTTTTTTCGTAGTCATACAAATAGCTGTTGTCTCTAATTTTAGTAGTTTTTAGGGTGATTAATTGGTACTAATTTTACTGAGATGCTTTTTAAGGGAAGCTGTTGTACTTTTTCAATTTTGCCTGACAGCAACAGCTGCTGGCCCAAAATTAAAAAGTTTGAAGCGATGACTGTTTTTGTTCGGGGGGGGGGGGGGGGGGGAGTAATTTGTCTGTGTGATCTTTGTGTCCGGCATTCGGAAAAGGTTGTATGGGGTATTCATTTATTGCGGGTGGGGGAAGGGGTGCTGATATTGTTTTGTCAAATGTATTTCCAGCAGGCACTCGTTTTTGTATTGTTTTTATTTATTAATTTTTTTATTTATAAACATTTATTTCATCGTTGTCCATTCATCTCATATAAATCAAATACATAGTTTTAACATTACATTCAGTTATACAATGACCTATTTATGGTAAAGTAGGCTATTACAATGTATACGTAATATAAATATTTGATTAATAGCAATTTTGTAATAAGCGGTAGGACAACAATTAGGTTCAGGTGAAGCCATGGCTTTTGTTCCTTAACCTACGGACAGACGAACACAAAAATAACAGCACCAGCACATATTGTACAGACAATAGACTTGACAGACAAACACAACAACGGCTAATGTAAGGTGTGTTGAAAGATAACATAACCTATAGGCAATGCAGAAACATTCATAATCTATGAATATGCATCAAGTAGTTGCTTTTTCAATTTTCTTATAAAAATAGGTAGAGTAATTGATTTTTTAATTGAATTACTCAGACCATTCCAGAACCCAACTCCACGTTGAACTAAACTCTTTTGGTATAATGATGTTCTTTGGCGGGCAACAAACAAATTTGTCTTTGCAGTACTTCGAGTATTGTATGAATGGACTTTTGAAGTTAAAGTGAAAAATGAGCAGCTTGGTAATGCGTTAGTTATAAAATTATACATAAATTTACCCAAATTAAGATGATAAAGGTCGATGATTTGTAATATTTTAAGATTGAAGAATAACGGAGCTGTGTGTTCGCGAAAACCAACATTTTAATAGTTAATATTCATTTAGGCTCCTTTGGAATAGATACTTCGCCGTCTGCTTTTGAAAACTGCGACATATTTTCAAACAAAAAGGGGTAGGGGAGAGCATCATAGCCTGGGGCGTGTGCAATGAATAACTTAGTGAAGCACAGCAATGTACGGTCCGGTTTATAGTATATTGTTTGGAATGGTATACTTCTGATATGTGGAGGTCATCGGTTGCTAATCTACTCTAAAAATGAGACTTCCGCTTCTCAAAATGCTATTCTATGATTTCAACCAATTTAAGAAGTTAAGTTCAGATATTTGCGTTTTGCCATGTTACTTTTTATGAGTCTCGATGAACATAAATGTGCAATCGTTTAATTTGTTCAATATTTCTTTGTCTGACAGAAAATCCAAATCACTCTTTCTGAAATTCATTTTCCAGTTATTTCTATAACATACTGCTGGAGCGTGTAATTTTCGGAATATAAAGTAAAAATTGCATGTGATCTCGCTCGGTCTCTCTGTGTCGTTGGTTTTTCAGGTAATTTTGTTATTCTTGAACCGCATGCTCCACGCCATACAGCCAAGGCCATTCATACTTCAAAGCCGAAGTCAAAATTTTATATTATATTTTTGTCCATAAATTCAGTGCTTCCCGCCCAAAGCTAATTTCGAGGAATACTCTGTCTTCACACCTTGGTGTGAAACAGCGGTCTCTTGCTCTGACCGTTGCGTCTCGCGCTCGCCTGCTGCAAACGTAGAGTCGACTTTTATTAAAAATTGGAAGCCCTACTGAGTCGACCAGATACGGTGTTGGCGTAAGTCCCCGACCGCGCTTGACAAATAAACTAGGGCCAATAAGCAGAATTTTTATAAGCTAATGTTTTTTCGTTAGCAGTTTTATACAGACAACCAGTTTGCGGAACATTTGTAGGCTTTTATATAATAGTTTGAATGGTAACCAACAAAACTTGCCTACCAATGTCAGTGGTACACAATCCGTGGTGAGGGTTTGGCTAAGCTAATTAGGCCCCCCCTATTGAATGAAATTGCCTGACGATGATTCCTCTCATGGTTTAACTGCTTATAGACAGAACAGGGTGGTAATCACAGATACAGATTCTTGCTTGTCGTTCCCTTTTACTGCTAGCAAAATCTTCATGGTACAAACTATGAGCAGTATAGTGCATAATCAACTTGTCAATAGTGTGAAAAGTGCAGGAACTTGCTATTTATTTTTGCCGATGTTAATATTAAGCGCGATGTGTGATGGTGCGAATTCAGTGAAGTGGATGATAATGTGCATGATTACGGAGTAGATACAGGCGGGGATTTGGACGAAGGTGACGGGGAAGGGCCCGCATGTCAGACGGTTGCAAAGTTAATTGAATATTTGTCCGCGAAGAATTTAGTTTAATACTGCTCCTATCGATTTTCAGCAATCTGAAGTCGGAAAATCAGCGTGTTTTACCAGTAATGACAGTCAGTTTTCTTCAAAATCTCCAAAATGAAATCCTTTCTCACAAATATTTCATTTTGTGTACAATATTGTTTAATTTGGTGATGCAATGAAGGCACCAGGTTCTTATGGATTACTGAGTAGTATATGCGTGTGTTCATTATTTTAAAAAGAGAAGCCGACTTTAATTTCAAATCACTTGGTTTATCACATGAAGCAGCAAAATAATATCCTAATTTCAATGATAATAGTTAGAACTCACCATCCTTGTTCATGTGTGCATCAAAGCATTTCTGCAGGCGGCACGCCCTGCACTGGTTGCGATGGGTTTTGTCAATAGGGCAACAGCCCCCACCTTTGCCCTGTTGTTTGCACGTGTACACACGGTTCCGGTGGATGGACCGCTTGAAGAACCCACTGCAGCCGTCACAGGCGTACACACCGTAGTGCTTGCCGGAACTACGGTCACCACACACCTTGCATGGGATGTCTAGAAGACGGTCCCCTAGAGAAGAAGAAATCAAGTACATTGTTTAAAGATAAAATGACAGCAAACTTCATTATCTGGTATTTAAAACAAGTTTGGAAGTTTTGTGAAATTCGTTGTTTTGTCTCCTCTTTAGAAGAAGAGATAACGAAAATTGTAGATGCCGAAAAGGATAATGACAAGAAGTTGTATTATTCATTTTTAATTTGTTTTATTATAAACCCTTATGACTCGTTCGAATCCAACGTGCACTCGGCGAAAACAAAACAGAAAATGAGAACAGTTTGCAAAGTATGAACTTAATGTTGGGTCTTGTATGGTTTATGAAATGCGAACCTTTTCTCCACTCGATGCCACGTCTGTCGCATATTACTTCTTCTCTACGGCTAGTACACAGCAAACGAGCTGGTACTCCAACCGGCTTCCGGCTTAACACTTGTTCAAAAGTTTCTTCGCAAGTGAGCTTCATGCTTGCTGTTGGTCTACAAAGACGATCTAAGAGTGGAGTCCCTAGCAGAGAAGTGATTGCTGAATGAATCTGTGGTCGATTTTTATAAACTCTGGGTGGTTATTGTTTTATGTGTTATGCTAAGAGCCCTATGGCATGTTCATATAGACAACAAGCAATGTGAAACAATTTCGCGTGCGTATCGCGTGGAGGTCGTGAGTCGGCAATTAGTGCACGCGTGGCGGGATCCCGTGAGAAAGCACAGCCACGGGTTCGACATAGCACCGCAGCGCAAGCATCAACCACGGCAGGTATTGTTCTCAATTTAAACCTGCCCCAGTTATCTATTGTAAGGACCCATGATATATCTCAAGGCTGATCAGGAATGTACAAAAAAAGATCGTCTGTTTCCTCTTACGGAATGAGTGCAGTTTTTGTACCAGTTCCTAAATGGAGCCAAAGATTGGCAAGGGAAGGTGCCCGACGCGTGCCGGTTTGTTTTCTCTTGGACCGGTATGTTATCATCAGTCCGTGAGTCGAGAATCACTCAGCCCCGTACCCGACCGGTAGAGAACCCCTTTGGACGCGTCAATAGCCCAACTCAGACAGATTTACAATAGCTACTTTGTAAGCATTGTATAAATTGTTTTTTTTAGAGTGGATTTTGCTTCCCAGAGCATGAACTTATTATTAAGTAGGGGCCTAACAGTAAAATATTTTGTAAGTTTTCTTTAGGTTGTTTAAACAAAGCTGTGGGACTTTAAGGCGATCGTTGCAGACATAATGTAAAGCCAACATGAGCAAAATAAAAAACCACACCTTTTAAAGTAAACATATTTTGTTGTCTGCTCAGAAGTTACCAAGGAATTTTGTTTTACGGAAACAGGTGGACCACTTTGGACTACTTGTAATTCTTTAACCACAAACTTAGTTTTAAAAACTGATAAACTCATTTATTCATGTAGTTGTAAGTTTTAATTGCGTCTATGAGGATGATTGATTGTGACTCAGTCTGTAAAAGTTTCGGCTGCCAAACTATCGACGTGATTTTTGTCTCAAAAACCACAAAAGCGTTTCTAAAATTGATTTGTTTTTCCCCCGATGGGTATACATGCTTTCCCTTTGTACAGCTTTCCTGTAATTTCATCATGATAATTTCTATTATTAAGCCAGTGGCATATGGAGTCAATGCCACGATGAAGTTATTAATGGATTGTTTTCTTTCCCACGAGTACTGTGAATAAATGCTGACAAATAATCCTATATAATCGAGTGAATTGCCCAAGCACTGTGTGAATTCCAAACAGAGTCACCCAAATTCACTTCACTTCTTTACATTATGAATCGATTTCTGGTGTATTTTCAGATTTTAATCCTGTCCTGGGAATTGAACACTACTCTCGTATCCACGCAGTGTTTTAGTCAAAAGACAATAGTTGTCAAACTGCATTCATAACATGAATGCACAAAACAGATGGTTTAATTTGTTTCTGTTGTGATCAGTTTTTTCTATTCGATTTTTTGATTCGTAATTCCTGAGATGGGAAATGTACCAACTCAGCGAATTTAAATACTGCGGTCTGCAAGTGTTTGGCACAGCGAGATTTAAGCAGCTATTTTATTTCCAGAGGGGCAAAACTCGGACCAGCCTCTTTTGCGATTTTGACAACCAATGCAAGTTCACTTTACCAGATAATTGTTGTTACAGTTTGTAGAAACGTTTGAATTCCTTTTCCGTATAGGCCTAGTTATTGAAAACGTTAAAATGTGGAATCTACCACTGAATGGTATGAGACTTAGTAAAATAATCTATACCTTTTCTTGAAGCCCATGTGGCTTTTTATATCACCGATTTTGTTTGTAGAAGGTCAGAATAAAAAACGTATACTTTATATAATTGGATACTGCTTCTTGAGAATCATTCATTGTAGGTGCACCCATCTGTCCTTGCTCTATGGTGCACCTTAAAGATGGCTTACCCCATGTACTCAGTGTCAATCATTGAACGTGTAGCAAGACGTTCACGCCAATCAAACACACCCCTCTAATTTTAGAACAGCCCTAAAAGATGTCCCATGAAAAGGTGTTTCTGCCTGTATGTTGAGCCGTTTTATCTTGTTGTCATTCCCCAGTGTATAAACAGGTCAGGGTGCGAAAATTGTGGTTTTCCCACGATCCGTCAGATGTTCACGCATCCGAGCGCGTAATGCGGGCGGGCCAGCCTGCCGCATTTCGACACTGTATGTCACAATAATGCCGTCCGGTCAGGCACCAAAATGGTAGCTGGGGTCGTGTTTCTGAGACCCTTTTCTATGCTGAGACCGTTTACTTTAGAAGTTTAGAAATATTTTACTATTAGTGTTACGACAAAAATTGAAGAAAAACAGACAAACGTTGATGTATCCTGAAATATAACCCAAGCTAATAAAAGGTTTTCAAAATGACGTTTGTTTTTTAAGAAATATTTTTACCCAAATGAACATATGCAATTGCCTTAATAAATCTGTAAACAAATATCACAAGCTTCGGAATTTTTAAAATGGACAACACGCACGAAATGTCTCATATCATCTGATCCAAAGACGGCTAGAAAAATTGTCCGTGAGAAGTTAGTTGGTGGGTCATAGTGAGCGTAGTTTTTGTGCAACCACGGCAAGGAATTGGCACCTTTGGCCCCACGAGGCCTACAGCTCCGAAGGTCATCTCTTGTTGTCTCACCAGAAATCAAAACCTTGTAATCTGGATCATGAGTAAACAGGGAATGTAACAGGTGTTTGCTGCTAACAAACAGCAACGATTTATTATTGTTAAATAGTTAAATGTTATACGTGAGTTTGATCAGACCAGTCTTCATAATAACAAGGTTTTTCATTGGTCGATCGAAGGAGTTAAGATCTTAATTCGAGTTCCTTCCTGTATGTCTGAGTCTGTGACGACGTTTGCTATTGGCCAGACGTATAGCTGGTATCCATGTCTTAATGTATGCATTGCATTGGTTTGAGAACAATGAAGTAATATTTCAGTCCTCTTTCCTGTATGATTGTAACGAGCCTGTCATTGGTCAGCAGTCTGTGCTGGTGGCTTGATTCATTCGTTTTCATTGGTTCGTTGTAGTTTCATCTTCATTTTCAACTTTTTACAACCAGGTTACAAGGCCAATTCCTATTGGTCAGATTGGGAGGGTAAATTGAATTACACTTTCCATATTTGTACAGTCATTAGGCCTATCGTCTTAGATAATCAAACTTTATGGGGGGATCGTTCATTCGCACATACTGGATCTTCTCTCTGGAACAAACTTCCTCAAGATATTCGCAATATTTCTGATGTACATAATTTAAAAGTAACTCTCAAAACTCACCTTTTCAAGATGTATTTCTTAAATTCATAGTTTGTTGCTTTCCATTGTTAATTATTGTTTGTTTTCACTAATTGTTATTTTGCTTTCTATTCATTGGATATCTATGTACTTTCATTTTTTGTTTACATTGTCCCTGTTTTTGCGCCCTGAACATCTTTTTAGATTGATTTGGCGCGTTACAAATGCCTATTATTATTATTATTATTAAACTTCGTTAAAGAATAACACGTCATCATCGATTCAAACTTTCGAGGGAATTGTTGAATGTTTTTATTACTTATTTGTTGTTTTGGATTACCGTACCGTTTATTGTTAAAAAACCTAAGAAATATCAAAGATGGATTTCCGACCAGCGGTTGTTTTCGTTATGCTTCTGCTATAATCAATCACTCTGAGTTGACAAAACGTGACCAGAAGGTCAAGCACTGAGCACTGATAATGGAAAGTTAGTAAAAACACTTGGGTAAGTTTTTTGCACTAGGCACGTGCGCAGCGCAACGGTCACCACACCACGGCAATAGATGCCTCAAGTGGACCTACAGTCGCTCATCTTCACTACGCTATCCTGTCCCTTTCACTTTCTAAACAGCTGTCTCTGGAGTAGTAAACTGCTGCAATGCATTGAGGAAAAGTTCTAAAAAAAGCCTTGAGAACTGTTTATATTCGGCTGGTTTTCTTGCTTGGTCCGTGTTATTGAGAGTACGGTGATGAATCTATTGTGAAATGAAAAGGTGGTTTGGGTTTGAAAATTGAAGAGGCGCATGGCGGAGAAATTGGTTTGTGAACAAAAAGAACTTTTGTCTCTCTGAGGATTTGTAGTCTTTTATTTTTCGATAATATCTCCAGCCCCATTCCAGGTAAAGTCTCATTTCTGAAGACGGTATTTGAAGGGAACAAAGAGTCGCTACGGTACTGTCTTTATGCATTAGGCTATATTGTATAAATGAACAAGTTTCTGGTATTGTCATTTTGTGGTTCGGTATAAGTCCGTGTTGCTCATTGCATGCTCAATTTGGTGCTGTCGTTTATTGTGTCTTTAACTTATCGTCTTGATTCAAAAGAATCGTATACTTGCTTTCTTCTCATAAGTCTCTGGCTCACTTCTGTTTTGAAATCATCTGTAAAGTTGATTATAGCTTTTGATAGGTTTGTATCATGTTTGGTATTTAATTATTGATTATTTGTTCATTGAAACAATCATAATTAGTTGCTGAAGTTTTCCCACGATGGTAATCAATCGACTTTGGGAATTCCACTCCAGGCAGGTGTCACAATTACACAAAGACCATCATCTGTTTTATCATAGTCACTCCATCTTTCCGCTTTTGTCTTTTGTCACGTGATCTTATAGTCATAACTTTTCCCAACACTGTTCTATGTGCAGTTATATCGACGCCCGTTTCCTGTGTGTTTCCTGTTATTAATCGATATTTGTGTACTGAGCGAAACTGATGAGGAAAAAAACGTTTGCCCTTCATCGATGTAACTGAATTATACATCGGTTTTCGCAGATGAGTATTTGACTCTTGAGTGAGATTTTCTGTTTTTACGAAACCGTGATTATTTTGTTATCCATCAAGTGATTTGAATTTTCACAAAGATTGTTAATTTTAGAACATGTCACCTTGTTAACATAGAGAGTGACTTCGTACATTTCAGGGCATTTTTTTGGCAGTCAAGATATTATACACTGGCCATATCTGAGAAATTGTATTCTGTATGTAATTACCACATAAAATCAAGATTTGTTAAGCAAGCAGCTTGGCAAGTTTTGAGATGTGCCTCCTCTCTTCAGACCAAAAGTTGATAACATTCGTAAGGTGCAATATCCATCAAAGCGTTTTTAAAGAAATGCTTTTCTCTTCTGAGCTGTGTTCAAATTATGCTTGCAAGAAGTCCAGGTTACTTGGCTCTTTTGTAAAATTGTGACCTCACAGAATAAATGGTCTACTTTTTTGATCTTCATAATGACATCTACACATAAGCAAATAGATCCACAACAAACATCGTTATTGGAGTTTTAATCAATCGACTTTGTTATCAAAGCGGGCGCTAATGCGACGTCGGGGAAATATTTGTAATACTCCTTGCTGCCTTTGTGTGTGTGAAAGTTTCGTTTGGAAATTGTATAATTGATTTGTAAACTGGATTGACATTGATAGCCATGACAATAAATTCCTGGAGCAGACGAATACAAAACGTGACGCTGATTTGAAGGTCTTAGTCCGGCTAGGTGTTAAGAGGGTGTGCATTGGCATTCTGCTGCTAAACTTTCCCACGGTTACTACTGGAGCCAATACCCGTCTAGTCACCCATTTCCTCCCGTAGCTATTGGTTGCCTCTTGGGCTAACCACGCCCACTTTCATTCATACTTTTTAGAGTGATAAAGTAATAGTTTTGTCCCAACGTGGCCTTCTGTTTGCCGAGCATGCGCAGATGGCCGGTCGACAAGTTCACAAGCAATTTTTATTCAAAGCGACAAGTTACTAAGATTTATGAAAAATTATAATCGTTGTTATACACAACCCAATAAAGAATTCTCTCCAAAATTAATCTGCGTTTTCTTCAACTCCTTGGGCTCAGTCTCAATTTCAGGATACTTTACATAACATGCAATTTGAAGCAATTTGCTAAATTTTACCAACAGTAGGCCTATGCTTTAAAGAGTTATGGATGAACTCGTGATAAATTGCCGATTAGAAAGTTGTTGCATTGGTTGACAAGTTGGCAAAACTACTTCAGCAGTTACACATTACTCGCCTTAAAGGCACTGGACACGTTTGGTAATTACTCAAATAATATATTAACATAAAAACTTACTTGGTAACGAGCAATGGAGAGCTGTTGATAGTATAAAACATTGTGAGAAACCACTCCCTCTGAAGTAATGTAGTTTTTGAGAAAGAGGTAATTTCTAACTAAAATATTTCAATCTGAAAAAGACTTCAGGCCTGAATCCTTTTTCAGGCATCTGAAAGCACACACATTTGTGCAACAAGGGTGTTTTTTCTTTCATTATTTTCTTGCAACTTCGATGACCAATTGAGCCCAAATTTTCACAGGTTTGTTAATTTATGCATATGTTGGGATACACCAAGTGAGAATACTGGTCTTTGACAATTACCAAACGTGTCCAGTGCCTTTAATTTAAGGTTGATTAATACACTACCTGCCTCGTGAATACAGAGCAACTGAATGCTGGGCACCAGTTATAGTATTGTATAGCTATTCCTTGTCATAGATGAGTTCTTTAATTGACAGTTTGTCCGAAGAAAAACTCTCATCTGATGATAATTGAAACTATACTGCAGTAACACAATTGCACTTCTCCATTTTACAATGGAATCAAAGTGGACAGACATTCATAACTTCATCAGAGACTGCAGCAACTGAGTGTCAGTTATAGTGTATATTAGGGAAAAGTTTTCAATTCAGAATGTTTTTAAACTACACATAATTTTTTATTTATTTAAGTGAAATCTCTTATTGAAATACAGACTTCATTTTGTACAAACCTAAACTGAACTGTAAGTTCTTTAGTGACATGCATCTGATATATTTAAAACGTCAAGTAAAATACATACGATCTGGCTCATTATTGAACATAGTATTTCGATATATGCAGTTCGAGTGTTAAGTTTTGTAACAAAAAACAGCATTGGATTAGTCAAACTACTTCAAGAAGTTACGTGAAGTCATTGAAACTCGAATTAACTCTCTTGAAATTTCGGCAAATTTCTTGGTTTAGGCTAATTAGACTTTCAAATCTGTCTCGATTGCAGTTAATAAACCAAAAGCCGATTTTTATTTCTTCAGTTGTAAACTGGAAAACACACAACATTTTGTGTAGCGTAATGGACCCATTATAGGTGTCATATTTACCACATCCAGGGAGACCGGGATGTTACCGTGTCGCTCGGGCGATGGGAGGCCGTGCACCTGGCTTCAATTCCAGGCCCATAAAACCGCGTCAACTCGCCTTGTCTTTGCTCTCGCGTGGATGTTGCAACTCCCGTGCCGCGGTCCCACTCATAAATCCTCATGAGGTGGCAAACATTTCTTATGTAATTTTCGATAGTACGGTTAAGTGCTTGTGATTGGGAAGTTATTTATATCAGTCTTAATGCAGACAAAGGCAAGTAGCCGACAAAAAATGTATATAACAAACACAATTTACCTGTGACAAAAGTCATTACAAATATTGAATTGCTATGAGATCCCTATAACCCTATACCGGCGGTACGCACAGCTCGGGTGTTTGTGAGCAATTGTCAGTTGGACATAACACACATTGGTAGTAATTATAAACAATGTTAAAATATAGAGACACGACAATTGGAATGCTCGTTTTCTTCTCACTTTCTATGGCTAGTTCTTCATCTGTGTGAACTGTTGGTTGTTTTAATGTGGGCCATTTGGAATTCAATGCCATTATTACCAATGAATGTAAAGTTTGGTTCTTTGGGAATGGAATTCTTCACAATCGTATGGCGCCGGGAAGACTGACAGAAAGCTAATTGACAAAAAATTCCCGGTTTTTGGATCTTGACCCGAATATGAATCCAGCGAATAAAGCTGCGGTTAGGAGGAAACCTCATCTGCCAATGCTGGCCAAGTCAAATACTATTCAAAGACCAGTTTACTGAAGCAGGAGTGGAAACCGTCATGCAATGATTGCCAGTATACTATAAGAACTTAAGTCATTCATTTTCAGTTGAACTATATTCTGCCCTTTTTCTGTTTTCGTCCATGTAAATTATTAAACAAAAGAAAGAGACAATGGAGAGTTGTGTCCACCCTAAGTTAGTTGCTTTTTAGTTTGAGCCAGTGGGATGCTTGTATGCTTGTTCTACAGTATCTGAGTATTGCTGGTCACTTACCTGATTTAGGTACAGTGTGCAGTGAGCTCATCACCCCACCACATGCCGAAGATGACACCAGATCAGTCATGGCCATGGAAAATGATTCACTTATGAACAGTTCTTATTTTTAAACAACTACGATTCGACGTCGGAAATCCTTCGAAGTCCTTTTTCACAAACAAATATTCTTAATTTGAAATCGAGATGCTCAACAATTCAAAACCAAGTATATTAAGGTTGTGTACTTCTCCTTGTGACACTTCGTCGCTCTGTGAGATTTCATCGGTACGCTCAGAAATTTGCTTCACAATTTAATGACAAACTTTCCGGAGATTTTGAAGTAAGAGCCTGTGAATTGCCCAGATGCTGGCCAGCTGATAGTGCGAAAGGCACGGCGCTGATTGGCCGATCGCACGCGCCTAGCAATACTTAATGCCGGACTTTTTGATGTCGATGATGACGATGATGCTGCAGTGATACACGATTCATGAAAAGGCCTTCATCCTTGCTCAATTACATCATCCATGCAAATGCTATGCGTCGATATTCCATATACAAGACCTTAAAGGAACAGCCAATCAAATTTTAATTTGTGTTTCAGGTTTTGGATTCGCCTGATGTAAATAAACGATAGTAACATATTGCTTGAGTGGTTAGTTCTTTTAAAGCGCATTAAGATAAACTGAAAATGAAAAAGCTTTTGAAAGTATCTTAGCATTCTACAAAAGATTGATGCATGTTACCCTTGAATGCGGTTTTTTAGGCATCGATCGGCTGCTACAACATGGCGAATTATTTTCAGCATTGTGGTAAAAATGTTTATATTGTTTGTTGGTTTGTTTGTTGGGAGTTGGGTTGGATGCTTTTAAGCAAAGGAGAAGGTTAACTTATTGGATTCAACTTCCCTTGATTGTTCAATGAATGTTATTCGAAGGGTTAGAATTAAATTGGTCATCGGTAATTTTTGTGTTCCAGAATTGTCCTGGGTTTGTATTTCGCTCAGTCAGTGCAGAAGCTGTGATTGGAAAACCCACAGTGACCTTCAGCTCATCTGGTTAGATTAACCAAATAAAGTGACTGTCAAAAACAAAAACAAAAGATTTCAATGTAAATGTTTCAATATACAAAGCTATATGGGTTGGGATCGATCATTTAGCTATGCTCTATCTGTGTGTTTTAACCATTTGCTTTGAACCTGTGGCGTCATTTTAATCTCTGCAAAAACTGCACGGATCGAAACGGTCGAGTAATTGGTGTTTGAGAGTACACCTGCCCAAATTAATTCTAGACTAATCTAACGTCATAATAATTATTCTAACATATGTCAATCTTTCAATCTTGCAAAATTCACTTCATTGAACCATCTTTTTAGCATTTCGGTTTGAAAGTTTGCTATTCACCGTTCTTTAGCCAGCAGGTTGGCATGAATTATGGGCTATACGGTGTTTTTTCGTTTTGCCTGTAACTATGGTTGTATTATTCGAGTAAAACTCGTAATCAAATTAAATTTAGTGTACAGATCGATTTTCATAAGCGATACTAAGCTGTTTTGTATGCCCCAAAAATCACTTGCTTCCTTTTAAAAATGTGGGCATGCTATTTGTTAATAGTATATGAACATTGTAATGCTATTTATTTGCTTAATAATTTAACAAGTTTAATAAATTAAAAAGTAACATTAGAGATTTCAGGAAATTACAGTCAGTCCAATAAAACATCAAACATTCGTTAAAATGATGCTGTAGTGTCAGGATATAAGTGTTACCCTGAGCTTGAATTGAACTAATGGCCAAACAGGTATTATAAAATGTGTTTGTTTTTTAAAATGTCAACGAGTCATCCAAACACACGACTATCGTTTTAAAAAATACAAAATTTATTACTGAGGACAAGAACAATTTACTTCGTTTGTTATCACCGTCCGTATGTTTTATATGGGGGTCTGAAATTTACACTATGTTATGACGTACACTTTTATTCTTAATTATAAAAAAATCGATTAATTAATAATTTACCCAATCAATAATGTCGCGGTCAGTTTTGCTAATGTTGCATTAATGAGTTCTTAAGTCGATTAACTAGGTTTTTGGCTGTGTAATAATGTACAGCATAGGTACATAACAATCATATTGATGAAGCTGTGATAAGTGTGAATTTTTTTATTTTTATTTTTTTTGATCCCGGGGATCCTCATTTATTGTACACTGTCTCTTCTCATAATATCAGTACACTCCTATTCGTATATACGACTTATATACGACTTAGGCCTATATAAATTAAACGTCTATTTAGAAAGTAGGTTACCAGTCAGCCTTGACCTAAAATCAAAAAGGAGTCCCACTTCTGATATAATTTGAACCCGTCTCCGTTAGAATAGAACATACATTTTTCCATCGAAAAATAGTTCCTCACTTCTCTTTTTAGAACTAAAAGTGATGGACGTTTCCCGTTCATTTTCATTTTATACACATGGAATCTACAAATAGTATCAAGTTAACGATTTTGCTACTAGCATTGGTGTTACCAAATAAAAACGCTCCATTATCCATATTTATAGACGTATTGGTCTCTTCCTTAATCCATGAAAATACCGAGGACCAAAAAGAAATTGTGTGGATACAAGAGCAGAAAAGGTGAAAAAGTGTTTCCTCCTCGTTATTACAAAAAGTACACAGATTACTACCCATTTTTTAAATTTTAAACAGGAAGGAGTTAGTACCTAAGATCCGATGAATTAATCTAAACTGGAACCATCTTAACCTAATATCTACAGTACATGAGTAGGGAATGTTAAAAATCAAAGACCATTTCGGGAAATCGTATTCAGTGTTAAGTTTCGCATTCCACTTGTAAATAAATTTCCTTTGCACATGTTTAGAGGAAACTATACCCTGGTATATTCTTTGCGACCCCTTTTTATCCATTAACAGAATCTCAAGATTGAAAGGTATGAAAGGTATGAAAGGTAGATTAATATGTGTGTATTCTGACGTAATGTCCTGGAAGGATGCCTTGATAGCTCTCAACACTCCGCCATATTCTAAAAAATTAGTGTGGACGTTAAACGTATTCTTAAAAGCGTTAAATGTAAGGAAATTGCCGTTCTTGTCAATAAGATCACAAATAAAATTAACTGCTTTACTTTCCCAATTAGTGTGAATCTAGCTAGGCGTGGGGTGGGGGGGGGGGGGGGGGGTGGGGTTACCACTCGATAAAATATTTAGTAAAGTTCAATTCGTAAACTACAAGCAGCTTCTATGCTGTCGCCCATAACGCCACCCACCCCCACAAACAAAAGGCAAATGAGGAAAAAGCTTCATGCTCTATTTTATAACTTTTGATAATAGAATAACACTTAAATTTCAGTAATAAATGTAATTCCCCATAGGCCCTAACATCATGGAAAAAGACTTATAAAATTCTCTGAAAAATTTGTAATAATTGCCCTTATAGTAAATACTTGTATCAGAATAAATTGCCAAATATACAAGTTTACTTCTCTCTTACAAATATAAAAAACAATCCCACAATCTGTAAACATATAACTATTAAAAATTGCCTATTAGCTAACCTTTTTCACCATAAAACAATAAAGTATCTCGTACAAAATTCACACTACTGTGGAAAAGGAAGGGTCTGTACTAATAATGAGCTACATTGAGCACTATTATAAAGACTGAGGGCGCCATTTTATGAGACAGTCAATAATTGACAAACATTTAAAACAACAGAGGGCACTATTTATCGCAAACCATTAAATTACCAGTTACAAACCGTACAGAAACGGCAAACGTGCGCGTTCGCGAGAGGGGAGTTTGAATTTAAACGACGCGGCGGCGCACGACGAGTCTGCCCACAACACAAATAAATTATTTTCGGGGTCGTGGAAAAATCTTACTCTGTTTTTTCTCGTATTTTAAAGGTTTCTTTATAAAAATCAAGAGCTGTCACCGAAGTCAAATACAAGTTATATTATTTACAAAATGGTAAATGCCTGTGCTGCCGTAGTTTGCCGATCCTCGGGAGATTTGTACGGACGAGAAAATCGGATTTCCTTTGACAGGTAAGGGCTGTAGTCTGCAAAAAAAAGACAACAAACACTGACACATAATCAATAATGTTTGCATTTTATTTGGTTTTGCTGTTTTCAATATAGTATTTTAGGCCTGAATGTATTTAAAAAAAGATGTGTTCATCATGCTCTATCAATCTAGAAAAAGAAGAAACTCTCTCCAAAAAGAAATTAATCAAAGGCAAATGAAAATTAAGTTTACACTTTATCCACTGCATGCTCATCGTCACTACTGCATGCTCTTTTGATGGAGGTGCTATCTGCTGCATGCTGGGACAGACCGCAGCGCATGCGTATTTTTACGCAAATACCCCTCTCAGCGGCATACGCGCTTGGCCTCAAATCGACCATCGAACGTGCACAAACGCGCTGAGTTGTCCTATGCCGTCACCGTTAAACAAGGTTGTTCATAGAGAGGGCGCTATATACCGTCACCCATTGATCTCCATCTAGCAGACGACATTGCACATTTTGAACTTTTGCAAGAGCGGAGTCAAAAAATACTTGAATGCATGCATTGTTTATTTTTTCTTTAGAAAAAAACATTAGTTGAATAAAAAGATGTAATATTATGAGGTTGTTTAGGTTCTAATTGTTACAACAACTCGAGAAAAACAGAATGTAGAGCCAGGGGCGCGGGCATAGCACTAGCCGGCCTACACTAGCACAGCAGAAGTGTAACTGTGTAAGTTTCAGCATGATGGCTTCAGCACCCTCTGCCGTGCCAGCATTCGAGCAGACGATACGCATTATTGACATTGACAGATTCGACAGAATTGAATACAAAGTGTCAGTGAGTGTGTGGACGAAGTAAGTAATTTATATCAAAACAATGTTCTGAATTTTGGATGGGGACATGAACCCACAGTAACGAACCCCGTGTGGTATCTATTCCTCGTGAGTCGTATCGATTTTTAGTCAGTCAGAATTTTTAGTCGGTCAGAATTGCAAAATCATTATCAAAAGTTATCTTTAATAAAAAAATAGTTTTTCAAATCAATGACTTTAAACATTCGAACCTTTCATATTCAAGTTAATTTTTCCACCAGGGCAAGTGCTAATAACTCAATTCCAATGCTACTGCCAAGACTAAACCGCCAAGTTATTCTTAGCATGTGATTGTGAATGTTAAAAAGCATGCAAATTAAAAAGTTGTAATTCCTTATAAAAGTGGAACCTCACATGCATGCAGGGGCGTCGATCGTTACTAAAAAGTAGGGGGGACGGGCGAGCAAGTCTTGAAAAAATACATCTTACATTATTTGCACCCCACACCATTACTTTTACATTTAATTTCTGTATTACACTCGTTCCCCATTTTTTGTTTGACCAGGAGGCGAGTTACAGGGGGTGATATTTAACAATAACATCATCCGAAATGGGGTTTGGGCCTGGGTTTCCCTAATTATGTAAAACCGAGATTCTACCAAATACAAACATGATATTCACATTGCGACCACATTGCGACAATTTCTTCAGTAAAATTGAGTTTTTGATGTTTTTGTTTCTTCTTTCGTTTTTCTTTTATTTTAATTTATGTTTTGTTTTTAGAATACAAAATAATAACACTGAATTTACCTTAACATTTACCAAAAATTCATGGCCCAAACTGCTCCTATTTATTTTAATGGATTTTACTACATTTTGTGTGTGTGCGATTGTAACAAAATGTAACACATTTGCACGTGTGCGCACACACTGACTTCCTTTGTGGAGGGATCGTGTACCGTACATTATAGCATAAACAAACAACGCATAACTTGAATGCTAACATTAACAAGGTAGGCCCTATGTAAGCGGGGTTTTGGCGTTCATGTCTTGGACGAAACTTGTCGTCTATTGTCTGTATTATAGAAATAGGCCCAAAATACCATTCTGCGTGTGGTCCATCAGAAAAAAATATGAAAATGAAGAAAACATTTCACCGTTTGTTCGCTATTCTTTTATTTTAACAAAAATTGTAATGAAATATTAAATCAAGAAAATGGTTTCTAATGAACAGTCAATCAAAAAGTGGGGGGGACATCTGATATGCTGTCCCCCCCAGTCTAAAAAGTGGGGGATATGTCCCCCACCCATCGACGCCCTTACATGCATGAGGATAAGAATAAGATGCACATGGTTCAAATAAGGAGCAAGTTTAAGTGCGCACATTAGTCGACCCGTGATTGACCACCGACTAGCAACGTACAACGTACTCACTCAAACGACTCCTTTGGAAGTCTAGTCAATCATCAATACGGCATTCAACATTTCCATTGCCTATTTCCGACTTTTTGCTGTAGTGTCACTTGACACTGGTTCTCTTCTGCGCTTTACACATTTATTGTTAAGCATGAAACGAGGCTATCACAGTATCAGGACTAAGGAAGAAACCATGGTCCTGAGGCTGGTTCCAAATGGTCAACCACAGTAGTCAACCAATGGTCGACCAGCCTGGGTTCGAGTCAAAATATTCAATCGTTAGTTAATCATGGTGCGCACTCGAACTTACTCAAGGTTTGCGAGAAGCAGCGACAAAACTTGGGTAAAATTTTAGGGGGGGTGGGGAATAAGGGGTGCACCATTTATTCTTAGGTGCACTTCTGGCCAATTTGAACTGTAGAACTTTGGCACTTGCATTTTTCTCAAACAACCACCTTTTCAGCGCTCCAATTAAGTCGTTTACTATGTTTTTATAAGATCATCTGACATGGAGTAAAAACAAACACATTGTGTGCGTGTACCTTACAAATATTTTCAAATACAGTGAAATTAGCCTACAACATAAAAGCTTATAAAATGTAACATTTTATTCTACGTTATCCCCCACCCATGTGCCCCTCCCCCCCAGTTACATACGCCAGGAGTGCAAAAATGTGTCTACCTGATTGCAAACCGTGTTGTTCACAGTTAAGTTTTTAATGAAGGTGGTCAGAACAATGGTTTTAGAGTGTGCTAACATTATTCATTTACCTTAAACCTCCGCCAGAATTGACAAATGCATTTGCAAATGGCAGCATAAATCAATTTGACGTTTTGCTTTGCGTTCAATAATCTTCTTTGAAGTTTACATCAATTACAAATTGTCTTGCTTGATTATGTAACACTCTATGAGTGCATACATGTTCAGAAGGCTATAGATAGTTCCCAGTAGACGCCATCTTTACGGGCAAATTGCATTTTGGCATGCAGGCGCGTTGTTCACTGACCAATCGTGCAGTGAGTTTTGTGAAATGTGCGCGTGTTGCACGCCTTTCTCATGCGAAACGCATGACTGTGTGTTCCAAACTGCCCATAAAGATGGCCGATTTACGTCATACTGCAACCTATTTATATTTTAGAGTCCTATGGCAAAGTTTAAACTCGTATGAAAGCAAATGTGAAGATACTTTCACATCATATTGAACATGCCCATCGTCAGTGTCAAACTATTGAAAGAAGTTACTCGTCAAAGTAGTTCGACATTTTTAAGTTTACATGTACACGACTGCACGTATTGTTTAAAGTTCTTCTAAAGTACTACTGAATCACAAAACATTTTGCACAGTAACTAAACAATATTTCATGGACTTGTAAGTAATTGAGGCGTAAACAATCAGAATGTATACTTGACTTGTCTTTTTATTCTATCAATGAAAAGTATTTAAAAAACAGTGCACATATCCAGTCTCTGTAATTACACTAGAATAGAATCTTTCCATATTTAGGCCTATTTCTTTGTACACATTGAGGCAGTTTTATAGGCCCATGTCTGGCTGATGTCTTTCTTAAAACTCAGTGACCTAAATCCATTCACAAATTCATTATATAACAGTCCTTAAAGTAGAAAACAAATCTGTAGGCCTATGCCCTTACCACATTTTTCTTGAATCAAGTTTATCTTGCTCCAACACAAATAACAATCTTTAAACAGCTAGCATGGAAGTGGCTGGAAGTAGGAGTACGTAAAATGATTGTAAATTAAATGAAGTAAAGGTTGGTTTCTTTAAAAGTCATTATCATAAACAAGAGTGTACATGTATCGACACTTTAATACCAAAGAAACTTACTGAGCAATAAATTGCCTAAGGAAAAATCTGTACAACACAAGAAAATGTTTTTAAATGCATCATGTCATAAATCAACACATTTTTGTTTAAATGCAGACATTGGGTAATTGGGTTGCAAATTTCCATTTCCTACATGTACAAGGATTGAGGGCCATGCTTAGCAACTGTTTTGGAAGATTAAGGCAACTTTGAAGCATGCATGAGTCAACACAAGGGCAAAACAACTATCATGACCAATTTGCCAAGACAGAGGCTTTGTACTCCTATTTCAAGAGGTCTAAAGTCACAAAAAGGGGTTGAAGAAAGGAGACAAACACGTCATACAAGTGGAAAACATGGAGTAGGCAACAACCTCAGTCCAATCTTATTTCCCTTTTTACATGTTCTTGTGATCACAAAGATATTTGTCATTACAGGTTTTCCTTCTTGATGTACAACACATTTAATATTTACAAATGTATCTTCAATAAAAAACTCTTTGTACAAGTACCCATATAAATCAGTCCCACAACTTTATTTGTCCGTCCCATCCACAAGTGATGACTTTTGAGGTTTCATGCGGATGCCAGATGCATCCTATGCACACAGCGTCATGGGCCTTGATGCGGCTGTACAGTTTGGTTGATTTCCAATCCCAGATATTCAATTTCCCGTCAGCGTCTCCCGACACAACATAACTAGAACAAATGTAACAATGAAATATTAGACACATGTAGAGATGATGGGCAATAGATAGTTTGTAGCAAACAAATTTGTGTCTCTCTTTGGAAATTAAAATGAAGCTCAAAATACAAATTATTTGCTATGGTTTGATTTGGTTTAAAGACATAATAATTTTAGAAGAAAAGAAAAAAAAATGTTTAAGTGAAAGTTGATCTTCTACTTGTCGATATGTTATCTTCTCTAATGTCAAAGATATTCAACTATATATTATACCAATAAAGTACTCAAGGAGCTTGAATTAATAATAAAAATTATAACAGGTTTTTAAATTGCAAGACCAATTCGCATTCAGCAGCCACTGTCAGGAACACCAGGGCAAACCCCTTCTCTTAGCGTTAAGTGTAGCCGGGTTCTTTTACGTACGTTGCACAACACATGGGACCTACGGCTTTACGTCCCATCAGAAGGTCGAAGCAATAATGGTTAAGTGTCTTGCTTAAGGACATAAGTTTCAAAACTGAGACCCAAACCCACACTCTGCTGATCAGAAACAATAGAGCTCGAGTCCGGTGCTCTTAACAACTTGGCCGTGACACGCCATCCTTTATATTTTTACAAATCCTGGTGAAAGCTGCTACTTTATTGAAATAATTCTTACCTCATATCAGGTGAAAAGTCCATCTGGCAAGCATATCCAGCCACCATGTGTCCCTTAAACAGTTTCTTCTTATTGAGCCGGAAACGATTATGGGCACCGTAGATGAGGATCTGGTTGTCCATGGACTGGCAACCAAGCCATTTTCCTACAAAACAAAAATTACAATGCATTTGAATGACATTGAATTTTGGGGAAAGGCATTAAAGGGACACACCGGTTATCTGTATCTGTTATGTGTAGCTAGTCCCCACGCTGTGCAATGTACAACACGCTTCCATTGCTCGGACTCTCTGAAATAAAATCTTACGTTTGATTTTTTAAAATTATTTACAACTTGTATCCATAATTTGAATACGTATTTTCTTTTGTCAAATACTCATGAATACATGTTAAAAAAACAGAGTTGAATTCGGTGCAGTAATTAATTTTTATATGGCTGGAAGTAAAACCAACTCCGAAGATCACAAGGGTTATCCAAACCAAAAAAGTGGTTCGGATAACCCACGTGACCTTCGTTTTCTGAAAAATGCTCAAAAACGGCAAAAATTTATGGTTTCTTTTAGGGACTGTTCTCCATTCCTGGAAGACCTTTGGAGTCCTGTTTTAGTCTATTTTGTATCCAAAATAGCGCAATGAAGCCGGTGTGTCCCTTTAACAAAGCTATGTTTGAACACTTCTATCATAATTATATGTTAAATAAATTAAAACCAGCTCATTGGGCTAGCTCTTTGACACCAATGCTGTAATCACTTACCATTTTGACTCAATGTAACACTCGGCATTGAATGCATACTGGGGTCTGCAATGTATTTGTAATCCACAGGGATATCCCATTCCCAGACCCTCATACTCTTGTCATCTGATGTTGACACAAATCGTCGACTCTGGTCCACAAATGTGATAGTGTTTACTGCACCAAGATGTCTGTCGTACTCTTGCACTATTTCATTCTCACGCATATCCCACTGTTTGCAATGGAAAGAAAGAATTTTTTTAAATTTAAATCACTTCAATCTCGGAAATTTTACTGAAAGAAAAGTCATTTCAAGATACCTTGTAAACATAACTATGGATGATGTGCATCCTAATATCAGACTAAAAAATCCTATGAGCACCTCCTGCCCTGTGATATGCTCTCAATATATTCGGACTTTCAATGCAGATCACATCAGCTTTGAAAGATGTGATCTGTGACTTATTCAAAACAGATTGTGACTGCAAAGGCTGTATAGTGGAAAAATGATTTCATTTATTTTAGCAATTTAGTTAAATTCTTTAACCCTACTACATGTACTGTCAGACCATTCAATAACTTCCACTGTGGTTGTGAATGATAGATAAACTATGTCAACCTACAAAACTGATACCATGTGGTGAATGCATCTAGCTAAATAGCACAAACATAATACACCTGTGCAGTTAAATTATTTCAAATGACTGGTCAACTCAATTCATAAAAAGTAGAAGCGTTAAGGATAAATTATAGTTCACAACTCATTTCTAAAAGGAGATTCCATAAAGAAATAAGCCTGATGATAAAGATTCATCCCGCAAAATCTATTTAGCTCAACAAATAGTTTAATAACTGCTTACTTGTACAATCTTTTTGTCTGACATTCCAGCAAGAAAGAGATGTTGTTTATCTTCATCTGGATGATACTTGACACAATATGGCACTTTGCGATTTGTGTAACGACCCAAACACTGACCTGCATAATTAAAAAGTAAAGAACTAAATAGGTTGCAAGAAAATGTCACCTGAAATTAAACAAAAACTCACCCCCCTGAAAATGTAGTAAACGGTAACTAAATAAACAAACATTGTGATGAATGAGTTTGATGAATGTAAACAACTCTTTAAGGCGTGCTTTGGACTGTAACTAACGCCAGATATAAAACTTTGTTTTTGCACACTAAAGTTTTTACAGTGTTTTTTCAGTTTGTTATGGCACTAAAAAAGAAGAAGAGAAAATCAGCTGATCAGGTGAAAAGTTGCATGCCTGTTTTGAGACGAGTTGTATCCAAAGCTCTATATAAGCTACATTTCTTAGCATTCAGAGTTTTTTCTTATCACGAATACAACACAGTTATTGTGCAAGTAATTTGTAAAAATAATAGACTTTTAATAACGTAAAGGTGCTGTATACGTTTGGTAATTGGAGCCTACTGATTGTATTAATCCTATGAAAATGTAGGTATATACAATAAAACTAACCTGTGACAATTTCACTTCAAAAGGTGGTTGCATTTTTGAGATATCACCGAAAAACCAGAGCGAATATTTCCACGAAGGAAGAATATTCCCCATAGGAAAACACAGTCTGAGAAGTGTTTCTGACAGAAACACTTCTCAGATTCAAATTTTGGGGAATAAAAAGTGATATATTTTTCCATAACCGAAGTGAAAAGTTTCTCAAAATTCATTATACTACCCAAAGCTGCTGTACTTCTTACCAAGTAAGTTTTTATTGCCATTAATTTTCAGAGTCATTACCAAACGTGTACTGTGCCTTTAAACTGTACCTGTTTCTGTGTCCCACACTTTCAGGTAGCGATCATATGAGGCACTGATAAACTTTGATCCATCATTACTGAAGCATGCATCCCGGACGGCTTGTTTGTGCCCATTGAAGGTACGTATTAACTTTCTCTCATGGTAGACATCCCATAACTGCATTAGTGAATGAATTCAAACAGGTCAACCCATGAGCTGAAGTACAAGACTTTGAGCTTCCACAAGGAAACCTTTACAGAATCCATACATAAGTAAACTTTCGTTCAAGAAATAATAATACACTTAATCCTCTGGGCAAATTTGAAAGTTTTCTGCTTCTGAAAACAAAAATTTACATGAAAAGAAATAACAGACTGAGAAGTGGTCTCTAACAAAATCTGTTTCTCAATGATACTATCTTAAAGTGAAGTAAAATAATCAACATTTAAAATACCTTGATTTTGCTATCCATCCCACACGACAATAACAAGTGGCCAGACTGGGGAAATAGCCTGATGGCTGCCACACCCTTTGTGTGCCCTGACCATGTGTGAATGTTTTTTTTAGGAATGTAGCATTTATCAGGTGGTTCTGTTGTTCTCAGGTCAACATCGATGTCTTGAGGGATATGTAGATATGAACGGCCTTGGTAATCATACATATCTTTAACTTTGAGAGAAAAGAGAAACATTGAAATAAAAAGTTAGTTCAATGTCATGAAAAAGTTTTTAATGAGAATTTCCTTCACAAAAACATCAACTTTAATAGATTTAATCAAAGATATTTAACGTTGATAAAATGTCTCATTATATTCTGGCCCCAGCAATTTTTGAAAGGTAAAACAAATACCACATGAACAGCATAGATCTTATTGATCTTATTGTGTAAAACAAAACAAACATGCTGCATTCAGCCCTGCTTAGTTATTACATTAATTAAATTCTTTAAATACTTTTTTTTTATGGAGTAAACATAATCATAACTTACTGTGTAACGTTGTCTTCTCTTCTGCTGGTTTTTCATCAACCTTCTTGCCCTTTTTGTTCCTTTTGGATAAGATTTCATCCAATTCTACTTGTTCTTCCTGAAAATTAAATAAACAAAGTATATTCCACAGAATTAAAAATCTTGTGCTTGATCAGTGGCACAATAAGGCAGTTTTGCTAACTGATGAGTTAGCATCATATAATCTCTAATAAAATTCTGCATACCTGTGAAATTTCAGTATATATATAGTCTGCAATGTCATATTTTGTAAATGTTTGTGTTTTATCCTTTTTTTTTGTACCTCTGATGGTTTTGCTACTGTCTCCTCATCAACATATTTCCCCCAAGGTCCTTCAAAGTTATCAATCTGTGATGCATCATTTTTCTGAACTCTTTTCCTCTTGTCTCCTGGCCGGGCTTGTTTCTTTTCAAATACTGTCTTGGCTGAGAACAAAAGAAACAGATTAGTAGAAATGAAAGTAATAAAAAGCACCTCTATTTCAAAATATTATTAAACATATCATAAAGAAATTAGAATTATGACTGCATTTGGACTTCCACTTTTAAATATTTGCATAGAAACCACAATTCAAAGTTTGAAATGACGATACTATTATTAATAACTACCTTCAGCAGCATTCTCTGTATCAGGTGTCCCAACATATTTGGTCTCCCCAGTGTCCATACTGCTTGGGTCAACAGCAAAACCTTTAATGACAAAGTGTTAACAAACAAAATGAGTTTTGTAAGATATTTGTACCGGAAGAAAACCCCACAGGAACATTCAACAATATTTAGATTTAGTTTAAAATAAGAAAACAAGAAAAGAAAGAATACTAGATGTTACACATTTACAAATATTTTGGCAAGGCAAGCTTTAGTGCTGGTTTATGCACTTGATGGTCTGTGAGTCACACACACACACACACACACACACATCCTGAGTGGCTGTTACATAGTCATACAATAATAAGTCAATCAAGGCTTTTTAAATACAAATATAAAAAAATTCATTCAAGAGATTTCCGTTCAGCCAAGGACTAGTTTCTGAAACCAGACAACAATTTAAAAGAATAGTGTCTGGCCTGCACTGTAGGAAATAGCATGCGCACACGTGACTTGTTCATTGCTTGCTTAAAGTTATAGTTCAGATATTAGCCCAATAAAGAACACAATTTTAGCCAACTGAGATGGAGAATAAACAAGATAAATGTACTTTTTTGTGTCCGTGATGATGGCCATAATTTATATCTACATGTAAGTCCATTTTGCAAATAATTTTTCTTACCATAACTCGTAAATGTCCTTCTCTGGTTTTCAAACTGGAAGTGGTTAAAATGTGCGTCCTCAGTGTAGCCGGCTAACATGTTTTTCTCAGCAGCTTGTTGTTGTGTCTTGAAGGGGTTAGCTGGACCAACCTGGCAAATTAATCAAATCAAACTCTTTTTTATAAATGTACTTGGTGTGATTTTACACTTCACAAACTCATGAATCACACAATATTTTTTTAAGAAATGCTAACATCATTATGGCAAGACACCCTTTTTTTTTTTTTTTACTTATTGCCTTTTTTAAACAGATAATTATCAAAAAATAAGCAAAACACTAAATTCTAAAAGTGCTTCAACACTTTCTCATACAGGGAAAAGAGAACATTGTTATAACAAAATAAGCTTTTGATACCTGTGGTGCAAACAGCTGATCATACTGCGGGTTAAAGCTTAACTGCTTCGTTGATGGATCAAGGGGTTGTATGGTTCCAACAGCTTCCTAATAACAATGTTTTAAAACAGGAAAAACTAAATTTAAACAAACAATATAACTAAAATTACTTAAATCAGACTAAGAGTTTTCTGGCTGTTTTAATTTCGCGTGGGACCAAATCTCTTTCACAACAGTTTACGCATATTTTAAAGAACCAGACTTTATGAGTTTTGAAAATTTACAGCACCATAAATAGAAATACTTTGGTTGGTGTTCGGTTTTATGCCTTACATTTTGTTGGTTTCATGCATGTACCAGCTACCTTAAAATGATACATTGTCTGCGTGTTCACGCCTATGCATTAATGCGCGTTATAATGCGCGTGCTTGTGGCACCATCTGTCCTTGACAAAACAACCTAAACAAAACGCACAAAGAAAACAGTGGATTTGGTAGTTCCCCGCTGTGACACAAACTTTCCTTGTTTGGATGAATAAATAACCCTTGAGCGGGATTGATTGTTTAAATTTGGGAATGACGCTGAGAGCTCAGCTTCGAAAATCAACATACCTGTCTTTTATTTATTTCTATATAAGACAATTAGGACAAGTTAGTGATGAGAAAAGGACTAGTTTTCTGAAACCAAGCAAAACTTTTAAAGAATAGTGCCTGGGCTGCAGGAAATAGCATGCGTGACTTGTTCATTTCGTCAAGGTGTAGATCTGAAGCTTGGTGCATTATGGGTTGTGGATGTAACAGTCATTGGTAAATTAAATATAATTGGTCTCCATCCCCAGTCAATGTAAATGAAGATCAACAACTGTTACATTCACAACCCATAATGCATCAATATATGGACACCTGACCACATGATCTACACAGTGATGACAGTTGGTAGGGCACCTACTCCTAGAACAACTATCATAGCGGAACGAACCTCATATAGTTCTAGGAGTAGTAGGGCACCTATCTATTCTCATCGCTCAATGGTTAGGGTCGTTCATCGAGATCGTTTTTGAGCACCAAGAAATGATCGTTAGTACAATTTATTGCCTGATCTTACAAAGTTACTTTTACTAATACTAGTAATGGTAATGCACTACAGAGTCAGACAGAGTCAGAGAAAAGACTGTCAGTGTCACTGTGTAGTTTAGTTTCACAGTGGACTAGGACTAGTGCAGTAAATGCAATAACATTACTTCACATGCGTTTTCCAATGTTCAATTCAAGCGGAACTGTCAAGTGTTGTCATGCTAGCCTCGACCGAGTAAGTGATGCATGGTGTGGTCGGAAACAGGACGTTTCATCCCAAAACCGTTTCATCCCAATAGTTTCGGCGACCGTTTCATCCCAATGCACTTTCATCCCAGTACCGTTTCATCCCAGTACCGTTTCATCCCAGTACCGTTTCATCCCAGTACCGTTTCATCCCAGTGCCGTTTCATCCCAAATGAAATTCACGGCAAGACGTGGGTGTCGCATTATAGGCCTTGGAAACCCGGGAACTTTTCTGACGACTATGTGCCCTTGTGGGTTGGTGGGACGGGAACGGCAAGGCGCGGCGTAGTATAGGCCTTGGGAAACCGGGAACTTTCCCTCGTGCCTGACCGCGGTGTCTATTTTCAAATAAATTTTATTATTATCGGTAATAAAATTGAATGAACAGAATACATATCGGGGGCCTAGTATGCATTAAAAATTTGATTTATCTTTCCTAATTGTTCTTTAAAGAAATATAAATATATCTCAACCCCTCAACTTGTTTGCCAATAATATTCCTTGGTTTGTTTTTCCTAATTGTTCTTAAAAGAAATAGAAATATATCTTAATGTGTTTGCCAATAATATTCCTTGGGATATTTCAATCGAAATAATAATAAAAAATGGACTAGACTAAGTTTTGCCAACTAATTAAAAATAGGACCACCGTGCGCATGAGTCCATCGACTTATCCCCGATACATACCGCGATCCACACGGCTCAATGACATGCATTATGAAAGTGTACTGGGATGAAACGGTACTGGGATGAAACGGTACTGGGATGAAAAGGTACTGGGATGAAAAGGTATTGGATGAAACGGTACTGGGATGAAATGGTTTTGGGATGAAACGTCTTGAATTCGTTTGGTCATGTAATGATCATCATCATGGTGGTCATTAGCCCCATTTATAGTGCCAATACTCTGGACTTCCTCTGATCCTTGGCCCTACGCCCATGTACCTCCAGAAGGTGGGATAATTTTTCGAATATCAACTCACGTTTTTATGCCGAGATTTTTTCCCCAGTTGTCACTCATTGTATCCGATTTGTGAAAAGCACATTAAAACGCCATTGTGCAACCTCGTTTTGGTATAATTTTGAAGAAATTCTGAGACGTTACTGCCACCGATTTGACTGCCCGGCATCCATTTTGTTGATTGGTTGATTTCAACAGGGGGCGCCCTGCGCTAGGGCATGCTGGGATAGGCAGGGGAACATCTCCCATGCCCTAGCGCGCGAAAGGGTCCCTTGCCTATCCCATAATGCCCTAGCGAAGGGCGCCACCTGTTGAAATCAACCGATCAACAAAATGGATGCCGGGCAGTCAAATCGGTGGCAGTAACGTCTCAGAATTTCTTCAAAATTACACCAAAACGAGGTTGCACAATGGCGTTTTAATGTGCTTTTCACAAATCGGATACAAAATTACAATGAGTGACAACTGGGGAAAAAATCTTGGCATAAAAACGTGAGTTGATATTCGAAAAATTATCCCACCTTCTGGAGGTACATGGGCGTAGGGCCAAGGATCGGAGGAAGTCCAGAGTATTGGCACTATAAATGGGGCTAGTAGTAGTAGGTGGTCATCATTATCACTCAACCCCTCTCTCAAGTCATCATATCATTCAATTTTATCATTCATAGTCATTGTTAATGTTACCTTATTTTCTACTGCAGGAGCTGCATTGAGTTGCAATCTAGATTGAAGTGTTCGGACATTGTTTCCTGTGTCTAGAGGTTTCAGATGAGCTGAAGCATCCTCACAAACTTCGTCCGATTCGCTACCATTATTATCACTTTCATCACTACTTCCATAAGCTTGTAACGCGCCGATCGCCGCCATGTTGATCTTTGAAGTACGTGATTTCATTAAAACGTATCGAGTACAAGGCACAGAGAAAGATGTGGAGGTCACGCATGATTTGAACCCTATAACCTATCCCGTTGCGTTGCATACGAACATAATTTAAAGGAGATTTCCATTCCACTGGTGGTATGACCGCGCGGGCAGCTTGGAGTGTGACAATTTTGTTGTAAACGTGACAACAATTATTGCAAAATTGTATTATTATTTAATTTTTATGTTATCAAGAAGTGAATATTCTTAACAAACTAATAATTTTGAATATGATAAACTGTTATTGTTATTTTGGCGATAATAATTGCACGTCAAAAAAGTGTTTTTTTAGTTTGAAACTGAAAGAATGAAACGAAAATTCCCGAAATATGCACAATGAATGACACCACAAACTTACCAACATCGTTTTTGTTATCCATCAGAGGCTTGGATAACAATGATTTTTAAGTGATATACATCGAATTATGAAAACCAAAATGTTTAGTTCTACCATCCCTGTTTATCATTTGATAGGTGCATTATACCATAGAGCAAGGAGAAAGGGCTGGGGAAAACCCATGACATCACAGGGCGGTGCCCTTTAATCTAAATAATAGACGGCTCGTCCAGCAGACAAGATGGCGAACACAGTTGTGGAATATATGCACGAACACGGAGGATACAGATGCGGATATTGTGGCAACCCCGACTCAAATTTCTCCCATGGTTAGTGTTATAAAGGTCGTTGATTAAGTGAAGTTAAATTGTATGAACATATTTCTCAGCGTCATTACAGTTTTGCATTCATTTTGCGGAAATAGAAAGTGACAATGACAGCCTAACTAAATTATACAGTCGTTTTGACCAGTTCGGGATCATTGACCAGTTCGGGATCACTTCAGCTTTGCAATAACCAATTAATTATATTACTTCTCACATTACCAATTTCTATTGATACATGTGAAGAATAACATCCATTAAACCAACAAACCCAAAATAAGGTGCCAAACATCATCGGCAAATAAATTATGGCCATTTTCCTGAAGTTTGTCTGCGATATTCGTCTTTGTGGCCCTGACGACATATCATGCGCCTGGGGCGGGACACTGTACCCTTGACTTGACCAGTTCGGGATCACTCAACATCTCAAATGGTGCCGCACTAACTTACTAAGTGAGGTAAAATCATACTGCTGCAGTAGAAAGTTTATTTATTGCTTTTGAGATACATACTTCAACAAATTCTTGTAGATTTTTTTTTTTGTGAGAAAATGAAACTTTGACTTGAGGGGTCAATGTTGCTTTTTTAGGCACACTTAACTTTTTCATATTGCCTTTGCTGTTGTTTTTTGTTTTTGTCGCTGGGTTTTTGCGCTGCTGTTGAAATCACTTGCATGACATTCACTAAAGAAAGGAAGTCCAAGTCCATGCCAACACACTTCTGAAGTTTCGTGTCCTTGAGAGACAGTTTTATGAATGGGGAGTATGGGTTTGCAATTAAAGGGCACGCTACTGATTCAGAATAGATTCAACTGATCCTGAACTGGTCAAACAGGTGACGATACTTTTCTCAAAGCCTCTTCAAAAGTACTAATCTTTTTTTGTCAGTGGATACTTTGGTAAGTTTTCTGACATGTTTAGGTAAACTGAATACTGATCAACTTTTTTGTTTAAGATGTCAACGAGATTGCAACAAAAAACAATGTGAATTCAAAAAGTGATCCAGAACTGGTCAAACGACTGTAATAAATTTGTTTGATGATTGTTGGAGTCCGCTCGCCGCCGGCCAGGTGATTCGCAGGTTTCTGCCGCCGCCCCATCAGTCTTACTCTAGTCTTACAATACAATGGTCATGGTCTAATAGTCTTACCATACTCTGTCAGCTAGCAATTTTGGGCATCGCTTACTACGATACTCCGTGGGCAATAAGTTCAGTTAAATTCAGCAGTATTTGTTTATTGTGAAGCAAAGTAGAAGAGCCCTATTAATAGTAGGAGTGTCAAAAATACTCTGGACTCCCCCAGACCTCCATTGCTTGGCCCTACGCCCACATCCATAGCATCAGTGAGGAAGTGTGATGCTTTTTTGGATAGAAACTCACTTTCTTTTGACAAAATGTTTCCCCGGTTGTCACTTACTTTGCTTAATTGTGGAGAGTTCAATAAAAATTTATAAAAATTTGCAAACTCATTCATGATTCTGGTGTAATTTTGTGAAGTATCTTCGAGCTGACAAACACAAGTTTTTTTGTTTAAAATAAACATCATCAGCGCCATGATGTTAACTGATGAGCGTTGACAAATTGACTTCACTGTTCGAGTTAGTAGTCTTTAGTCAAGGTGGTATTCATTATACACAGCACCACCATTGCGGGAACACGAACCAGCAACAAGCAGCGCGGAGTAATACAGCATGCTGAAGCAACACGAAAAAGACTAGTTAGGCCAAACAAAAACAAATTTCTGTTTCCGATTGCATGCCATTTTAAAATAGGGTCGGTAGGTCAGAAAGTTTTTTTTTTGCCCTTTTTTTTTTTATTCTAATAGGTTTGGCGAGTGTGTAAATACCCTACTTGCCCGATTCAAAACTAACACTAACACTGGTTTTTTAGTTCAATTTTTTGTTAAACATATTAGTTTTGTAATTTTTGTTTTTTTCATGTTTTTTTGTTTTTGGGGTTTTTTTTTCATGTGTGTTTTTTTTTTTTTCAAGCCGAATAAAAAGTTTAGGGTCGCGGCATAAAGTTAGGGTCGGTCGGGAAACCGGAAACAGAACCTTTTTTTTGTTTGGCCTTAGGTAATGCCGCTGTTTCAGGGAATCAAATCAGTGATCATGCGCATCAGTAAAGATCATTGCGCCGTCAATGTTTAAACAAGGGATTGTCGGCTTAGAGATTCTTCGTAAACTTACACCAGAACAAGTTTGCACAAAATTGTGTTTAAAGGCCCTGTACACTATTGGTAAGATCGAAAAACACAAATGTTCACAGATTCACACATAACTTACATGATTTAAAGTAAGTAATGGTAGAAAGGGTTCCTTAAAATATTTCTGCCTAAAATGATATCGTTTCTGAGAAATGAGTAAAACAATAGTTTTTATCGTGCGCGATAATAAACTCGATGTTTGAAAAACATAAAACACATAAGGTCTCTTTTCACTATTTTCTCGTGACCTCGATGACCAATTGAGCTGAAATTTTTACAGGTTTGTTATTTCATGTATATGGTTAATCACACAAAACATGAACTTTGTTTGCGACTGTTTTGTCAGCTCTACCAATCCTGTATAATACCTTTAAATGCACTCCCCACAATTAAGCAATGTAAGTGACTACTGGGGGAGAAAATTTCAGCAAAAAAATGAGTTTCTATTTGAAAAAATATCACACTTCCTGATGCTATGTGGGCATACGCCAAGAAGCAGAGGGAGTCCAGCGTGTTGACATTGTTTATGAGGCTAGTAGTTGTAGGACTTCAATTTGAGTTCTTTCAATTTCTCCAAAGACTTTACTTCAGTATTTAAATTTGTTGTTTATCATATTTATTATGAATTGCTGTTCTATTTTATTTAGGGATGTGGGCACATTCTTTGAGTTGTCAGGACTATCAAGACCTTATTGACCGAGGATGGAGAAGGTATACCTTAATGCTTAAATATCTTGGCTGCTAAAAATGACATGTTTAATTAAGCTATGTCTGATGCGCTCCATATGATTACAAATTGATTATTGTTATTTATCATTACAATGAATAATCACATACAGTATAATTGTCCATGGTTTCTTTAAAAAATAACAACTATTTTTAAATTGGTTTTTGAGTTTTAACCCTAACCATGCTACATGTAAATGCAACAATATGCACCAAATGGTAATAGTTGTTGTAATCTGTTGCATTTGGCAGTCAACTGAGATGTCATTCTTTGACTGAATTTGTTGCATTTAGCAGTCAAGTGACTTCATATTGGTGTTGCATTTTGTTGTATTTGGCAGAGTTCATGGTCCCACATATTAGCCAAGTCACCACTACACTTATGTGCATCACCACTACACTTATGTGCATACTGATACTGTTGCATTTAGCAGGGCAAACACCCTTGCTTAGTCTTAACACAAACAACATGCCTGCACAATGCAACAAAATCCCTTGTTGCATTTTGTTGCATATGGCATGGTTCTCATTTCAACTGTGTTGCATTCTGTTGTATTTGGCAGGGTATGTAGAGGGACCCTAATGGGGGTTAGGGTACAGTTTTTTTGAAACAAAAAGATAAATTGTTCAACCGATGTCTTTCTTTTCTCAGGAGTGGGAGTTACCTCTACAAGCCTTTGATGGATAAGATGTGTTGCCCATGCTTTACCATCAGATGTGCTGCACTGGAGTTTAAACCTAGTAAATCTCAGAAAAAAGTCATCAAGAGAGCTATAAGGTCTGTCAATTTGTTATCATTGATTGTCTTAAAACGTTCTTGGCTACCTGTACTTTACAAAGAAGATCACATGCCTTGATAAAATATGTTATTTATTTTGTATTTGTATTTGGTTAGGTACCTTGTGTCTGGAGAGCAGCAACCAGACAGCACTAAACAACATTCTGAAGACCCCACCAAAGTTGAAGATGAAGAAACATTAGCTGGAACATCTGAACATCCTGCGCAGGAGAAGGAACTACGAAAAAGGATGACATCTGCAGCAGCGACAATAGCTTCAACATCAGTAGCTTTAGCAGCTCGAAAATCTTTGAATTCTCCATCAGAATCAATCCCAGAATGTGTAACTCAAAGTACTGAGAGGAAAGAAGGACAGAAGATGAAAGACCACAAAGTTGTCCAAGACATAAAGTCTAATAGTAAGGAGAAAGGAAGAGGTGGTTTAACGGTGAAAAGAGAACCAAGACCAGGTGATGTTGAGATTACCCTGCCAATGTTATATAAAAGATCCAACTAAGTCAAACAAAATTTTAGTGTAGGTGAGCCATGAATCTTGTTCCATTGTTGACCTGATGCCTGAAACACTTGTATTGACTTACTCCACTGTGCAAAGTTTAATTTATGTTAAAGATAACACATCAATAGAATATTTCTCTTACCCCTACCCCACCCGGCCCCACCCCAATAAACAGTTGGCCATTTATTACTTCTAACATCTATTGGGCATTAAGCCCAAATCTGTAAAGTAATATACTATTTTTACTGCATATCTAGATCATTGACAATGATTTGATTTTAAAATTTTGACTTAATCACATTTTCAGGTGTTGGTGCAGACCAGACTAAGCCCCAGTGCAAAAAGGCCAAGGAATTTAGGCGTCAGAGAAGATTGGAACGTTTGTCTCAAGCTGGTGCTGATGTGGAACCTGTTGACAAGAAGCAACCGAATGGGCCAAAATCATTGGAGGAGCTAATCGAAGAAGCTGAAAAAGCTTCACATGGTCATAAGCATAAACTTGAGGTACATGTATGATGATAAACAAACCTTGATATTGTTTGACCACTTCTGTTCTGTCAAGCACCCATAACGATCTACATCAAATCACATTCTGGGAGTGCACTTTGCATTTAAATTTACTTCGCAATGTATTTTTTGATAAACAAAATGTGAATATTGGTTTCTTCATTAGCAGCATTTGGCATACTATCCTACCACCCTACTCCAGTGACATCCCACAGTCTACTGACATGCCCCACTGGCCACTACACAGGGCACTCACACACAATGGGCAACCCACACAATAACCTTGAGCCCTCCAACCACAGTTCTCCTTTCAGAAGAACCAATCAGAGCAGTGACTGACTCTACACTGAAACCTCTGAACCCCTATGAATAGACCAACATGTCTCACACTTAAGTCTCCCCGAACAAAGATATTGACAAAATAGGGAGACCGCCAACATAGGGCTAGATAGCTCAGTTGGTAGAGCGCCGGCAGGTTAACCCTTTCAATACCGCTTTTTTTATAGGGGTCACGCTGCTGTGTACTGCATTTTTTCACACAAAAAGCAACGTGCAATGTTCAGCAGTGGTGTTCACTTTTTCCAATCTTTATTTTCTTTGTGAAGACATACTTTAGTGGAAAAACCTTGTACATACAATTTGTAGCTTATGAAATGACCTTTCATATGATGTCCAATTTATATTATCTTCATATCCTTTGCCACCTCAGTCGGCACGAATGGGTCGAGGCCCGCCGAGCCCACGCCCAAGACCACAGCATTGAAGTGCTCGGTCCAGCTACCGGTATATCGTAAGGATTGCTGTCAACATCGGACGTGCCTTGCAACAAAACATCACGAGTTTCATCCGAATATTCACTAGGTTCTTCTTCAGATATTTCTGATTCCAATTCAGAGTTTCTACTGACAAATATTTCAACAAAACCTCTGGGTAACGAACAGCTATGCTGGTGATTATTTGCCGGGAAAACGGAAGCGTGAAATCTGGACGTACTGTTGCATGCAATGTTGTTATTCTCGGAAAATCGTAATGGCGACCCCCTATACAACACACACCATTGTAAAGCATGGTAAACAAGCTACCAGTCCATATAAGGTTCAACAACAGAGGGCGCTAAATAAAATAAATACAGGCTCCCAAACACCGCGTTTTTCCCCCCAAATACCGCGGCTTTTAACGTCGAGTAAACTCGACAATGGTAAGAAAGCATTACACTGCGCGTGGTCGAGTAAACACGACAATGGCATTGAAAGGGTTAAACCGGAGGTCGTTGGTTCAAATCCCGCTCCAGTCAATTTGTCTTTGTTCAACCCAAAAAACACTTAAGTCTCCTAACAATGACTAGAGCAAGCTAGTCGAAACATTGAGACCAATTAAGAACTCGCTCCCAGGCAGTGAAGTTAATAATGTGAAGTCTCCTCAAACCACGAAACGAAAGTAGTAGTCCCGGCCGATTTTCTACCTTCCGCCCAGGTAGTAGTTAATAAGCAGGACAGTTCTTTTCAGATTTGAGAAGTCTCCCGAATTCCAAAAAATCTACTTCGCGGAAGTAGAATAAATAGCAAGACAAGTTCTCACAAGAACATAATCTGCCCAGCAAGTACACGTGGTGTTACCACAAACCAAATATACACAAAATGTTAATTATTTGATGTACATTATGTATCTCAACTTTTTGTGGGTTGTTTTTATTACAATTTTAAATAAGTAAAGTTGACAAAATTTATCCATGCTGTATGATGACACTTCTCTATTTTAAACAGGTAAGGTATGTGCGGTCCAGCCCCATGAGTTCTAAGTTTGAGCGAACTTTTAAAGAGAGTTACAGTATCTACCACAAGTACCAAACCACAATACACAAAGACCCTCCCAGCAAGCCATCTGAGAAACAGGTATTATAATGTGCTTAAGGGTGGTTAGACAGATCATTTGTGCACCAATGTTTCTTCTCGATGTTGATCCTCCTTCCTGTCTGTAGGAGTAAAAACAAAAATCAAAGGTCAAAGATGTGTTGACAATGGCGTGAGCAAATGTTAGTCTCCTAACCAATTTTACAAAGATTTCAAAAATTATTATAGCTATCTTTCATTTGTTTTAACCATGCCATTCCTCACTTTTGTTACATGAGGCTTCCTTCATTCAATTAACTGGAATGAAACTCATTTGGGATTCAAATGCTTTGGTTTTTATGAGCGACAGCGTTTGATTTCAAATATCTGTTTTTAACTGTAAATCAGTTTTCTTCGATATCCAGCCACCCTGCACGTTATAGTACCTTTTGGGGAAAAAACATTCAATAATGAAAGTAGTGTTCACCTTTACTGACCTTTGCTTTTGTTTTTCCTCCCATCTATTCTCAACTCTATTTATGTAACCCTGACACTTTAACCACCCCCGTATCACTATGTCTGTATGTCTGATCATCCTGTTAATGTGTACTGTAATGGCTTGGCCACCCATGTCTGTCCTTGTGTGTCAATGTGTATTTCCCCCATCTTATTGACAAAACTACCAAGAACAGTTCAAACTAGTGCGATCACATCCAGCCTGCAGAGAATTTCAAGAAACCTTCAAGGAATCACACCTCATTTTTTCCAAGTATCAAACAACTATTCATAAAGAACCTGGTGATGAATGCGGGGAACTAGATGTAAGTTACACTTCAGAATCCTCAAACTGTCAACATAAAATAAAAGGAATAATTCATTTCTTCATAGCAAGAGAAGACAATGCACACCGAAAGGAGATTTGGCAAAAATAAGTGTTCATACAATTATTTCTGTTCAATTTTCAGGAGTGACCATGCGGATACGTTCCCAAATCTTCCTGATTACCCAGTTGGAGCCCTAACATCTTTTGCAGTGCGCCGTGGCCGTGTGAGACAGCCCGGTCAGGGCGCATTGTGATGCCCAACTGCTGCAGGAGGATTTGGGGAGGCTGTCTGCGTGGTCATCCACATGGAAATTGTCATTGAATCCCACCAAATGCAAATCACTTACTATTACTTTGAAAACCAAACCCATTGTGTTCAATTATAGAATAGCCCAGTCGCAATTGGAAAGAGTAAAAACCCATAAAGATCTAGGTATTATTATTGACTCTAAGTTAACATTTTCTCCTCACATTGGCTCCATTGTTGCCAAGGCCAACTGCATGCTTGGAATTTTTTGGCGCCACTGTAGAAGCCTAGATCTCAAGACTAAACAATTGCTGTACTGCACCCTTGTCAGACCTAGTCTTGAATTCTCATCTGTTTCTTTCAACTCAATATCAGCCTCCCATGAAATTCGCATTGAACGCATCCAAAACAAATTCCTTCGCTTCCTTGGCAACAATGTAGACAACACACATATTGTTAATTTGTCTCCTCTTGATTCACTAAAGAAACGTAGACAGAGTCTGGATCTGACTTTTCTTTTCAAATGTGTGAACTCTTACTTTACAGGTAATCTGTTTTCCCTTTTTCCCCTGAAGATTCCCCGCCCCAACCTTCGGCATCCTGACCTGTTCTACGTTCCAAACAATAAAGTCAATGCCACTAAAAACGGTTTTATTCATCGTTTGTCCTCTAATTACAACAGAATTAGCCATTCAAATCCCAGTATTGACATTTTCCACCTCACCCTTCCTGCCTTCAAACATAAAATCAATGAAATCTTGTGATTTTTTTTTATCTGAAAGGGGAGGTCGGGTCCAGAGTGTAACTTATGTTTTAACTTTTTTTGATGTAAGAACTTTTCACCATTTTAATCTCTGTCTTGTTTTGTCTGTTTAAATAATTTTTTGTGCTATTTTATGTAATTTAATGTTTTTATCCATCCTGTTATTGGCGCTTGCGCTGTTGGATGTGGCTGAAATAAAATAAAATAAAAAAATAAAAAATGTGTATCTCAAAGTGTAATTGCACATACCAGGCACAGGTTACACATTATAAGTATGCGCTATGGTATAAAAGAACTAAAGGAACTGAACACAGTCTACTAATGTCTTCTTTATTCCCTCAGTTCAAGAGATTCCTGGTTGATTCTCCATTGAGAGAGGAACATCCCCCTGGGGCTCCAGAGTGTGGATATGGTTCCTTCCATGAACACTTCATCCTTGATGGTAAAATCATTGCAGTTGGCGTCATTGATATTCTCCCCAGCAGTGTGTCATCAGTGTACTTCTTTTATGATCCTGATTACAGTTTCCTATCACTTGGAACCTACTCAGCACTCCGGTAAGCTCACTCAACATCCGAGGCAAATTACTCAAAGTTGATGACCAGAATATACACAGACTTATTTAAGTGCAACCATGTTGTTCCATAACAATTCATGTGAACTCCACTTGTTGTGCAGAGAGAAATAGATATCTGTAGAGAGAAATAGAAAATTCTGTAGTTAAATCTTTTAGAAACCATGCTTTAAAAATTATGTTTCATATAACAACACTTCTTTCTTATGTAGGGAACTTGAGTTTGTCAGATTACTACATCTGCAAGCACCAAAGATAATCCACTACTACATGGGTTTCTACATTCACTCGTGCGTCAAAATGAGATACAAGGTATAGATAATTATCATCAAGTCCATTCAAATAAATTGTTCAGCCAAAACGTATCATATGACTTTATGCTGATTCATTGTCTGTGTCAACAAGATTCCGACTCTAGTCATGTTTGAGGACACATTGTCACGGCCACATATTTCTGAGTTTAGACAGTTTAAACTCTGAATCAGGAGCCAAACATGGGATATAATTCTCAAGCTGTAAAATGTCATGATATTATTTGTGTATGTTTATCAGGGTCATTACAAGCCATCATTTCTGCTATGTCCTGAAGCGTACAACTGGCATCCCATTGAGCGATGTTTTCCGAAGCTAAAAGACAGCAAGTATGCTAGACTAGATGAAACTGATGCAGGTAGGTTGGCATCTCAGAAAACACTTCAAAGCTGAAAGTGTTATTATTATGTTGGTATATTATTCCTTTGCCTTTTAGGTAAAACCTGCTAGGTTCTGAACCTTTAGGCTAACAGATACTTTTTTGCATACATTTCAAGGTCTGTAAGCAGGTCTGCACTAACTTTAATAATTTTTTAACTTGCAGTGTCTTCTGTTGTTTCTACATCTTTGCTTTTTATTTAAATAAATTTTACTTAAAAGTGCATGCTCGGTTTTTACAAGTGTATGGCTGTTTGTTCTAGTACAGACTTTGTTCTTGATTTTTCCCCTTGAACTACAGTTGACACACCTGTTCAGCTTGAACATGTCAGGATCCTTCATATGCAGATGGCCATGCAATATCCTAACTACCGAACATTTGTCCCTGATGCTAATGATGAAGAGGAGGTCAAAGAATATGCTCAATTTGTCGGCAAAACCTGTGCAGGGAGAATGCTACTGTACAGACAATGACAATCAAAGGCAGGTTTTAAATGAATAACCATTCTTAATACCGATACTCCAATAGTAATTTGGGGATTGACAATAGCAGTGCTGCAGCCAAAGTTTGCTCAAGAGAGTCAATTGTAAATTTGGGGTCTTCACAACTGGATCCACAAAAACTTGGCAGTACTCTGTATTGTGAATTACCAAAAGCGATTGGCGAGGTCACCTCAAATCAACACAACACAACATATCATCTTGGGCGAACATGTTGCTCAACCAATCCACGGAAATCAACAGAAAATGATGGCGTTAGTTTTACAGAGCATCTTATTATTAGCGCTTCAGCAATCTCTAAGGGTATCATGGATGTAGATCAACCAGCAATGAAGATACAAAGGAGACAAAGGAAAACGCATAACAAACTAGACATTAGGTGTTTGTGAACAAACACGAAGCTGTTCCGGTTTACTGATTCATAATTTTTTTTTACAATAAACAAGAAATAAATCACAAACATTACGACCTTATGACATGTGGTTCAGGAGATATGATTATCTCAATTTTTGAGCTTCCTGTTTAGACCGGAAATAAAGGTCAAAGTGGGGTCATCTTAGTTAATACAATTTTGCAATTGTTGAAAGCCACCATACAAAACAAACATTACAATTTTATGACTTGTGGTTCAGGAGATATGATTTTTTTAGTAATAAACTTTGAATTACTGTAATTTGACACCTGATGACGTCGCAGTAAAAAAATATGTTTTTCATACTAACAAATTTGAAAAGGAACACGATGATATGCAACTTATTCCAATTTAATTTATTTTGAAAATATTGTGTTTTTGACCAGCAAAACATTACACTTATAGCGCCATGCAGTTTGTACACAGATGGAAACGCGCAAATCGTGACGTCATTATGACGTGACGGGTAATGTTAGGCCAGAACTAACATCTACACTACAAGACAAGTCCATAACTGAAAAAAGTTTGAGGATCGGATGTATACTTCTTGAGATATGATAGATACAAGATTGGCTAATTAAATATTCACACCGCTGTAAAGTGGCTAATTAATTAAGAATGTAAAAAAAAATTACATTAAGAGTTAAGTTTATGTACTAAGCTTCAATTTGATATATGATCTAACTCTTTCATATTTACGCTCTAGGATATTAGGTGCCAAGAAAAAACGGTACAAATGCTATGTGATTTAGGTGGAAACAAGTATAAGAAAAATAATAAAAATCTCAACGAAAACAGTACCTGTTTCGACAGTAGGTCGGAACAGCTAATAATGAAGTTAGTGTGTGAGATATTCTGGAATAGGTATGTCATAAGAATAGATATCCATAATGGAGAGGGATGATCAAACAGTTTTGAGAGAATTTCTTGAAAAGAAATTGCCTATGATGAAGGAGTAATCAACTAAGAATTGTGTAGGTGAGGAACGACAAGTAAAGATGTACTACAGTGCACATGGAAGGATTAATTTGAAAAAATAATTTAAAGTTAAGCGACAAGCAGAACCATAATATTGGTTGAGTTAAACATACTAGTCTTAGAGCTTGTAACTAGTCTCATTAGCTGGACATCAACAAGAGCCTGCGCACAGCTGCTGAATTTCCGTCTTGTAGGAAGATTGCCATTTCAGAACTACACTTAAATCAGCAAACTACAAAATACATGAAAATATTTGCCACAACTTGGCTATAGAAAAGAACCAAGTACCCGCAAGAAAGCACTCTGTTGCCTCATATGGGGGACTTTCTCTTGTACCTTAATTTGATTTTCACTACTGGGGGTAGTTTGAAATCGGACTTCCCTCCCTAAACGTTTGACTTCGATATCATTAAATATCTGGTTTGTTTAGGATGTTAACATACCAGGGATATCAAGACAAGTAATGTTATGTCAGCAGTAAATTGTATTGAATCGTCATCAAAAAGTGCATCATCATGAACGGTTCTGCAAGATACCACAATGATAATCTCTTTCACAGGCCATTGAAATAAAATAGCACCCTCTGTTGACACAGTTATCAAGAAAGGTTGATGTCCAATCATTATAAAAGAAAAAAGTTGCATCTAGAAACTTCAATTTGTGGTGACACAATGCATGTTGTGGTGATATCCTGAAAGGAACTTGTGGTGAAAAAACAAGTTGCATCTTGTTTTATCTGAAGTTTCAATGCTAGTTTTTAAAATTTAGATAGCATAATTTTAAGATCTACTTGAGTTGTTGTTGGTCAACACTTCTGTACAGAAGACAAATAGTCTTTGCCTATTTTTTTGTTTGTTGTGTCTTAAATTTGATTAAACATGAGAGTTTGTATATTTTTACTTTCTGTTTTGTTTATTTGTGTCATTTTTGTTTTACTGTATTTCTGTTGACACAACATCAATGTTTAATCACATCGCAGTGAAAGCAACTTCTGGTTGATTCCAAGATAACATGGATGGCAGTAGTCTGGTTTTGCCGTGTAAAAAAGTTAGCTGAGGAAAATGATTCAAGGTCTAAAGGTGTTTTGTCTTTGATTTGTTTGATAAATCAACAGTATTTATCATTTTTTTTATTTTTATTATATATAAAACTGTTTGACAGACTTACTCCATCCAGCAGTGGCGCCCTCTTGTGATTTACTCATGTATTCCTAGATGCTGGAACCAGCACAATGAGGTATGGATGAGCATTGTCCACTTTACTACTTGAGCTCTGCTATGAACACTAATGTCATGTCTTTAGTTAATTTGTATGGGTTTTTTAATTCCTGCCAGACTTCTTTCAGTTTTTCTATGAGAAATTATACCTTTCAGAAGTTTTTAGAGTGGACTTTCTTCTTCTGGGGGCAAATGACTATGCCAGTGCTAAATATACAGCTGCTGAGTGCTGATCTGCATACATGGAGCCCTCACGTCTGTGCCAAGAGCAGAATAGTGTCTTATGAAAAAATTCTTTGAGCTTCGCATTGTCTAAATTCTGATTGTAGGTTCGGGGATCTCTTTGTAGTTGCCCAACTGTTTATGGACCAATTGCTGGTATCCATTTGTAAGACAGGTGCAATAATATTGGTTGGCATGGTTGAAATAATTACAATCTTGTTTTATTAATGAATCACTCTGTACACTAGCTTTCCTTTGTTGGCAACTGATGGCATTTCTTTGTCTGATTATATGGACATCGTTGGATAATTGTCCACATTCTTTGTGTAGTTTCACTTTGAGAGCAATTATTGCAAAATCACTCTTGACTTTTGAATGTTTTCAGCTCATTGTATAAGTAGCTGTAGCTTCAGCTGCGGCATAGTCACGATAGAACACCCATAAATGAACTTTAACAGTTAATTAAACAAACAAATTTAACTAACCTCAATGCTTCCCAAAATGTGTAAGTGTAACTTGCACAAAGCACATGGGTTTAGCTTGTGAATACAACAATAAATAATTTTGAAGAAAAAAATTGGGGGTTTTTAAATAGTTTTTTTATAATGTCCCACAATTTCCAGGTTAACTGCTTTCTTTTTAGAGAAATTCAATTTGACAAATTTTTCTATTGCATGCTTCACATTGCCAAGTAAGTTACTCAAATACAAAACTTTGCTTAAACCCTTTCAACATTTTTTATTGGTATTTCCTCCAAATGTTCTTGCAAAGTTAAAACGTAAATCTGAATAGACATAAGGAAGGAATAATAATCCATTGAGATCCTTGATAAGAACATTTTTATTAGGAGAGGAAGGAGGTCAACAGAACATTGGTGAAAACAATTTCAGGCAAGAAGTGAAGTTTCCATAGCCTAAGGGTGTTTCATGTAACCTTGTTTCTGTGATGTTGAGAAAGTTGGTTCATTGGTGCAAGAAACATTATTTATGGCAGATTCAATGATAGTTTGGTTGAAGAGGTCGTGCCTCTTGCAGGTATGCAATGTGATATTGGGTGCGTTCGATTAGCTTCCCCGGGTCGACCCCGGTCTGCTCATCCGGGTGAGCCCCCCCCCTGACATGAGCTAATCGAACGCCAACTTCCCCCTAGCATTCACACCGATGCATCTTGGGACAGCCGACCGGAACTACTTCCATTTTGTGCCGTATGTCCGATACTTTTCGTGGATTCACGAAAACATCGTAAAATAATTATTTTCAAGGTAAAACTGTAACGTTAAACAATTTTACAACCCCACAGTGATACAAATGTACCCGGCTTCGAATAAAAAATACTTATTGCTCACAAAAATGCTGTTTTAATGGCGAAAATGTGTCAAACTTCCTAAAAATGTCCCGCTGAATTGCAAACAAAATGGTGGCCATTGAGAAAGTTTTTCGCCGTGACGTCATGAACCAGTGTCAGCCCTAAGTAACCCGCTCCACAAGCAGGGCACTTGGGTCTCACCCGGGTGAGCCACAACAATGACGTCAAAGCTAATCAAACACACTGGGGTCAGACCTGGGTCGACCTGGGAAAGCTAATCGAACGCACCCATTATGTGGTGAATACATCTTGACTATCTACAATTGGTTTTGTGCACAATTCCCCAACCATCCATAGAGTTGAATTACTAAAAATGGATGGGTTTACTCTAAAACAGACTAGCAGTACATACACTAAGCTCTTGTAAATGTTTACCCTCTTAATTAAAAGAAAAGTGACAATCAACAAACACTATAAAATTCTCACGCGAGACAATAATTATTTTAATTTTTTTATTTATTGTATCCAAGCAAACAAACCAACACTCAAAAGACTGTTTGACAGTCAAAATATAAACAGGCCCAACATTCTCTTTCTTTATCAAACCTTTTCACACAAATACTATACACAGGAGGGACATTTATAAAGGAAGCTCTCTCATCTTTGGCAAAAGACACATAAGACTAACCAAAAACTATCTGAATATAAAGACCAACTTTTATACAAGCACTGTTTGAACTGTCTTCATCAATTTAAAGGGTGTGTTCACTATTGATAATTACCCAAGGGATAATTTTCAAATCCAATTGGATAAAAGATGGTAATAGTACCAAACTTCCTGACAGTGACAGGTCATTCTCACAAAACCATGAAACTTTGTAGAGCTGAAATGATTCACCAATTGATGACCCATTTCGGCATAAAGCAAAATGTGTAACCATATTTTTGAAGAGATGCAAAGCAAAACATATCAGAAGACTGCTCAGTGAGATATTTTGTTATAGACCTATGTGAATATTTATGTTATAACTGCAGTTAGCGTTATTTGAATGCATTAGATTCCAGAAGATGACTAGTTGGTTCAAAATTGAGACAACTTTGCCAAGAGCAATACTGGCCCATGTCCCAGAACAGAACGTTAGATAACCACAATGTATATATACATGTACAACTTAAGACTTTATTCTCTTGGCTTAAAGTCTTGTGTCTGAAATCAAATGGTTTATGTACACACACAAAATATTAATTAAAATATCTCTATCATAACTATTTAACATGTGATGAACATCATTTTAACTTAAGAAACCCAAGGAGTGTTTTTCATAATACTGCATTGAGAAAGATTGCCCACAAAGGCTTTCATTGTTATCACAAGATCCAGTTTCTTAACAAGTATTCAACAATTCTCATAAATGTAAACACTCGACACTTAACATGTGGAGAGTTTTGTTCTATCACCTGATCGCTTTGATGATTTTATAGACAACAACTCTCTCAAGAACATACCAAAATGACATTCATCCAAGAAAAATGCTTTGCATTGCATTGCAATTCCATAGAAGTTGTTAGTTTCCCTTTAAATAGACTTGACATAGCTAGTTTGCCCCTCAACTGCTGAGGAAAGCTAAACTCCTTCATACTTTTCTTGTGAACCATTAAAAATAGTCTAACCCTTAGCTTTATGCAGTGGAAGGAAAATTCAGCCCTGTTTCTACACAAAAATTTCAAAGTTATTTTCTACTTGCCAGATCATTAAGTAAAGTAATATTTAATTATCATGTGTTATACCTTTTTAAATTACCAAAGAAGAAAATAATTTCACTCTGGATTACAAGAAAATACCAAGCTCAAACATTTATTTGAAAAACAATGTAATGGAATAACACATAAAACACTAAACAGTTAAGAATAGCTAATTAAACTTAAGTTATGTTACGTATGCATTCAATATTATCCATCAGTACTCCTCCTTAATAACCTTTTACATCACAAACTCCACTCTCACACAGCTTATAATAAATATGCGGACGTAATTACGATATCTTGGTTAAGTAAAAAAAAATTACATTTGTCTTGCATTTGCATTCTTTTTAATCAATATTTCATTTATGAATCGTGTATCCATTAAATAACTGTTTCTATGTACAACTGCTGTACAATACAAGGCAACAAGTTCCAAAAACACTTTTCTTAAATCTATTCCTACCTCTTATAGTTTCTCGGAAACTTGGGTATTTATACAGGAGTATGCCACACTTTGCATCCAAGCTTATGACTTTTTAATGTACAAATGATACTCAGTTACAGTTTAATTGAATTGTCAAGATTACTTGTTTCTGGCAAAATCACAAAATATAACAGGCTTTTCCTCTAAAACAAATTGAACCAGTGATTAATAGACTTGCAAGATGTCAAGACTAATTATCATTGCTATCACATTTGAATTTTTTTTTTACACAAGTTACACATTTTTGAAAACACTTATTTTGATATTTGAGTTTTTTTCTTCAAAAATAATATGATATTTGGTATTCATACACACGTCCGCCTTAAATGATACTTTTCCATCGTGATCCTTTTATAACTTGCCTTTTAGCAATTAAAGCTTTTCCCTTTTAATTCTTCACATCTTGGATTTAAAAAATAGTTGTTTTTTAATTCAGTATACATGTACAGCACTCCATCAGAGAATAAAACAATTACATAAGGTATTGTACATTCATTAACATCTACATTAAATATGGCACATTAAGTTCTTTGCAATCTCTTTAAAGTATTTGTTCCATATGCCACTTTTTGTGTTAAATCACAAATTGTTCCCAACAGAAACATCAACCATATGTCTCATACTTTGTTGATTTTAGATTTTATTGATATGGAACCAGAAAGAGCACATCTGGGCAACATTTCTTAATTTCACTGTTTTCTTGTTAAGATTGTTTATACTTTAAAGCATGATTTAAATATGAAGCCAGCATAAGCATCAGTGTTTAAGCAGAGTTTCTGCATGCTAGAATAAATATAAATAAATAAACATCAAATTTAAACTTTAGAATGATTGCTGAAATTGGCCCCAAGATGGCATTTTAACAAATAAGATCAACAATAAAAGCTCATGGTACTGTTGGAAAATGACTGATCACTCTACCAAAAAGTGGCAAATATTTGAGCAAACTAATTAACAGAGACTGAGATGTGACAGGCACAATGGGTGAATTTTTGTGTATTTACATACAAATTATCCATTTTGAATGCACTCTCCAATGTCTGCCATATCTTGAAAAAGACAGGCATTCACACAAACCTTTTAAGCCAGGGGAAAATTAAAGGGCCTACTCTACTCATGTTGAAAGTCACTTAGTGGTCGCTTTGAATTCTTCGGAATGTCTTCTTAAAATTCCATACAAAATGCTGTTTCCATTAAATATTAATAAATAGTGTATATATTATTTTTCTCTACTGCCTGATTCTAACCTACATCTACTTTCTGCAGCTTATGCTTAACTACATTTTACAGCTGTACTTTTGTTAATTACAGTAACAAAATCATGGGCAAGGCATTGTAAAAACTACTTGTAATGTGTTGAGATATTATAATATATACCTGGAGAACCATACCCAATTTCTGGAATCTCTCATTTGATTCTCTTTGAAGTCCACTTCCATAAACATAGAACATGGGGATCAACAACACAAAATCCATTAAAATTGCCCAGTCCCGGACCCTGCCTCGCTTGATGCGAATCTAAAAACAAAGCCATAATAACTGAGTAGCTATCCATTTTTAGAAATAGAAACAAACCATGGGATGTTCACTGCTGTGACATTCCTTCTAGGTTAGCAAAAGTAAACTGACACCAAATTTTTACACTTGGATTGTTTTGGACCATGCATACACCCCCTTGGAATGTTCCAAACTTTCATTTCATATTAATCAGATAACATGCCGTTTGCTTGCTGTTCAGTTTTCAACACAACTCATGAGCAAATCTATAACAAACAAAAAGAGGTTGTATTTGTTTTTTATATGAATAAAAATTACAATTTTACCACTTGTTGATGTGTTAAATACCTTTTTAATACAGGCTACTTTCATTTTATATTTGATTTGTTCATATTAATCATTATTATTCTTGCATAAAAACTGTATAAATAGATGTTACCAATAACTTAATGTGCTATTTGGGTGGTAACAATAGTTAGTCCTCAATAAGGTCTCCAAACATCTTCTTTTCTGTCCTCATCTCCTGGGAGAGGCATACTAGCTGCAACTTGGGCGTGGTGTAGTGTCATTGGGATTGGTGTATCAAGTGAATTGATACTACTAGGAGCACCAATGGAGCTGTGATGCATGGACATTGTGGTTAGATTAGGAGTCCGTGAGGGGTCATAGGTCATGAGGGTGGACATTTCTTGTGTAACCGGGTGATGAGCTATTGTTTGGGATGGCATATCTCTTGGTTTGATGTTTTCCTTGGGTTTCGTCTCTGATCTGGTGGTGCAAAGTGGGAGCACATGTGGGGTGCTTTCAAAGAAGCTCTGTGGCTGGTGCGATGTGGGCGAGGTCATATACAGATGAGGGTATAACTGGTAGGGTGGGGAACTGGGTAAATATGGTGGGGATGTCAATGTGACTGGGGTAGAGGGAGCTCCTCCAAAGATATCAGGAAACGCACTGGGTGTCATGGGAAGAAAACGTGATGTGTCAATACTTGGTGAAAGCACCGACATTGAAGAGGATGAGGGAAAATTCAACCCTGATGTAACATTGGGATAGATAAATCTTGGATCAGTTCCCCTGGGGTTAGGGAACCGTGGATCTGGTGCTGACAGAATGTGTGTCAGAGAGTTGTCAGTCGCTGTTACCGTTGTCAACTGTGTCAGTTGAGACATACTTTCAGTGACATCCATCTTGATATTGTTGAGATCTGCGGCTGTTGTTCGGACAGGGTTGGCAGTCGTTGCTTGCGGCTGCGGATTGAAGAACTCCGTTTGTTGGTAGTATGGCCATGAAGTTGTCGATTGGCGGTTGATCATCGTCGGCGGCTGCTGTTGGCTCTCTTCTGTAAGAATAAAAGTCAACTTGTAAAATGATGCATTATTAAACAATTTGTCTTGTTTTCTCTTAAGCCAAACAGACTTAAATAAACTCTGTCAAATACTGAACATCTTATGCAATGTAATGGAGCTCTTGCAACACATTTCAATACTCTCTGAAAAACAGCCAAGATACTTTGTCTCCTGTTACACCTGTAAACAAAACACAACACCAAGAGAAACCGAAACAGTTGACACCAAAAAGCAGAATGAGGTCAAAGCCATTGCCATTTCATTGTGAACCCTGACCTTTTTACCATTGTGCCAAAAAACCTCCAAACAACCATCACAACAGCACCCTTTACAATTTCCCTAATACGGTGCTGAATCAACCGTAACAAAGAAGACTTGACAAGTTTGTTGACTTTGAAAAACTTTACTACACTAGCTGCAAGTTGTTTGTCAGAATATTACATTCCACATAAGTGACTAAAGTTTTAATACAAAGTGTCTTAAATAAAGAAAGCTTTTCTTCTATTTGTATTTTTGCATACAATGCTTAACTACAAGTAAATACAATTTATATTTTTGATAACTCTACTGGTCCAGGCAGCTGAAATCACAAATAAGTGCAAGACTTTCTGGCATAAGTTATGACTTTATTGTCCTATTGAAGAGGAAACATGTTATGATTCATAAACAAACACAATGCTTCACTCAGGCTTGACATTCAGGCGGCCAAACACTAGTTTTCTATTGCAATAAGTAAATAGCTTAGTTTCAAGAATAAGTAATAAGTAATAATGGTCAATGGCAATTGATAATTAGGCTAGATATTTTCTCTATCCTGCACAAAGTTGGGAGGTTTAGTTATGACAACAAAATATCATCAAGACCTTGAATGAGACCTCTGACTGATGATATGAATATCATTAGTGTGGTACGATCATAGCGTGTATAAATCTGACACCAGACGTTCAATCAGTGAGTCACATAAGCATGATTGGACAGTAGCCAACTATTGCAACATCCTCTATTTACTGAACAATAGCCCATTGTTAAGACTTTTCTAGTAAAAGGAAAGAATTTGCCATCAAATTTGAAGCTAAACGATGTCACATGACGTGTATAAAACAGATTTTGCAGTATTATTGAAATAATTGAATTGTACAAAAAATATTGGATGAGAAAATTTTGGTCTGGACTAAAAAAGAATGCAAGTTAGTTTTGGAAGTGAGTACTCATGTTGGTTAGAGAAACCATGGAGCAAGGAACGGAGAAACACCGCACATAATTTTGACCTGCAACCTCCTCCCAATTCTTAATTAATATTTGATTATTTTATAAAAAATTATAAATGCTTGAAAAAATTGCATGACATTGCAAGAAATTCAGTTGTTTCTTTATTAGGCCTATTTATTTGTTTAAGGATATGAAAGAAATGCATGCACATTCTTCACATTCTTCAATTATTAGGCATTAATAAAATAGTGACCAGTTTCTATTTCAGTAACATAAATACAATCACTTTCAACAAAATCGTGGTTAAAACTTGTTTTTTAAACTAAATTAATATCTTTACTTATATGGAGAGCTGAGTGAATTATAAATTTTTATAAATAGTTCCAAGCTTAGTCTGTTGTGGGCTTAACCTTGGCCTCTACATCCCCTTTGGAATTCCAGTGGCCTGAGGGGTTGTGTCAACACCAGTAATGTACTTTGAGAAAACAGACAATGCAATTGACTTGACTATATATGGAGCAAAGAGAACCACCCAAACACACACACATTATCTTTGTGTATGGTGCAAAGGGAGAACCTCATTGTTGTCATTTATTGATCCACTGTCCAAACTGAGATCTCTGTTGTGAATCGACCCTTCGTTAAAACGTAACTGTTCCAATGGGTAGGGCCTACACATATTCACACACCCACACACACCAAAGACATACAATGCCATCATCATCGTACAACAACAAAATTATAAATATGACATCATGCAGACAGCAGTTTTCTCCTTTCAAGTATGCCATTTATGCTCCGGCCTCACCTGAGCATTTTTCTTCTTTTAATGTGAAAAGAATGTTTTACCCCTAAATTTATTTTGTCAGCATTTACTACAGAAAACAGCTTGTTTTGATTATAGTTTTGGGTAGCAAAAAAGAAAGAAAAAAGAAACAAAATAATTAACCTCAAGAGTGAAGACCGCCAACATTATGGAGGCTGCCAACTACTGTGGTAAAGTGCCATTCCTACCTCCATGGTTCAACTCAAAACTTCAAAAAATAATTATTTGAATCTTGGAAAACAACATCTATTGTCAAATAACATTTGAACACATTCACAATCTGACCTTTAAGTGAGACTTGTTTTTTATTTCAGGTTATGCTATACAAACTTATTTCACTTCTATTCAAAATTAATTTTTGAAAGGTTTTTATATATTTTTTAATTGAGGTCAGATTAAATAGTGCAAACTGGATAATCAATCTTAACATCTGCCCTAGATTTAAGGTTTCATCCTGTGCTCATATTTCCTTTGTTTGTTTGACATACATTAACCTAAGGTATCTTGATAGCAGTGGCACTGTCCATCAGTCTAGTACATGTACATTGTCAGCTGTTTTGATAGCAGTGATGACAACTGCTCAACACAAGACAATTGGTCATTAATATTCTATGGTCATTTCCAGGGTCAGGAGTTCAGCAGATTCTCTAGCAAATGGCTTTAATTGGGTCATCTAGAGTTGACCTGACCTTGAATGTGCTAGAGGAGCCTCAAGCTTGTTCTTTATTTAATCAAATAGCAGAATTGCTTTGACCTGCCAATTATAAAATTGCTCCAGGCCAGAGTTATTTTTCTTATTATAATACACAGGAAACTGGAGAATAGGAAAGAACTCCCTAGAGAAAGGGAAATTAATTTAGTGTAACAAGATTTCCATATCTGCAAACAATACAGACTTGAAAGCATGTGAGGACAGAATGGTAATTTGTCAGAAAAAGCAGCTAGTTATTTAGTAGAGTGAAGAAGAAAAAAGGTGAATATTAAGTAGACATTTTGTCATGCCTGATTTCCTTGACACGATGAACACTTTTCCTTTTTTAAGTGAATTAATGAATTTTTTCCTAGCCAAGCTATCAGAGACCACCAAACATAATTGTATTCCCTTATTTTATAGCTGTGTATTTTTACTTCAATAAGTATACAAATTTTAAGTATAATACTATTAGGCTTTTAAAGGAAAAATTCAATATTAAATTGGTTTAAGTGGAAAAAAACCCCTGTCATACGGGGTTTTTTCCTCGAAACAAAGTTAACTGCACTTTTAATGTGCTTGAACCATCTGTGAATCTATTTCTGACACAAATATTGTTGTCAGAAATTTCCTTAAATTATTTACAACCAAAAAGTTTGATAAACAGGAAAAAACAGGTATGTAGGTCATTAGAAATAGAAGGCTACACGTTCCCCATTGATAAAAAACCTCATTACTTCACTATTACTACAGAACTTAATATTATGACTTCATTCAATTATTGCTCTTTTCATTGCCCCAAAGTCATTGTTAATGAATTTGCATCGCTGTTTTAGCTGTTGGTTTGTTTGTTTGTTTCTGAGTTGTAATGTAAAATGATGTTTCAACTTGTCATTACTTGTTTTCTTTTCTTAAAAAAGTAAGTGACACACATTTGCATTTTGTTCATGATTAAACAACATGTAATACAGGATGTTTTTTCCCCATCGATGTGTACAAGTTGTCATTAATAAATTCATTTCCTAGAGAGATTGCCTCATGTAGTCTCCTGACTGTGATTGTTGTAGAATCCTGGTGGCTCAATATATACTCCAGAGGAAACCACAAATCTACCAGAAGCAATAAATAGTGTCTACAAAACAACTGCTTTTCTGGAGAGATAATTAAATCTCAAATCAGCAATATTGGAAGTTACCACTGTGTCAGCTTAGGATGCTCAACAACTTAAAGTAAAGTCAATGATATTATGTACACTCTTGCCTAATTCCCTGACTGTGACTGTTGTAACAAATATTCCATAATCATCTTTCACTTGGGGGATTTTGCAACAGGAAAAAAAAAGGGTTTGTTCTAGGAATAGTTGTGTGTTGGCAACAATATTTGACTCTGCAAGTTAGTGGTTCAGGAAGGCAACAACACACGTATGTTGTACAGGAAAAGTAGAATAGGATATCCTACGTCCTTGTTTGCAAGAAATATCAAGGCCTGCTGACTGAGGATAAATCATCATTGTTCCAGTTGGTACCTGGACCCAATATTCGTGGATGAATTAAGAATGATGAAATATACTGAAGAATTAATTTTCAATGTAAATTGATTTTAAAAATAATAAAAGTATCCGTTTTGGGTTATATTCATCTATAATTGAAAAGACGAGGCTGTCATCTTGGTTTTTTCACTCACAAACCTATGGAAAATAAAAAATTAACCTCTTACAAACAAAATTGTTGTTAGAGTTTTTTTCACAACAATTTTGATATGAAAGGTCCTTAAGACTATTTTTCACTTGACTTTGGCTAGCGAGTTGCTGATGAATAACACAAGCAATTACTACTTGTTAAAAATAAACAAACACAGTGTCAGAGTTTAATGTTATGAAACTTAAATCCCTCTTTTACTGTTAACTTGAACTTGAGACATAACTACTGTAGAACAAGTAGCTTTAAATACAAACCCCTGAACTTATTTCGGGGAAAAGGGCATTTGAAGGAACTTTTGAATTGGTGAAGCACTCATTTTGTTTAAACATTTAAACTAATTTAACATGCATTTGAAAACAGAAAGAGTTGAATTAATAAGGTTGGGAAATTTAAAATCAAACAAAAGAGATTGAACAAAATATGTTTTCAATAGCCAAGAATAAGGTGTTTCACTTCCTGAGTTATTAATATCCTCTTTTCTCAGTAGACAGTAAGAAAAAGAAAAAAAACAGATCACTTGAGCACGTACCTTGTGTAACCAAGTAGTTATTGGTGGTGTTAAGGACTTGAGGGCGTATGCTACGGGTTGGGCATTGCTGCATCGGTTGTACTTTGGCTGGGGAGAACCCTTGAAGCTCACCGATACGATTAGGGAAAGGCAGGCTAGGGTTATGGATTGGCTGGGGCATACGAGGCTCCTCTAGCTTTGGTCTGTGTCCTGTAGATTGGTAGAGAGGGGAAAAGAGACAAAAGAAAAAACATAAAGTAATGGACTGGTGGTAGCAAACAGTTGTGAAATAATGGTCGGTGGGTTGTTTTTAAGCAAGATTTTCCAAAACATATCTCAAATTCTTAAAACTGTTACAGTGCCATGGGTTTGTTTGGATGTAAAACGTTGTCTAGCATCTTGTATGTCTCAATCATCACAGTATTCTCATGTAGCCAATGTCTGACAAATTTTCCCGAAACTCGGAACTAAAATGGATAATCAATACTATATAATCTGTAATCACATTCACTTTCACAAGTATGCCAATCTCAGCCTTATACTTGTTTTCTTCGAATTGATGTTTGACTTGTCTTTATTCCTCCATGATTAGAACAAGCAAACTGTTTCCGTCTAAGTGGCTGTTTAAAAAGCACAGCATTCATCAAAATTGTGCCATCCAACTGTCTGACTGGATAATACTTTTTATAAAGTACCTCTTTTTGGATGCTAACATTGGGGTGCTGTTTGGTTCACAGTGATTGTCCTGAAACAAAATCCCTGTCAATGGATTCCAAGAAACTCAACCTCCATCCACTTAAATTTGATTATGGATTGTAACACAACCAATTTATCTTTTGTCACAATCTCAACCCAATGTCAGAGACTTTAATCCTGATTGCTTAACAGCCATTGCTAGTCCAGGGAATAGATTACTACTTTGGGGATTAATATAATTGTTCAGTCCACAACCACAAACTTCCTGTTGCATACAGGTATTTATTATTACCATAAAGGTAAAGTCACTTAAGTGTTGTCTTGAAATACCTTGATTACATCATGTGGTGTTTAAAGGCACATTCCATTTGCAAACGTTGCACTCATTGAATAGTTTAGGAACTATTACTCACTGTTCTGGTAGCAATGTGTATTCAGCTATGTTTAGAAAAAAAATAGTTCACCACAGTACCAACAAAGGTAATCTCTGTTTGTACTACATTGTATTTAGTTTCCAAAAGATGTAGGCTCAATAAAGTTGTGGATATTGGTGAATCAAACTCCCTCTTGTAATTGAAAGTGTGAAGAGCACTGGCCATTTATCAGTTTAGTCCTCCACTGTATTGTTCTTTTGGGGTCAATGTACCTGGCTTACAGGATGTAGAGGATTTTCTTGGAAGATGTTTCATAATTAATTAATGTTTTCTTTGAACTTTTTAAAAGCATTTCAATTAGAAACTCAAGACACTGTAGCTCCTTTAAATGATACCACAGAAGTCAATTTCTATACTCTCATCATACTCAAACATAAAACCTGTTTGATAGTCATTTGTGCATGTACCTTTATCTTTACATGGCATTGACCATCACATATCCGTGCAACTGGAAGAAATTATCTAAAATTCTTTACAAAATTTTGTCTTCCTCCTTGCCCCCACCCTTCCTTTGCACTTCCTTTTCTTCAAACTGTAAATTGTAGAATTAATTTGTTTTTCCTTTTCCAATTCCATCCTTTCTTATCTAATAATTTTTCCTGTCATGTCATCCCATCCTTGCTCTATGGTCATCCCAACTTCAAAACCTTGGCATTTTTGTGATTCACAAACAATAACTAAAATAATGCCTTAAAAGTACATTATGTTGCAGCACAGACCCTTAAACAAGATCAATATGTAGATGGCCAAGTTCCTATGTCATTGATCACTTCTGAGAAATCCTGGCCACGAAATGAGGTCACACTATGCAAATGAGTAACCCAACCCACACAATACCTGTCATCCCATTGGCCAAACAATACTGATCCCTTGTTCTGATTGGCAATAACGTTTACCAAGGATGTAAAGCAAAAGCTGATTGGTCAGAGGTGATCTAATGTGTCATTTGATTGGACAATGAAGTTATTCATTGATATAACATGGCAAAAGGCATAACATAAAATGACCAGGAATGAACCTTTAATTTATTTGTACACTTGTTGGTAGGAAGATAATGGGTATGAGTCACAGGAAGTAAGAGCGGTAGTTTATTCTCTTGTATTTATACAGAAGTCCATTTTCCAAGATGTCTTGTTAAGGCCAAATGAAAATCCCTTTTTGATCGTGGTTTATTTTTTTCCTCCAAATTGTCTATCAATTTGACCTTGGCAGAAAATTTGTTTGTGTAGTATTTGAAATGTGGAAATTTAATCAAAAGAGAATCAAAGAGGATCTGCAAATTTGTCTACTGGGGGAAAAAACCCCAAACCTGTGATTTATGCTGACAACAGCTATTACATCGTTGAATATTAACATAGTATTACTTGTATGTCTGGCATGAAGCCTTTTAGTCATTTGATGTCCCCCAGCCATTATTGGAACACTCATCCCAAAGCATTGATTCATCCATCCATTGGGTCAACACACTTATTACCAATGATGAGATCTCACAGTTGTAGTGAGCATTGAGGGATAATGTTTTACCTCTGGATACAGAGCATGAATACAATCCAACCAGGATCTTATAAAATGTCACCCCAAAAATAAATAAACACAATAAATATATCACTTATTAGAAGAGAGAGGCTTATCTCAGGGTTGATAAACTTTCTCTACACACCCATTGGGTGTGTACTGTGAACTATTTTAGTAACATTTTGAGATAGATGCTGCATTCTGATTGGTTAAGAGCCAATCAAGCCTCTCATCGCTATTATGATTTAGCCAGGGATTAGAGTGTGTGTAATCAATTTTACCAAAATATCTAACTAAACATAAATGCCAGACTCGTTTCTAGTACTACTGCAATTAAGGTAACAATTTCTGCCATGCTACTGCTTAACAAAGTATTATTATATGTTTGACTTTAATCTACTAGAATGGTACTTTGTTAACACTTCATATCAACCAGATACATTAACAATGCCTACCTAATGGTTTTCGTTTTTTTTTATAGATTTAAGCCCCCTATCTTAGTTCTACCATCACTGTTACAATGCTATGTTTTGTTTGAACAAATGAAACACATATCATTGAAAAGGTTTGTGTTGGTTTAGCATGTAGAACTGGCACTTTAAGCATTGAAACTGGTAGACCTATATGAACCTTTGGATAGACAACAACAAATTATCTTGATTTAGTGCAAGATCATTCAAGGTGTAATCGAGACCTGATCATTCCACAAAAATACATAATATTCTATCATGCACATACTGATAAACATTAAAGAAACAGATGCCCATTCTAGACTCCTTAAAGGGATGCTGAAGCCATTGCTTGATTTTCTTCCCACTAGTTTAAAAATAAAAAAGCATTTTTATGAATAAAAGTATCCTTTCAAGAATTACATTATGTCCTCTGTAGAAAAGGTATTCCTTTAAATTTTGTTTCAGCCATTGTCCTTTCAATTTGAATTGCTGCTGGTTCTCTCAAAGAAAGGTACACATTTTGTACACACCCTTAAAAAGGGGGAACACTAATGTGAGTAACGGTCACACACTGAGTCACAGGCCTTGCGTTTTGTCTGTCCAGGCCCTGTGATATAAACAGCATCAGACTGTATATATTTAAACATCTTGTTACTGAAAATAAAACCACTAGCTTCTGTTTGTGTGAATCATGATTTGTCATGTAGAGAGAACTATAATGCCCAGGTACAAGAGGATAAATCAATGCTTAATGATGACAATGTGATCATCTTAGATGGTTCCTTGTGTGAATGGTCACCTCATGGAGGATAGCTATCAGCAGATGACTCAAGGGTCAATGTAAGAGGAGCATTTGCCCCCTTCACTGATCGGCACATAAATAATCACAGTAATAACAATTTTATATTTTGGGGTCCATACTGAGTCTATACACTAGTATTGACTGCAACACATCCTCTGGTTCGCTCTATTTCTTTCATTAATTTGTTGATTTTATGTCAAACTGAACTCAAGAATACGAGAGGGCACAATTTTTCTATATTATTTGCATAATCACTATTGAATTCTAAGTTTTCATAACAATTACTGATAATTAGATGACTATTACTAATAACATTTTAAGGTTGATGGATCAAATTGAATGGCAGCCTAATATGTTGCAATCCACACCAGGTGATAAAGATGTTAAATATTCACCACAGAATGAATCACCAAGAAAATGGCGGGAAAAGCGGCCAGTCACCTTTTTGTCCAATAGAAGACACTTTGTCCTTCAGCAATACTTGTGGTTTATGTGGGAAGGTTCTTCTACACTAGTTTTGCTTCAGTAATATTGAATGATGGTTGTCTTGAATGAACAGATAATGTATAACATTTTCTGCAAATTTCTCCAGTGTATTTCTTTCCAACCTATTACTAATTAGAACCTGTGAACTTGATTCGACAAAAACTTTTTGAGTCAAATGCCCTTTTAGTCTCTCTTTCAAATTGATGAACACACAAAGTGTATTTTGACATGGGTTTTTATAACACTGGATACAGTTTTTACTTCATAAAAGTAATTTGTAGTTCTGTGTGTGATCTTTATGAATAATTCATTAATTAATTGTATCACAAGGTATGGATTCAAAGTTCAAGCAGTTCCTCCCTTGAAACTAGAGCATTGCTGAAATGATGACCGAAGCTGTCAGAAATTAATATGGAATATTCATTCCTGCTGCCAGGATTTGCCCAATATTTCCTTCTTTGTCTTGGGACATAACTGGTTTTGAGCAGCGAACAGAATTCAGTTATGCCTGGGGTACATTTTTAGCTATGAATGAAAGTGAAAGTTTGAATAACTGAAGGGGGGGGGGGGGGGGGGGGGGGTAGGGCACCAAGCTGACTGTAATAGTAACTGCATAGTTTTTTAAATTCTTTTCTTATGTCGGTTTAAATTTTTTGCCATCGCTGGTGTAAGCTGGACACAAAAGCTTCCGAGATTGTGGTTTCCTTTGCAATATTTACACACTTCAAATTTTCCAAACAGTGCCAGTTGATTACCCGTTTGGTTTCCGGTGTGACTGTTTTGTGAGTATTTGGCAAATAAGAGGCTGGTTTTTTCTCAAAGATTGCGCAAACTGAACATACAATATTTAATGGTTTAGAATCAGTTCATTTGTTGAATGATTATTGTCTGTAATATTTGGCAATCAAGAATATTTTGCTGAAATGGGAGTTTCTTCAGAGTGTCTGTTTGAATCATTTAGTTTTTACAAAGTCTAGTTTTCAAGAAAGGACCACTAGAAAATTAAGCAAAATATGACTAAGAAAGTGAATAATATTATACATATGTACTTACTTCTAGGTTCTCTTGGTCCATCAACTGTTACTTTTATTGCACGATTATAGGTGGCAATCTGAGGTGGGCTGGATCCAATAATAATGGATAATGTCAAACTTTTCCCTGTAAAACAATAATAAAAATTGAAATAAATTTCATGCTTCAAATCATCAAAAACCAAAGTTTTAAATCATTTTGAAAAATCCTTTTGTGGCCAGTGTGAAAATCAGTTAGTTAGGAGGTGGTAAGATAAATACAAGTATAGTTCAAACGATAAGCAACATTACAAACTCGTAAATTGTTTTCATTCATGCTTAAAAATATTCACCAGTAAAACATGTTTTTTAATGTTGTTTGATAGGCTGTCTTGCTGTGGGGTGCAAGAATACATTCCTAACAAGTTTGTGGTTGGACTCTGATGATCTCAGGATCACTCATAGTCTGAGGGTCACTCAATGTACAGTAAAAGGTTTTGTTATGGGGAGGGGGTCTTGGATCAACAAACTGTTGAAAATAAATACATAATGTGCAGTTTAATATATCTTAAGTCCCCTGGAAAATCTTTATATTGCTCTTATCCAGTTCAGGTACTTTTGTGATTTTCTTTTCCTCAGAATCTTAACAATTTTATCATTTAAAATGGTATTTTTTGTTGGTTCGGAAATGTTGGACCATTCTTAGAAGATTAAGAAATCCTTGCATTCCTATAAATCTGGCTATTGAATGAAAAGCTACATCACAAATATCATCTTAGTTTTGCCATGCAAAACATTTACCCAAAATAGCTTAAGTTTATGAGCTTTGCATTCTCAACCCCCATATTTGACTCTATTTTCAGATCCATTATGCAGCTAACCTTGCACTTCCGCCCCCAAGAAAGAGACTTTCAACCGCAATGCAGTGCAGCCTCTGCAACAAGCCCCAGGGGTAAGATAGCCCTATTGGTGTTCAATAAAGTAAGAAAATTCTATGCATATTTTGGTTATTTTTCTCAGAATCTAGGCTCAGCTTGTGACCTGCATTTTTTGGTAGGACCAATAACAGGGGAGCTCTCTTGTGGCTCAGGAGTAGGTTTAAGGGCTACATCTATAGTATCTATAGTATTAGACTAAGGGTAGTTTCTATACCAGAAAGAAGAAAAACAACCTTTTGGTTCTGTGTTCATTTTGATGTACTTCTTTCAATTATTTTTAATAATTTTTAATTTTTTTAAAATTTAGTGTCTGGTTGTTCCATCCTCTAAAAAAATGATAAATAAAAGTGGAGCTGGAAGGAATGGGAACTACATTGCAGCTCATGACCTTTCCAATTAAAATACCTAGTTTGAGTAAAGGGAGATCCCCTCCTAAATCCCACAATCATAATCACAAGTTTATAATTCAACATTTACTATTGGCTTACTTTGTGGATTGCAACATGTTTAGTTCCTTGTCTGCTTCCGAGTAAAATCACAAGAAAGAAAAATTCTGAATCAGGATATCAAGGGCAGTACAATTTGTGGGTTTTTTTCACAGAGGAATTGTTTATCTAAGTGTTTTAAGGCCTGCTAATATTAAGGGTGGAGTTTCAGAATTATAAAATATTCTTCTTTTTTAGTAGAAAGAATGTGTGGTTTGAACACATCTGCCATCATTGCTCATGCTTATTTATTATTTTTTATTTGTTGAATTCTTTTATTTTTATAGTTGCAGCATTGAGAATGATACTTCTTCAAATTGAACAAGTAGACAAAGTTTTATCAGTTGTTCAACCAAAAACAAATCAACTACGAATGATTTCCATCAAAAAACGGAATTCATCTAATCTTCCTTCAGAGACGGGTAATTGATACAAAACACTGAAAGTTCTTAGGGTCATGTTAGGCATGTCTCAATCTGGGGAGTTGGGGAGGGAGAGGTCTTAAGGTGTGTCTCGAACCCCCCGGGCTTTTAACTCCTTACACAAAAAATTAGACCTTGCAAGTCTTTAAGAATGTGTGTTTGCTTCAAATTGAAAAACAAAGACACCATCTTCAAATTTGAACTACAAAATCTTATGGGTCTACTATGTAGCTAATTTGTATGCTCTCCATTTAATTATTGCTGTCCTTACATGCTCCAGTAAGTCTAACACTTGATTAGCCAAGTTCTTCATAGTTGTGGTCTGTGTGGTCTGTGTGGTCAACCTGCTGGCCACAGAGTTGCCCAAACATAAGGTCAATAGAGCTGGTCAGATGTCAAGTTCACATGGTAACAAGCCTTATGTACATGATCTTGTGGGTGTTAATTGGTCAGAAGGTCTTCAGGTCAATTATTGAATTAAAAAGCTAAACTGCTGTTTTTCTCCTCCCCAAATATAAAAGCAAATTAATAAATGAATCAATCAATCAATTAATTAGGCCTAATTTAACAGCTGAAAAACACCAAGTGAACTTGTAACAAAAGTTAATAAAAAAGGCAATAAAGAACTTTATCACAAATAGCAATTTAGTTAAACAACTTTATTAAAAAATGTGAAAGAAATAGTATAACCCCCCCCCCCCAACAACAACAAAAAGGAGGTCAATAACACAATATAAACACAAAACAAAAATGGTAGGCCTATATCTCAACAAAGTAACCATGCTTCAATCTGACATGGGCAGCTATAAAAAAAACTTGAATATTGCTGCAATCACAGATTCTTTGTGATAATCTTAACCGGAACCAACTGGTGATATTTACAAACAGATAAGGTAAGAGAGAAAAATACAGGAACGCAAGCAAACTTGGCCATCTACCAAAATATAAATAATATTATGAGGGAAGCTTGTTTATTGCACTTTTTATGAAATGGTCAGAGAAACAAATCTTCTGTTGGCCCCAAATTGGAATGTGAAATAATTCATTCATTGATTTACCCGTTACAATAAAAATGGATCATTTTCCTGTCAAAAAACTTCAAGCGAAATCGCTGAAACCCATTTTGCTGATTGGAGAATAGAGTTTTCTAAACCCAAATCGCAGGGATCTAAAACTCAAATTTCAGGAATCTTATGGTGTTGATGTAATTGCTGTAGATGGTCCTTTAAAACATCAAGAGGCATTGTTTGTAAACAAACACTGGCCACAAAGGGCTTCAAACTTTTAAGCAATAAGTCGTGATAAGTTCTAATGAGGCAGACTGTTTGAATAATGACTATACTCTTGGTACGCTGATAAATACTTTACAAAGTCCAAAGGTTGTATTGACTTGTAGCAAGGCTAAGCTATATGGCAACTTGCCATAGGCTTAAGAATCTCATTTTTTATCAGAAGATATTTGGGAAAAAACAGCCCAATGAGTAGTCACAATGTACATGTATCAGATACAATAAACATGAATATGAAAATGCATTAGTAATCGAGTTTGATTGCACCGCATTCCGACATGGTAAACTAGGGCTGGCAGTGCAACAAACCTAAATTTTCTCTGGCAAAAACAAAAGAGGTTTGAAAAGGGTGGAAACTGTGTTTTCCAAGTTCACCCAAAAATGTGAACAGTTGTGTTAATTTGTGTGTAAAATAAACCACATTCAAATATCAACCATTGTTGGTTTTTGATTATGAAAATATCAAATGTATTTATATTATTAGATAGGCCTAGTTTCAAAAGCCTTACAATATTGTCACGTTCGGTATTAAATATAAATTAACAGAGTATGTCCCCTTTGCAACTACAACAGATAAAGCTGCTATTAATTTAACAACATCCTGGGTGGAGGTCTTTGGTTTGTGTAAATGAGAAAGTTCCTGGGTGTTGGTGGACACTGGACAGGTTTCTTAGAATATCTGTGGGAGTGGAAATCTAAAGCGAAGTCTAGACACGATTATAGTGAAAACCATAAAATTATTTGCAGGAAGAAGGTTCAAAAGAAGCAGTTATAAATACCGCATGAATTGAGTTTTTAAAAGAAATATTAATTATACAAATAAACTGCAAAAGAGCCAGTGTTCACACTCGTTCATAGTTAAGTTTAAAGTTGATGATTAGTTATAAAAAAAAAAAAATGGCTGTTACAAAAACCGGCTGATATGATGGAGGGAGTATTATCTTCTTAATAGTAGGCCTATGATAAATATCTGCCTTGGTAAAAAAAAAAAAATCTCTTTATTTGAGACTGATCGAAAGTAATATTTTTAATAAACAGTCAGGACCAGGTCAAGGTTGAAACAGTTCCAATTAAGAACATGTGAAAACACACGCCCGTGACACCACACCACGGCACCAGAGGGAGTAACCTGACAAAGGAGCGATCGGCCCCATCAGTATGCACCCGTGTTCGCCTTACCCGAACCGGACCTTCGTTCCAAGGATAAGCTTAAGTGTACCAATCTTACGGGCATTTGTAAATGGGTTTCCTTAGTTAGACTTCGGACTGAACAAAAACCGTTTTTGTCGTTTTGTTTTCTTCCAAGGAATCTTTCAATGTAATCATTGTTAAGGTAAAAATGTAAGATGAATGGGTTGAATGCGAGCGGGACGCTCACGAGGACCTTGGCCTAGGTGACGGACGGTTTGATCGGCCAATATGAGGGGCTTGCAAGAGCCGGTGACCGCACGTACCGCACGGCCTACCGGTACAACAGTTTTCTTAAATAAAGGCTTTCACCTGCCGGATTTACTTTGTTCTTGTAACAAAAGTCACAAGTGTAAGAATAAAATTGACTAATAGGATTGTGTTATCTTAATCACGCTGTTTTCGGGGATTAATTTGAGCAAGGAGCTAATATTAATTGACCGCAACACATTTCGCTTTTTTGACTTAAGTGAAGTCGGCACGCGAGCGCACGATATGCTAAAGTCAACCAAAACATATACCAACAAAAGAACACACTATAAAAAGAGTCTTTCGTACAATAAAACCCTTGAAGAATTTAATCAAAAATGCTCGAGTTTGTTCAACTTTTCTGTCTTGAAAACCGCACAAATTTAGAAATTTGTCAATTTCATTTACCGGAAATATATTGGTACACCGTAAAATGTATAGGACAAAACTTCATCACGATATTCACAATCCACCGACGCAACTTTCGAACGAAAAATAGTATCATTGGCCATGCCATGGTCACCTTGTCCGAGAGGGAATCATATCGACAGATCAGGACGAGTGTCGTAGGAGGGATCACGACAGACCTGGCAAGATGGCTCGATGTCTCACCCAACACCTCGCTGTCACGACACCCTGAATTACGTATAGGACTTACTTTTATAAATATTTTCATTTTAAAATAATCGTACGCATTGCCTGAAACTTTCACAACACAGAAAGAGACAGGATAATAGATCAATCTATCCTTCATTTTCCTGTTACATTATAGCACGCACGTTGTTTCCTTTTGACTGTTTCCTACGACAACTTTCAAATCTTCTTTTCGCGTTTCATTTCGTAGAACTCGGAAGAAAACTAAAATAAAAAAAGGAAACAATGAAACAACGACAAGTACACACCGAGTGTAACAAGATACTGGTATATTATTGGGATTTTCCAGTGTATACCTTTCTCATAAACATTCGATTCAAGCTTTGTGTTGTTATTACGAATTCGGTTATTACTCATTTCTTTCATTTTACTTTAGCTCTCGAGTTCAAAATATTTTGCAAAGTAATATAGACGCTGCACGGAGCTAAGTATTATGCGCAACAACAGCACACTCACTTTTTTCGAACATTGATTTTCTTGTGCCACGCTGATCTACGTTTTAAAGCATTTCTGTACATACTACAGACGACAATTCAAATGGGGTGAAATTAGTATTCAAATGCATGACAAAAGCAATTTTCGGAAAAACGCTGTAGCCAGGTAAAACCTAGAGTCAAGGACAGGGTACCTAGCCTACGTGCAAACGAATTCCGCTTTTTATCCAGCCTGCATTGTCGTCTTCATCAAATTCAATGGCTCAGCATGTTACCAACTATAATTCCCAAGGTCTACTGGCCTCTTTTTCTGCTAACTTGTTTTGTCTGTACAACTTTTGAAAGTAAGCCTCCTTTAGTGATTTTAAACACCTACACAACTTTTAAGAAAAGCTTTCGGATAATACCTTTAAAAAAACGTCTGGATCATACAAGTAGTTTTTGTGTTAGTTGCTACTTTTTTATAGTAAGTAATTTTTTAGTCATACGTGGCATTTACGTGCTTTTAAGTAGTACTTTTTGTTTTGGAAAACCAGATTGTAATAACTTTTTAGCCTTCCTATATGCGGACAGAGTTATAAGTAAACGATTAAGTTGTAAATTTTGCGTGTAGTTTACAAATTGCGTGGGCGATTCTATAGTAGGGACTTCCATCTGTAGTAGTCATGGATTATTTTATCAATTCATCAGCAAACCCATGCCCATTCGGCCTACCCTTCGAGCTGCTTGCATCAATTTGCAGTCAGAGATCGTGGATCGGTACGTGCTAGTTCTAAGCACTACAGTGTGTAGTTCGCAGGGCCAGCTGTGCGTCAATTTTTATGAATGAATCACGTAGTCGTCATGAATGAAATCATGAATGAAAATCACTCGAACAAAACGGGGAAAAATGACCAATCGCATTAAAACGCTATTCCTTTTCAACGTGCATATCGGACTGAATTGTCATAATTCATGTAATTCCGTATATAACTTTATGATTTTGAATTAAACTGATAGACAAATTCTAGTTATGCGCGTGGGGTGAGATCGTGACATTTTGTCGGGGGTCGGTAAGCTGGGTCGTTACTACCGTTGCAGACACATAATATTGGTACCGTCTCTTCGCAACAGTGGCACGCACCAGCAACTTCCGCTGTATACACCGACCGGAACTACACGCAGCCGCCATGAACGGTCGCTCACACAGCTCTTCCAAGAAATCCTCTAATGCGGATGACATTGCCGCGAGTGGGCGACACAGTTCAGGGGGGACGCACCTTCATTGACACACATACCGGCTTATTTTACCGTCTGACTAAAGCACACGGCCAATTATTGTTGAGTATAGATTATTCAGATCACACAAGAGGGTAAAATACTTCTCCCTTGGTGCCAATTGTTTTGTGTTTTTTGGAATGTGGGTGATCTCTTATCACGAAAATCCTTTCAATGAAGTAATCATGGTATGGCGCTGTTGTATAGCTTTCACAAGCCACGAATCTCATTCCGATGAATCACGGGCTTCTTACTAAAGCTGATTCACTATTTCAACATGAAGGATCAATTCATATTTAATAGTATATGGAGTACGAAACAAGTGCACATTTAGTTTTTTAGTTTTAAATGTGGTCGACTTAAACCTTCACAAGTATTGTATTTCAAATCTCTAGGGACTTAGGGTCCAACACATTCCTATATGTATGTATAAACATGATAAAAGATACACTTGGAATAGATTCATTCATTTGCAATTGCACCCATTTGGATCAACTCAAAATCCTTAAGTGTGCGCACGTGTTCCATTGTTATATTTACACCTGCTCTAAAAATTAACCACGTGGATGGGTGGTCACAAGACCGCGGAATGAAACCGCGCTCAGAAATTACAAACTGACCCCTTTTAGAGTTTGGTATGATCTTTTGATAAAAAGTGTAAATATTTCTAAAATCAGTTTTATTATTTTTTGTAATTATTATTATATATATATATATATTTATTTATTATTAATTTTTTTTTTTGGGGGGGGGGGTTAAAATGTACTGCTACTAATTGTTCAACCTTACCTCTACCGGATCTTCCAACGAAGCGGAGATCGTTGAAACGAGCCACGTTGTTCTTCATCACTGCTGTGGCATTACGAAGCTCGGCGCAGTGGTTCTCATCGTTGCCGGCCGCTATGGTAACAACTGTCCCATCCTTAATTTCTCCAAGAGACACAACTTTGAAAGCCACTGGTAAACTCTTGTTACACCGCCAGTGCGACGGCAGCACTGAACACACGAAATTAGGGCTTTCCGTTCTCACGAGCTCACCGGGGAAATCGGCTAAGGCATCGGCAAGAGATCTTTCTCCGCTTGGGCCCTTCAAGACCGGCTTTCTCCCACCACCGGCCGGGTCGGCCATTTTGTGGGGGTGATAATAATGGTTATTACGATGGTTGTCCTTGCTGATCAGTGGACCACTCAGCGGCGAGAGATGCCGATCCTCTTGCGTGATATGCATTTGGTACAGTTGGTTTTTTGACACGTTGTGGATATGGGCTGAAAAGAAGGGCAAAAAAATTAGCGGCGACCGCTCAGCGGAAGCTCACTATACGCCAGACTGGTAGAATTGATATTCAAACCACACCTCACATGAAACCACATGAAACAACCCGCTCAGAATACCCAATGAGAATTGGTGATCCACTAGTATAATGTACTTGCGGTGAAAATGGTAGCGACACGAAAGTTTTCAAGGCGATGTTGAGTTTACAAACACCAAGTTGGACTTTGATGTCGGATAGCAAAATATCACACTTATATAAGAAGATTGAGAAAAATCAGTCAGACACCAGTGATCGTTTCCAGTGAAATGAAGACATCATTATACTGCGTCATGAGAAAAAGGATTCGTTCAGTGCTGCATACTATGAAGCAGTTTATACTACGCATTTCACGGGATGTGTGCATGAGTCACGTACAGCTAATGTGAATGAACTCTGTTGTGTATTGTCCATTGACTGTTTTGCTGCGCGGGGAGGAGACAAGCTCCTATCCGCTTGCCGATCAAGCCATATACCCGCCCATTATGAATAATTCAGTGATCACTTCAACGCCAGCTTCCGGTTAAAATTTATGAATGACTGAGGTGTACGTGTCCTCCTCGACAGTGTGTAGGCTGTATACAGTTCACATGTGCGTGTGCTTGTACATGTACATGTACACATACAGTACTTTGTACATGTACTGTACATGTACAGTACATGTACATGTTATGTGTGTTCAACTTGTATGTATAATTACACTGTACATGTACATGTAGTGTACATGTTCATACATGTACCACTAAATTATTGTCGTACGTGTACTACACGCTGCAAAACATCATACAGACTGTATCTTTCGCTATTTTGATCATTTATAAGAGTTTTTATGTGCTTTCACATTGTCATACAGTTGTTAAATGATATATTCCTGGGAAAATGAGATAAATGCCGAGTTGGACTTGATTCAGATCGAATTTTTAAAAGTATGTGGGTTTTAGGAGAATTTTTTTAAAGGTTCAATTTTCAGGAAGTTTGTTTTTATCAGACAGAAAAAAAACCCACGTTTTTAAGGAGATTTTTTGAAAAGGTTCAATTTACAGGAACTGTGTTTATCAGACAGAAAAAATCCAATATAAAAGTTACTGTTACATATTAGTGGTACTGCTTTAAAAACATGAAGACTATGTCCTGTTATCTTCTCATCCGACCCAACCCTTTTGTATCTGTACCTTGAGTTTTGTTACTTTTTTTATCATAGGCCTAGTATTAGTACCTCAATGCATTTTATAGCAAACTCCCCCCCAAAAACACCCAAAAACCAAACATTATTGGCCCGTTGTCCTTTTAATCCCCCATTTTAAGACATAGTACAGGATTTATGATTATCAAAAATGTTTTTAGTTTTAGTCTGAAAGCTCACTGACTACAAAGTTAAAACATGGACAAACATCCTGACAACTTAATTACACATTCTCGCCTTTTTCACCAAAACGTAGGCCTACCTCCTAATTTGATAACTTTTTCAGATTTTGGTTGGTTCATAGAGAAAGGACAGCTGTCCTTTCTCTATGGTTGGATCTTGCTCTATTATTGAAAAGTATAGGGGATTGAAATTAAATTTACTTTTCCAAAAACCAAGATGTACAAATATCAACAACAAAAATTGTTTCTTGGATGATCATGACTTACGGGTATTATATTTTCTTCTTCTAAGTATTGTATATTTGTTATTCTGTTTGAGGTGAAACAATACATCTTATATCCGCACACGTTTGTGACAAGTAGTGACTTCCTTCCTTTCTCGCCCAACAAGGAGGAATATATCCCCCGTGCTCTATGCTTTGGGTGTTAGGTTCGTCAGGATTTCCGTGGTGTTTATGTTTTTCACTTTCCAGCAGTCAACCTACACCTATAGCCTACACCCACTGCGTCTGGTCCTATAACAAGTATAAGTTCCGCCGCCCCATTCAGCACTTTTTGGAAAGAGATATGGCTACCTATAAACGAATCATTATTAACATCATATGATTTATCGCATGTACACTTTCACCTGTTTTGAAATAGATAAGATAAAAGACAACTTACATATAGGCCTATAGTAAAACAAAAATTACGATATCGCTTATAACACAATTTTTGTGTGAAAACCAACTTTGCACATTGCTAAAATTATAGTCTTTATAATGTTCTTTTTTGCATTGAATGTTGTGCTAATGATAACTTACATGTACATTTCGTTTTTGCCTGTGTAGCTTATAGGCCTAATATATGCACGAATAAAAAATCACAAGCGAATACACATCCTGCCTAGAATTGGGCCTAAAAAAAAACATGTGGTTTTCTTTTAGATATGTGAGTAAAACGTATTTGACGGTGTAAACATTGTACATTAAAAATGTGTTTTAAATTTGAGAATAATTGAAATAGCACTGAGGATGGCAGGATGCAATACAATCTGTCTTCAAACTTATTTGTATTTCTCACTGTCGTTAGCCGACACTTATCTTCGATATCCATGTATATCGTGGTTGATATCCATGTATATCGTGGTTGATATCCATGTATATCGTGGTTGATATCCATGTATATCGTGGTTGATATCCATGTATATCGTGGTTGATATCCATGTATATCGTGGTTGATATCCATGTATATCGTGGTTGATATCCATGTATATCGTGGTTGATATCCATGTATATCGTGGTTGATATCCATGTATATCGTGGTTGATATCCATGTATATCGTGGTTGATATCCATGTATATCGTGGTTGATATCCATGTATATCGTGGTTGATATCCATGTATATCGTGGTTGATATCCATGTATATCGTGGTTGATATCCATGTATATCGTGGTTGATATCCATGTATATCGTGGTTGATATCCATGTATATCGTGGTTGATATCCATGTATATCGTGGTTGATATCCATGTATATCGTGGTTGATATCCATGTATATCGTGGTTGATATCCATGTATATCGTGGTTGATATCCATGTATATCGTGGTTGATATCCATGTATATCGTGGTTGATATCCATGTATATCGTGGTTGATATCCATGTATATCGTGGTTGATATCCATGTATATCGTGGTTGATATCCATGTATATCGTGGTTGATATCCATGTATATCGTGGTTGATATCCATGTATATCGTGGTTGATATCCATGTATATCGTGGTTGATATCCATGTATATCGTGGTTGATATCCATGTATATCGTGGTTGATATCCATGTATATCGTGGTTGATATCCATGTATATCGTGGTTGATATCCATGTATATCGTGGTTGATATCCATGTATATCGTGGTTGATATCCATGTATATCGTGGTTGATATCCATGTATATCGTGGTTGATATCCATGTATATCGTGGTTGATATCCATGTATATCGTGGTTGATATCCATGTATATCGTGGTTGATATCCATGTATATCGTGGTTTTTAATCTGGGCCCAATTTCACAGTTGTTTCAGCACAAAAAGCAACAAAACACGAAACTGTGGTGACTGGTTTTATGCTAGCTTTTCTAGCAGAAATTCGTTGAGAGGTATTTTTTGCTTTAAGCATCTCTATAATAAAGGTGACCTCAATTCTTTTGCAGGAACCAATAATAAACTAACTAATATCTCTCAAATGTCTCTCTCATGAAATATGGATGATATCATTCTGAACATTAACTTGTTTAAATTAATGATTACATCCAATTCAAACACCACCGGGTAAAACATCCCATGACATATCGGACTTCCTCTGTATTCTGCAAGCACAAAATCGCAGAAAATAATCTCAATCTTCCGCCTCGCTAAAAAAAACACCTCCAAGCTCTCTTTTTTTCCACTAAAGTTGGATTAAACATTTTCAAAAGAAAAGGAAAGTATATAAACTTTCTTAAGCTGCTCCGAAAATCCCACTTGGGTACCTCGTTCTCCTTATTTTTGTTCCTTTATTAGTATGGTATATTTCAGGAATCAGTCAATGAAAAACATTTCACTTGAAGGTAAAAGCAAAACAAAAAACACACTATTTACCATTGAAACCCACTCTGTCCATCCTTAAGACACGCGTGGTGGTGCGGTTCTCCGAACCCACAGAAATTGTCCCGAATGCATAGAATGTATACAGGAGAGACTGTATTATCGCGCCTATATTATGCCAACTCCTGCAAGCGCGAAATCTAATACGTCAGACCCACGCAAATAATATGCAAATAGGTATAAATTTAGTGTCATGTTATTTTCTTCTGTAGATAGAGCGGGAGACGATATTGTAATAGCTTCGAATTTCATATTCGAGGAACTGCTTTTATTACAGGTGTTTTGATTCAAATAAGTAATTAAAATCAATGAATTATTAAAAGGTTATTCTAAAAATAGACTGTTTCCCGTGAATAATGCGTTGGAGACTGTATACTGGAAGCGACAACAGTCACTTTTCGGCTGCATTGTTATGCATTTTTAGTATTGTTGACGAACTATAGAAGTCTCATAACTTGAAGGAAAAACAACATAATGATGTGCATGATCTAAATATTTTTTGTTTTGTGTTTTTGTTACACTCTGTTTAAATTTAATTTTATTTTCTTGGAAGTAGATAAAAATAAGGGATTTAGTTTTTGTTTGCGTTTTTGTTGAACACAATGTGTGGATCCGCGATTGAAGCAAGCATCAAACAATAAGTTAATATTACAAGGTTTAATCCAACTTTTTCAATTTTTCCCCCAAAACGTTTGCCCAATGCCTACGTTTCCTCCTTAGTTTTATCTGATGCATCGTCGTGTCTTAGCTTCATTTTCATGAAGTTATAAACTGCTGTTAAACAATTGTTTTATCTTTATACGAAAATGAATTAATTATATTATAGTAAATCATCAGAACGAAAACGATTTTGGGTATTTTGTTTCACCAAAAGCATATCACAAGTTTGTACTTCACAAACAGTTAATGAGGCACTCTTAATAAAACTAACCCTTTCAGTGTTGTTGTTAGTTTTTATGGTGTACTTAAATTAAATGTTTGATCCATTTTCAAAATTGTTGCATTGAAAGAAATACAAATGTAATGAGCCAGGTCATTCATGTCAAAAGACAAATTCCTCTTTTTGCAGGAAGACAATTACCCCCGTTCACAGGGCATATCAAAGCGCTTTTAATTGTTAATTACACTTGAAATCCCGGCCTAAAATTTGTTTTTCTGTGTTTGAAATAAAGCTTATTTTGTGAAGATCCACATAAGCCGGGGTTCAGAACAGGTGGACTGGCGCCCTTCATCATATACATTCGATAGTCGACTGAAAGTAGCTTTACTTTTTTTTCTTGTATAATTTAGAATATAAAATGATTTATTGCTGTGAAGGTCCCTTTTTTAAGGACAGATTTTTCACATTTCATATTTTTGGATAACATTGTTTGCGAACGTGATGCATAGTTATTGTCTTGCATGCACCAGTCGTTGGTCATTTCTTCAAGTTACCAAACAGCCGTCGAGTTTTCTTCATATCAAAATGGCGGTGTTTTTAACAAATTAGACGTTTCCTTTACAGACGTATTTTTGTGCAACTCGCCGAAATGACGAAGCCAAAGGTGAAACAAAAGAAGACAGATAAAAGCAAAGAATCTCCAGCATCAAGTACTGGCACAGAACCGAAGGTAAGTTCTTGAAAAAAGTGTAAATTTTCATACTCGTTTTTTACACATGATGTCTGACTATAATCAGTCGACAGTACGACGAGTGTACTGGTAAAAGTAACGGTGTGTGTGCGCAAACGACTTCGCTTGGAAAAATGGGAAGCGTGTATTTTGTCAGGTTAACCTGTTATGCTATTTACAATTGTACACAGGAAGTGCAGAAACTATTAATATAATTCTCCAAATGGACGTAAGACATTAATCCCAGACAATAATTATATACTTTTTTTTCGTGACTGTTCCTTTTTGTTGAGGGTTGAGTTGAGTTGATCTTTTTGAGCACATAAATACAAAAGTAGTTGCTCGCTCTCGCAAGTTTCAACATGTTCAATTTTGTGCGAGCCAAATTTATGCGCTCCATACCAATTTGTTCATGCACATGAAATATTTGCACTACATTAATAATAATATTCTTGATTTTTGTTGGACATGAACCAGCTGCATGCACGATACCCACAATTTTGTGTTTGTTTGAAATTTATTTTCCACCTACAAATAGTATTAAATAACATTAACAGTGTGATTACTAGAAATGTCAGGTAATTTAGAATAAACAATAACATAACAACAACAAAATTAAACATTTTTGGGAAGATCTTGCCAAACGATGCGCGAAAGTGTTTTAAAAGTAAGTTTGGCTTATAGTTTGAGTAGTACTACGTACGACTACTAAAGGCCAAAAAAAACAAAAAACATGTTTAGCGTCCCCGCCCGCTTCCTTTTTAGAGGCCGCCTCCTTTCTTCTTTTTCTTTTTGAAAAAAAGGATACATTTGAATGATTTCTGACAATTAGTTTTATTTTTTTTAATAAATAAGATCGTATTTTGAGACTTTAGTACACCGAAAAAGCACACCGAAAAAATCTGGCAACCATTTAGAAAAATAGCCTGGCCGGTTGTCTTGAAAAATAAGTCGGGCGGCCAACAATGTCTAAGTGAGTGGAGAAGTACACAAATCGAATTTCCAGGGTTGGATGATAAGCGGCAGACTCTGTAATCTTAAACCTTGATCCAATTATATTTCTTGCAAAACTATAACGTTATATACACACTCACATCATGAACATCATACTAAAAATTTGCAGTTTAAATCACTGGGCGCCAATAAAACAATCTGTTGAAATTTAAACATTTCAAGCTGTTGTATAAGTTTTATGCAAAATACTTGTCATTGTATCTACAGAGCAGCCATACTCCCCCTGCAGCAAGCCCAGATGTAGGTTTACACCAACTTGGGATAAACCATCATGGGAAGTCCTCATCCCAAAAGGTTACTTTTGCTGCTGAAATACAAAGCATGATGTAAGTACAGCCGCCTCATTCAACTTCTCATTTTTCAGCAATTGTGCTCGGCCTCATATAGCAATACCACCCAAATATTTTTAAAGACTGGTACATATTTTCTGTAAGTGTTTCACTGTAAACTACTATCTCCTGATCTAAATTCCTTTTGAATTTTTGAAATTGGACTTTCCATTCTTGAGTTATTCAAAGTTTACATGATTGAAAACGACCATTACTGCGGACACAGCCAATGGGAAATATGCACAGGCAAATGGTACCCTTCTTAGGGTGCCGGGGGTAGATTTTTCAAAATGTTGTCACATAAATCATTAAATTTAGTGCTGATGTAGATGAAATTTGGCACACCTATAAATATTTAGGTTTAGAAAAAGATGGCGATGTTTAAAAGTAAATCTTGCAAATAACAAGTGGGTAATTAGCATATTTAAATAGGTCGCAGGAAGCTATGGGTGATTATTATTTATTCATTTTTTTTTTTTCCCCTTTTTTATTTAAATTTTTTAAATTTTATATAACTGAATTATCTTTTTCTACTGAAAATATCTCGCACTGTATTACTAATAAATATAATTGTGCAGCAGCAAATTAATGATTAAAATACATAAAACAGGTTTAGAGGTATGTAATTTTCTGAAAATTAATCATTAAGGCAAATTATCATGACAAAAGGTTTTAAAATACCAGCGCGCTTTGCAAAACTTTTGCTCCAATTAGAAGAAGCGCACACTTAAAACATATCACCCCAGCAGTTGAAACAAATTACCCCCACTAAATAATGTAGTCACCCGTACGGCACTAACGCAACATACAGTGTGGTCATGTGACCCGGATTCACATAGGGGAAAACACAAGTGGTCTCGCCCACAGCATGCTGCGCAAATGAAAGACGTCCGTGTTTTAATAGTCAAGGTAAAGAGCCCAACTTCGTGGGATTGTTAAGCATCAAAATGTTCGTCAAAATGTGTCGCCTTTTTTACTAAAATGGAATACGGAACATGGAAATTTATGTTAAGTGGCTTTTTGGAGGTCCGCAGCCCAAAATCACGAAGGAGCTTACCTTTGAACTTCGCTCGGCTGTATTGTCGGAAATACACGGTTTGTGAACTGCGGTAGAACTGCGTTGGATTGCGCATTCTTCCGTCTTTTCTGTGGTGGTTTTTCAGCCGCATATTCAATACCACTGCGATTTAGGACTCTTTTTGGTACAGCGCTGCAAAATATTTGGGGTGCCATCGGGCCTAAATCGACTGCGCGCAGTCGTGAATCCGGCTCACATGTGGTTCAACTTTCCACGATCATAAATCGTTTAATATCGAACACATAAGAAAGACATTTATTTGAACGGAAACAGGAATTATTATTCTTTATTTCACTTATTTTGTTTCTCTCTTAACAATACAAAAAAAGAGTAATTAATTTAATAAAAACAGTAGGCCCGATCATGTAAAATGCCACTCGTGCGTCCGCTTGGACAGTTTGTCCACCCGTTTTAGCCCTGTAATTTGGGAACTTAGTTGTGTTCCTTTCCATAATTTCAGTGTAATGAAACTCTCAATGGCCTCGATTTATGTATTGAAAGGTAACAAAAATATCACTGCGTCTTATCTTCCGGTACGCCTTATCTGATTTCGATTGAGTTCATTTGGATGATTACTATATGAAATCTTACATTTATACTGCAAAAAAGTTACTTTATTTCATCCAGGGTAATTTTACATGTCAAATTTTTCTTGAAATAAAACCTTCACCGTTCATGTTTTTGACAAAACTTACCGAAAAACGAAGTCGCTGGCCATGCTGCTGCCCACCATGATAATAATAATACCATCGTGAATTGAGCGACGATCAATGCTGCACACAGTACACTGCTATAGTGCATGACAGGTACTAGTCTTTATTAGACAAGTCGTTTTTGTCAACAGAGGGAGTATGTTCTTATTGTGAAAGCATTATTAAGAAAGCGCCCTCTAGAATAGCAGCCCATTTATTTGGGAAACGTTGGGAAAACGTGTGTCTGCGCGCGCTTGTTGTGTAAAAAGAAAAACTGTAAAGCTATGGTTTTAGAAAAAATCTTTAAAACAAAAATGGGAAAAATAATAATGAACAAATAGAATTGATGTTTTACTCGTCTTCGTGATTAGAAAATTACGATCCCTTTGTGCTATGGTAAGTGTGCTTATACCATGACAATGACCCCTGTATGTGTTGATACATGTACCAGCAGTATGAGACTTGTTGAGCGTATATAATGCTAAACATATGTTGTGCCTTATCTGATAACCCTTGAATCTAATTTTGGTAATTTAAGGGTACTGCGCCTTATATGTCGAGCGCCATATATACACTGGAAATTACGGTTGTAAATGATACAAAATTCTTGAAATCGCTTTTGAAACAAGTACATGTAGCTCAAATTCCAAATCCAAAGAAATCATCATCCCATCCATGAGATGAAATGAATGGTTTGTGTACATTGGGTATTATCATCATATCATCCTTGTCTATGTTATTTTTAAATACAAATTCTGTCACAAGATAGTGTGGTGACACAGTTACATTGTATGTCATAAGTATATTTTAAAATGATTAGGCAGCATTGCGTTTTGTGGGCATAATTGATAAAGTTTGTTTGGAAGAAACTAATTTTGATAGGATTTATTAATTGCACAACACAGAATTTTAAAAATTGGTTTATGGAGACATTTTGGTACTCTAAGAGCTCCCGTTTACAAACTTGTGTATTTTGACCTCGGCCAGTTAAGGAATTAAATAACTTTTCTGCAAGTTTTATTACGCCCTTCCGTACCAAATACAAAAATTCTATGAGTGAGGATGATGGCAGAGTGATATTGAAAGCTTGATTGTTGTCTGTGAGTTTCAACAAAATCTTTTTTCAAGAAAGACTCTTCTAAGAAACGTCAGGCCACTAACTACTTTTTGCAAAATCTTATGTGTGTGAGATTAAAATGTTGGGGTCTTTTGCATGTTTTGGCAATGCTGAATCTTTGAACATGTTCATTCAGTAAGGTGAGTGAAGAATCAGTCTTCTTGTATATTTTGCTATTTTCCTTGACTTAGATTTTTTGAATTCTCAAATGATATTCAATACTAATGATCAGTATTTTGTCTTGTCGTTATCTTCGAAGGCTGAAACAGCAGCCTAAACATAAATATGCTGTTAGTTTACATCCATGTATACATGTAAGCTACCTCCACATCAGGTGCATGAAAGAGGAGTCTGTAAAAGTGACACATTCTATGTATTAACAATGTTTCAAGCAAAACTGGAGTCCTTGGTTAAAGGGAAGGTATATGTTTGGTAATGACTCTGAAAATTAATGGCAATAAAAACTTACTTGGTAAGAAGTACAGCAGCTTTGGATAGTATAGTGCATTTTGAGAAACTTTTCACTTTGAAGTACTGCGGTTATTGAAAATATATCACTTTTTATCCCCCCAAATTTGAATCTGAGAAGCGCTGTAACGCTTCTCAGATTGTGTATTCTTATAGGGAATATTCTTCCTGCGTGGAAATATTCGCTCCGGTTTTTCGGTGATATCTCAAAAACGCGACCACCTTTTGAAGTGAAATTTTTACAGGTTAGTTTTATTGTGTATACCTACATTTATATAGGATTAAAACAATCAAACAGTTCCAAAAACCAAAGGTATGCTTTGCCTTTAAGTGGTGCATCTGTTTACACTTTCTCCTATAGTTTCTAAAGGAATGTCTCTTAAAATCTGTGGTTTTTTAATATTTTTTATTTAAAACAAAAGATGTTAAGATCAGAAATCATGAGGCAATGTATTATGTATCGAATCACCTAAAACCAACCATTCTAAGCCTGTTTTTCAGATCAGGTAACTTTGCTTGTTATGTAGTATACATGTACATGTACATGTAAGGCAGTTTTTTTGTTTAACCATCTTCATTTGATGAACCAACAATAACAGGCACAACCCATATAAGCTAAGAAATCTTATTAAAACATGATCATGGTTAATAGCTAAGCTAGTTTTTACATTTTACTCACTGTGAATCTGTTCATTTTGACTGGCTTTCACGTCCACTGATTCGGCATGTTATGTTGGTGAAGTCTGACTTCAAAGTAATTTGAACCACTCTTCTTTTTGATTGTCCACCCACTTCCGCAACAGTGTTGCATTTTCATTAGAGGAAGCAATTTGTTCTCAATTGTAATGACATAGAGCTAAATCTCTGTCCTGATTTCTTTGATCAAGACCTTTACTGATAAGCTTTGATTATAAGGAATTAAAAGCCAAGTAATTCCTCACTGGAGGAAACAAATCATCTCACCTTTTTGCACAGCATGGTTTGTTGCAATTTTTGGAGTGGAGAGCTGCTGTTAGACAACGGTGAGACCTTCAATTATTAAATTATCCTGTGTCAAAACAAAGGCCTTTCGTTGAGCTTGTCTTCTTTGCTCATTTTGTCCCCAAAATGAGCATAAACCACAGACTCTGCACAGCTACATGTAGTCAAAGTAACAACGTCATTGGTGAGACATTAAATGATTCTGTTTGCTTGCCAGGAATTGAATCCCCCCTTCTCTGCATCAGTTCTTGGGACTCTGGCCAATGCAAACAACAATCCTTGGCTACTGCTCAATAGTATTCAAACTTACATAGCCTGAACCAGGCAAAAATAAGGAACCATGTGAATAGATACATCCCTCGTAAACATACTTCACAGAATAGGGTGTTCATTAGCTTTTCAGTTTTCAATTTCAAATTGTGTACAATTCTCACTTTATAAAACATACAATAAATAAGAATTCTATATGGTCAATTTATTATCTTTATAAGCTTTTGTATTGGAACAAAATTATTGCATTGTTTTAAAACCATAATCTCATCATATGGAATTTCTGAGAGGAAGCATTTTGTGTTAGTTCAGTTTTGTACATGTATCATTTGGCTGTACATGTATTTCACCTGATGTGTCACAGGTATGCTTTCTTAATAAGATTAATGTCTCAAATGCCAAAAGGTGAAACTAAGCACTGCAATCTGGACTTGGATGTATGTATCCTTTGTAAGTCCAGGCTATATGATGAAAAGAGAGAAGCTTAGGGTTGAGGGCCTCCTGTAGACTAGGTGCTCATTCCAAGTCACGTTTGTGGAATTACAGGTGCTGAGGTTGTTTGTGAAGTGGTAAATGATGCTTGAAATGTTATTGGCAAGATACCCAGCCGATGACAAAAGTTGACATGTTGGGGGGATACAAGGTTCTGCTACTGAGGGGAGGGTCAAGTGTTTACATCAGTCAAGGTATGACTGGTTAAGATTGGAGAACTCAGAAGAAATGGTGAAATGCTTCTTGGGAAGGATTTCATGTGAGGAAAGTGTCAAGATTAAAGAAACTACTAAATGTTATGCCAAGTGTTTGGGCAAGCATGATAAATCATTCCACCAGGCCTGTTAGCTTTGGGTTTGTCTGGATTTTGAGGTGGATGAAAAGAACCATTTATGTTGTTAAGCTCACTTGAGTCAAACTAGTAGGCCCTATAAGGCTATATTGTACATTTTAAAAATTTATGTAATCAGTCTGAGATTATTTTCAATAATGTATGATGGTTAATGCATTAAAATCGACATTTAAGAGAGAACTTGACACTTTAGTTCGCAAAATGCCTGATACCCCCTGCCTGTTACTCTTCACATGTAAACTGCCTCAAAGTCAAACCGCTCTAGAAGTTTAGTAAGTTGTATCTAGAGTTTTACACTGTGACTGAAGTGCATCAAACAGTCAAAGATAGAGTGTAATCTCAATATTACAATGTGTAAAAGTAACATACATGTAAGACCCCCTTAAAAAATATTGTTTTCCACTTACAAATGTTCAAAGGTCAGAAGTCCCATCCCAAACAAGGCACGTACGCAACACACACCAAACAGATTTTTATGTAAAATGTATTTCACGCATCATGTACACAGTAATGGCAACCACACTTGCTTTCTTGATAAACTTGCCAAGGATTTCTAAGTGCAGTAGAAAATCTTGTCACTTTTCATTCTGCGTTCAAGGCATACATTACTCTTGAGTCCATGTTTTTTGTGCGCAAGTGCTAAACAGTTAGTCTGTGTCCTTGCTCTATGGTGTGTGCGATTTAACACTGCACAATCAGTGAATCTTAAAACCAGATGTAGATGTACATCATTTTGTGTCATCACACAACTGCTTGCCAATGTGGGGCAACTTCAAGTCCATTGTGCATTATAAATACAGGACATAACTCCATCCACTACTAATGCCTTGAACTTCAGCCATGTCAGATTCTAAAAGTTAGCTTTCATTCTAATGTTAGGACTGCATGTACTACATGTACACTTAGAATATGAAATTGGGCTTTATTTGTTTACAACCTGGGAACTGTTTACCAGCTTGGTGATCCAAATTCAATAGGGACCACGGTAGCACAATACACTACCTTGTACCTCCTACACTTAACGTTCAATTTGCAGGCCCATTATTTCTGCCCTGTTGAAAGATGATGAGATACTTCTAAGTTACAGAATAACTTGACCACCATGATTTGACCGCAGACAGTATGTCAACACCCTGGTCAGATAAATGACCATAGCAATGGTAATGGTCAGTGTGGCCTAAGTCAACCTAACCCCTCAAATTGTCAACATTACATTGAAAAGGGTGCCAAATTGTTGATTGAACGTACTGTAAAATCATTAAAATGTACATGTACATTAAGAATACTAGAACTTTGTGGCATTCCCCATAACCCTAACCCTCCCCCAAACAAAGGTATTGACAAAATAAGGAGACTGCCAATATTAGGGTTAGATGGCTCAGTTAGTAGAGCACCAGCACATTTATCTGGAGGTCGCAGCTTCAAATCCTGCTCTAGTCAATTTTTCATCAAAATCACTGTAATTTTTGTCTCCTTTCTGATGAATGATTACCAAACATTTTGATAAATCTGTGATGTTTGATTGCACTTAATACTCGTGTTGTTGTTGGGTTTGAAAACTTATGCACAAGAAATTGCAGTCATGCCACTTTTCATCTGTAGATCAGCAAATTTGCATTTTTCCCTGTTTATTGGGCGTGAAAAACTATAGACAAATTTCACATCAACAAAGAAAGTCTTGATTTCCATTTGTATTGTATTGTACTCATTATGTGTCATGGTGTATGGAATTGTAATTATACTTGCAATATTGGTGTTATCAAGAGAAACCTTGAACTTAGGCAATATGAGCATTTTAGTACTTCATCATGAAAGAGTTGCTTAACCCTTTCGTGCAACAGAATTACGTGACTGCATCTCACATGAACACCACCAATGACTCCCAAAGGACACTGCCAAATTAGTTTTGACAATCAGTAATAGGTTATGCACAACAACAACAGGATGTCCAGTAAGATCTAATACCAGTAATGCTCTTTTGTTTGATAAAGTCAAACACACCTTGGTCATTGAACCCCTCCAAAAGGGGGAGCTTGTGTATCAGTTCCAAGAAACTCATTTGTGGTTAAACAATTTCTTTTTATAGTCTGAAATATGATTTTGGTGGAGATCCTGAATGACATATTGAGACGTGATTGTCCCAAGGTTAAAGGTAGTACTTGTAGACATTAGTCTGCTTAGTGGAAGTAGGACAGAGGTGAAGCAGGGAGTGATCATGTAAATCATAGTAATTCAGGTGGATTTATTTCAGCAATAGGATATATTGTGTCCGATATGGGAACTGACGGCTACTTCCTACTTACAACCATGGATCCTTGCTAAGACCAGGGTGCAAACTTCAAGAAGCTGTCCCACAAATATATTTTCCATTACTTCAAATTTAAAGAAAGATGTTCAAGTATTGCAGCAATATACATTTAAATGTCTTTGGAAAAGTGTTTTGTATAAAAATGTTTGTGATATTTTCTAGATGTTATTTTTTATTTTTGTTGTTGCTTAACACACATTGGTGTAAGGTTAAAAACCAAATTATATTCATTATCCCCGATGCAAAAATTAACATCTATTAAGTTGTTGCGGCCATGGGGCTAGCTCTGTGGTCTAGTGGTAAGACATCTGCTCTAGCAATGCAAATGTCGTGGGTTCGATTCCCACCCGAGTGATTTGCCTGTGGATATTTTTCACAGAATTCGGGGAAAGTACCGAGTATACAGTACTTAACACACATCGGTGTAAGGGTAAAAAACAAATTATATGTTATTTTCTAGTTCTACATGTACACTGTAAAATATTACTTCGTGGTAAAAACTTTTAAAAGGTCTGTCCCTTGAAGCTTGATCACATCAATCATGTACGCAAAAAGCAAAATTAATATTTATTGTATGATTAAGTTCATAACACAGAATACACAGTTAGTGCATGGAGGTACATGTAGGTGTAAGGGGCAAAGTATATTTTCATTTGAAAAGTTTTGGGTTTATGTTTACGCATGTTTATTTTTGCTAGTCATTTTCTAGAGACACTGAGACAATGACCAGAGGCATCTGGAGTATCAAGCCTCCTTGAATTACCAAGGATTAAATTTTTTATTAAATCATACTAAATCATATAAAACTAAAAAACTAAACATATAAATATGTATTTTGGGGACCAAAGATGCTGCTAATGGAACACAATAAGTATTTGTTGTACACAAATTCAAAGACAGTAGCCCACTGATTAGAGCCATTTAATCAAGAAACATTTAGGTAAAGAATGCTATGTACAGTTGTATGTTAAAGTGCAGGTCTCACTATAGATACAAGTAGGATACAAGTTTAATAGTGAAGACATCTTCATTCTACACCCATACTAAAGAATAACTTACTAATACTAGTTGACTTTATTTGATTGCTCTTACCCATTTCCTCATTGACCTTGTAGATTTTTCTAAAGGAATACCCAGTCCTATACTTAAGATCCTGTTCACTTTTATGGAAAAATCCTTCAATGTTTTTAGAAGTATTTATCAAAAAGCAACACAGGAAAATTGAAATGTACTATGAAAATTGTGCATGAATATAAGTGTAACTTGACGAGTAGGTTGTTTTCTTATGTTAAAATAATGAAATCAACAACTTAACTTTTATTGGATAATCAGAAACCCATACATAATTCATCAAATAAATTGTAAATTGGATGATTCTTGTCATTCAACCATTTTATAAGGTATTCAATTACCATAGCTTTTTCAATTTAAAGTACCAGTTTAATCAATCAAGGTGAAAACAATTGTGATTGACTAAACTAGTACTGTAGCAGAAAATATCATAGGTTTGTCCAACCAACCGAAACCCAAGAACAAGACTGACATTTTTGTGGTTGGACTTCCTTCCTGTGGAAAATTTGCAATGGTACCCCTTCTTGCCTCCATTTTAGTCTCCCGGGGTCAAAGGTTAATGCCAATACATTTAGGTCCAGCTGAGAAATGTATTTCTCTTCAAGGGACTCAATATGGATCCCCTGGGTTTGCTCACTGAGTTGTAGCTATGTAGAGTATTCAGTGTTTAGTTTCTGTTTTGAAACAATATAATTAATTTCCCTGTTTCATTTGTAATTTGAGGAAAATTTCTCATAATGGGGTAAAAACATAACTGCCCTTGTAAACTTGTCTAATTCTGCCTTTATTGTCTCTGCACTTAAAATATAATATAGATAAGGAAAAGCATAATTACTTTGTACTCAAGAAAAGCTTGAGTTTATAAAAGAGAACTCTTGGAAAAACTTGAAGATATTGTTTTTACTTTTTTTCAGGCAAACACAACTATTGTGAACTATTTTAAATGAAGTTGTTTTAATGCACTGGAGATTCAGTGCCCATTTTCATAAAGGCACGTTGCAGTTTATTATCTTGTATCTTTTAAAAGTTTCAAATATTGAATAGATACTGGTAGAACAGTTAAGGGTTAATTTAATTTTAAGAAAAAAAAGTTGGCTGGACTGTAGTTAAAGAACATACTTTGAAAGTGGTATCTTTGTTTTACCGTTCCGTCATACTTTGTCTCAGTGACTCATATCTTTGCAGGAACTTCCTTTGTGGAGTTCTAACATTGTCACATGACTGTTACAGCTGATGTTCACACCAGGAAATGGTTGTAAGACAAGATGGCAGTCCCCATTGTATCCAATCACAACTGAGAATGTAGCGGTCTCATCATCTGATTGGTTGTTTGTTACATCATAGTCTGCTGAGTTGTCAGTCTGATGATCTAAAAAAGAGAACAACTATTTGAAATCTTATTTATTGGTAGAAACTCTGGGTAATTAGTCATCATCAGCTGTCTTAATAATGTGTTTGTCAAATAGAGAACAACATTTGAAAAGGAATGCAGACATAATTGTTGACTGCTAATCATCAGCTGACTTTATGATGCTGTACATGCAGGAAAATGAAACCCTAAAATGAGATCCTGAGGAAGTTCCTGATTATTGAAATTTTATAATATTCTTCTGAAGAGGATGTTAAATCAAAATCTATGGGGAATTACCACAAATTTCTTTTAAGTTTCCTACTTAAATGTGTCATTGTTATGTACAAAGATGTATTCAAAGTCAAGCCACTTAATACAAATTAAAAGTCCACAAACCATTATTACCACCCTGAGGTTATGGAAAATAGCAGTGGTAAAGACAAAAATGACATTATATCAAAGTTGTGCTTGGAAATCACACATAAATTTTTTTGACAGTTATGAATTACTCAACCAGAAAACCACGCTTCTGTAAATTATTCAACATCTTCAAAATAACTGGGTGGTCTGTGTCATTTTTTAAGTCGTTGTTTTGTTTTTAAGTGCAGCAAGTTGTATTGGTTAAGGATGTGTTAGTGGGTGGGCCTAAATGTAAAATGTGTCATTTTGGGATTATAAAAATGAGTGATTGTTAGTGGGTTGCTACAGGTGGTCCAAATGTTTGGAGATCATAAATACCTGTATTATCAATTTCATTGGTGTAAGGATAAAAAACAAAATTACATTGGCCTATCTATTTCAAATTGCTATTGCTGTAAAAGTTGACTACACTAACATCTGACCTACTGTAATATTGGCCCCTAATAAATAAAAATAAAATAAAATGAAAAAAACCCACTATAATCCCAATCACCTCAGATCTTCTCTTCCCCCAAACGACCAGAAAATTGATTGGAAGGAAACCAATCTTTGTCTTTCTTTGTAATATTACATCAGTTTCACATTTAATGAATTATCATTAATGATAAAAGGTTAAGAATTGGGTTTGGTGGTTTTTTTAAAGAAAAGGTTAAGTTTATATTTCATGGCCTTAACATCAGATTGCCTAGTAGAATGTATCAAGGTTTTTAATGAACAGCAATAGATCAAATGAAAGATTCCTCTTTTAGTATACCCATGCATCTATTTTATAATTGTATTTTGCAGTTTTTCAATTTATAAACATAACAAAACACCGGAATTACAGACATTTCTGCCAGGATAAAATATACAATCTTTTTGATTTAACCCTCCTACTGTTCGCAACATTTTCAAGTGAGTTGACCAACCATTTGAAACCATTCAACTGCCAAAGTTGTGTATGGTGGCACAACTGTGCACAGAACTAGTAACTGTGTACTGTGTACATGCATTCCCTCATGGTATCATATTGCAAGGCTGGCATAGCTTATCTATCATTCAAAACCACAGTGAATGGTATTGAATGGTCAGACAGCAAGAGGGTTAAATAAAATAATGTTCTATCTGATCTGTTTTTCTAGCACTGCATGTACCGGTAAGTGTTCATTTATTGGAAGTTCCTTTATACTGCATCTCACAAGGGTTGTTTCTGCAGTTACCCTCAGCCATGTAAATGTTCCTTCCTTACAGTGAATTACAATGTACAACGTGCACTCTGAGTCATTTGCTCAATATATGACTCATGTAGTAAACACTCATTGTTTGTCACATGGCTCTACTCTGTAAATGATGACCCTGTTCTCAGGGCAAATCAATTAGAAAGTTCATGACATCTTAGTAAGAATCTGTACATACATACATATAACATACACCCTTCTAGATATACTTACACAGACGACATTTCAATTGTACTGTACTTCCCATACCTATTTGGAATGGGACTGACATCTAGAAGAGGTTAATGTTTCCAATGTATTGTTTGGTTTGAATGTAAACTGGAGTGTCTGCCACTATCATTGGTTTACACACACACAAAAACTAAATTTTTGTATGTAAATAAAATCTTCCACATTCCATATCAGGCTGTCATTCAGACTTTGCTTGGAAGTTATAAGCTTTTGTGTTGCCATAGGCAACTAAAATAACCACAAAATGTTAGCCCATCAAGATTGTATGAAGTTTGCCTCAGGTGTCCTGCTTTGGTGAAAATAAACCCCCTTTTGTCTGAATTTTGTAAGATTAGGTTTCTATATCCAAGAACCCAGTTGGACATCTCCGCAGGTAGTTTATTAGATGGGCAGAGATAAAATGAAAGACACATTTGTGATTTAAGTGTGCACACAGGTATGTTTGTAAAGTAATCAAATTGCTAAACCAACCTCCTATGAAGTTGAACTAGACTCCAGATTGCGCGCAAACAAGTTCAATGTATAATGTAGGTCGGATATATTGAGGGTTCAGAATGTGTACACAGCTCAATGTGTAGAATCACAGCTTAGTAACTTAGATTGCATAAATCATGAAGGCAAGTTTAAAGTTACTCTGTGTGTGTGTGTACTGTGAGTAGGTATACACATTCAAACAGGGGACCTATAACAAAAGAGGACAATAGGTCCATGGTTGGGGACTAATGGGGATAAAAAAGGGAGATAACAGTTTGAATAGTTAAGATGTAAAACATACATACTTTCTGTTTTATCAGGACTATCTTGGCTATGTGTTGACAAGTTGTTTGTCATGTTACACTCTGTACATTTGTCTTATTCTTTGATGTTTTTGTCACCTCCCATGCTTTATAGACTGTGCAAGTCTCGCGCGCATTCGAACTTCCGGGACCATAGTGGTCCCAACCATATGGAGTTTTACGTGGGCGAGATTTTGTTTCGTCAATTATTTTAGTTTAACGTAGTTGATGACCATGAAAATTATACATGTTGTTGGGAATGTAATACTAAGCGATAACAAGTAAAATCAATTCAACAATATAACGAAGAAAACACAATAATTAAATTTGACCTCAGCTTCCGGTTATTGCAAAAAAAATCAGAATTTGTGCTCACGTCTGATCACAAAACTTATACAAACGCTTGTTTTGAATGCGCGATGATTATCGCCAGATACTTTTATTGCAACGTGAAGCCTTTTCATTGCTGTCTATGGTGTTGAGGCGTCAGCATCCTCTTTAAACTGCGATACGGATCAATTTTACACCCGTTTGACCATCACGAATCCGCGTAAGGGGTTTCTAAAAAGTTAACATTAAATAAGCATCCTTGTCCCAGAGTTTTACATTTTTTTCAATAATAATTAACACACTCTTGTGTATTTTTTTCAAAAGCTAAAACTCATTTCTAAAATTGTAATGATTTATTTTTGTTGTTCAGATTTTGTCATGAGATTTAATTTAAAACAAAGATTTGATTTCAGAAATAAAAATGTTCTTCGTTTGACGTGTTTTCTCGTTCGGATACGCGCGAGACTTGCACAGTCTATTGTGAGTGGAGTGTCTTTAATTATTTGTTTTGCTTCACCACAGGAAGTACAAAGGTGTTTAAGTTAACACTAACAGTCAGTGGCATATTAAAGGGATGAAAGTTTCACTCTAGACTCCTTGCACAGCGCCGGACCCCTCCTCACATGATGCGCCTCTACCATTTTGGGAGTCAACTCTATGATTCTTCTGTACATTTAGACTAAACAAAAATGCGAACAGGACAGGTGCGTATACGTGCGCTGCGCATAATGCAATGGGGTCCATACTAGAAGCACATAGTAGTTTATTTAAATTTGAAGAGATGAAGTTTCTTAATTTGTACAACTGTTTGGTTCGTATGTGCTCTCTTGAGAGTACTGTCTGATACTGATATTCTGTGAACAAATCATTTTAAAAACATTACATTTTAAGATTGAGGTGGTTTTTTTTCTTCATATTCTTTTGGTTAAAAGATTAAAAACATGAATTTTGAGACAAAGGTTACACAATAAAACTCCAAGTGTCTGTTTTCACTTTAACTTTTACGTAATTTGTAGCGTGTTCATGTTGCATTTAAAACCACAATGAAAAAATAGGATGTGAGCCACGTTTGATTTTGTTTATTTTGACAATCGAATAACTGTTTGTGTGACTGTGACTGTCCTGAAATACACTACGGTAACAAAAGGAAACCAGACATTTTGCAATTTTGGTTGTCAATTTCACAATAATTGAAATAATTTGTTGTATTATGAGTCACATTCGTATGACGTGTGTGTGTGTGTGTGTGTGTGAAGGCAACTTCTACCTGGAAAAAAGTAATGGAAAACTGTGAACACTTTTACCTATTTGGAAGTGTTGCTTTTTTAATGATAGAGTTCACTCACATTACATCAAGCACACAGGAAAGCATTCATCATTAAATATAATTTTAAAAAAATTATCATCAATTCTACTTTTTCTTTTTGAGACAAAAACTCACAGTCACACCCTGTATTTTCCTTGTTCTTTTAAGTATTTAACTACTTTTTATTTGTCTCATTTATTCATGTATTCCATTAGTAATTCCACTGTTCTCTCAGGGATCCCTTTCATCATAAATACAAAACAAGAGAAACCATACAGTGTACATAAACAACAACAAAATAAACGTCCTACATGTACATTTAGGTTAAACAAGATTTCCCTGAAAATAACTACTAATAATGGTGATAATAAACAAGGTGTTTAGCTAAAGCCCAAACACAAAATTAAAATACCATTAAAAATAAATAAATAATTTAGATTAGAACTAAATAAAAAATGTGAGTTGATTTGACTATTAAATTGACAAATTTTAATTGTCTGATCTTTCAAATACAAAGTAAAACTATCTTTGAGATTATATGCAATATAATATATGCAATATTTATATAATGCAATATTTTCATCTAAATATATGAGAGTCATGTGTGAAAGCTAACTTCTTCTACTGAAGATGGAGTAAAGAGAACGGTTTGTAATGCAAAGTAAAAGCTAGATGATTAGTAATACATACATCATGTGAAAATTGGACATGTAGGGGGCCTATAAACCAGAACTCTCTATTTGTTTATACTATTTACTACATATTAAAAAATATATAAATTAATAATTTTTCTCAAGCAAGAAATTATCGGGCGAAAAATATTCAGGAACATAATGAACTAGGCCTATAATGAACTTTACTTTTTTGAACCCCAAAATGCTTTACATCAAAACTCAACAATTTAATGAGTTGGGGATTGTATACCCTACCTTTAAGATGCTAGTCACATCTGCTTCCATGTCTCTTCCAGGGTTCCTCTCAGCTTTCTTAGAAACTCTCCGCCCCATCTGGGCTGTCCTGTATTGAATATCAGTTGTTGGCCAACAGAGGAAGGAATTAGGTCTACATGAACGGGCAAAGACTCCCTGAGGTTGAGTTCGGGTGGACGAACTTGGTGAACTGGTGAACTCTGTATCAACTCTACATGTATGCAGTTTGGTTAGGGCCTGGTTGGTTGGTTTCTGCCTCATTGGATCTGTGTAGAGAGAGCTTTTTACATGGTTGAACAGGAGAGTGGTTTTGATGCTCTAGTTTTTCTATAGTGAAATTGATTGCTCGAATCATGGAGGTAGAAATAATGGCCTTCACTATCACCTTGCCATGTTGACTGGCCATTTTGACTTTAAAATGCACTTCTCCATGGGGTCAGAATATGGCTTGTATTGAGATGGACTGGTGCTCATTAAAATGTGTTTTTCTTCCAATTAAAAAACAAGAACAAAACATGATTCTGTAATTCGGAACCACATTTATTTACTGGCTCAAACACAAATCCCATGGATTGTGATAGAAGATTGGGGGGGGGGGGGAGGTTTGATACATGTTCAATTAAATTATCAATGAGAAAGGATGATAGATTGAGTGAACAGTAATGGTGGTCCATAACATTGCTGACATTCTGTACATAAACACTCATAGACATACGCCTAGACCTGTACATATTTGTGTATTAGGAATAGAATGCTCACTCACTGCTGTTTCCATGAGACTTTTAGATATATTCAGGCATGCAACTCTTCCGCGGATCCGCTGATTTCCGCGTTTTATAAAATATAAATCCACCGTTACGAAAAAAAACTCTGCGTAAAACTATAAAAAAAATCACGCTGCATTAAAAAAAAAATCCGCGTTGGGTGGACAAAAAAATCCTGCTGAAAGAAACATTGCTTATTGAAAAGAAATAAAGGTTCAGGATTCTTAAAGTCTGGCTCTGCGGAAGTTTACACATACAAAAGCATTTCACAGTCCAGACACAGACACAAGTTCTCCTCGTACAGCATACCTTCTACACTATTTTTAGCACATTCTGGCTCTGTAGTGTTTTTATTGCTTTTTGTATAAGGGGATGCGGCGGGAACCAGACGCTGTAAGAGTGCAAGTGAACCACACGATCGATAGGTGTTTGCTCGAAAATAACGATGGCCTCCACACTAGGAAAGACATCGTTGATCGCATTCAAGGACAAGACTTGACAAAAACTACCGATAAAGGCAATATAAGCTTGTTGTAATTTTCCTCTTTTTTTCGGCTGTAGAGTTGCATGCCTGTATAATATTGTATTCAACTTTTCAAGAGTAAATGCCATTCAGCTTCATCCATCAACTGAGTGATAGTCCACATATTCCTTTGTGAAAGAGGTTTTGGATTGTATGAATAATAACAATTTGTGAGCAAGGAAAAAAAGGAAGACCTGATGCTGGTGTTTGGAAAATGGCAATGACTCTGTGTACAGTCTTGACCAATTAGATGCAATTCTGTAGAGAAAGTATGATGTTGAACGAGTCCCCTTGCAATCCCTCCATGTCAGGACCCATATGGCATCCTGTATTGACCATAGCTTGGCCAGGCGCACAGTCCATTGTTTACCAATGTAGCGTGAAATCTACTTTCCATGAATGGCTGTTAGCAAGGTGACAATGAACAACTTCCGTTTTCTTGTCTGTATATGGACTATTGGATGTATCACAAGCCCAGTGGTAGTATGCTTGTTTCCTTTCCAGCATATTATGATACTTATTGTGGGGGTAATGGTGTTATGGGTACACTGTATCCTGTCTGTCAGCAAGGATACTCAGTTTAATGTTCACATATCAAATTCTCAGTGTTATTTTTGTCCAGAGGTACATTTGTAGAACGTAATCTGTGAACCAGACTTGAACTTTGAGTCTTGTGCATGAATTATCTTGAAGCAGCTGAAATTTGATTCTAAACCACATGTATTTACATACCAATGGTAACTTGAAGGCAAAATGCAGAAGACCGTCTTGATATCTCGCTCATTCCTATAAGCAACTACAGTTGTCAACTAACATTTTCTTGGGAAACAATGTTTTGTATTTATCTTACAAATGTGAGCAGAACATATAGCGTTTCTGCATCCCATATGCAAACCGATGCGGGTTAAAGGATGCAAAAGGCGCTTCGTTTTCAGCATAACAAATGTATCCTTCACTAACAAAAGTTTCTATTTGAATCTTTTTAAGGTTTTGACCTCATTTTGGGCATTTTCATTGATAAGAAATTGTTTTACAACTCTTTAAAAGGTTGTACTTAAAGTTAAGTTTTGGGACTGTTTTGCTAGTAAACATTCAAAGTTGAAGTTCTTTCTTTTTTACAACCATTATACGCCTTGCAGAAAGTGTCTGCATTTGCATTTGTACTCAATATGCAGGATGAAATATAGTGTGGGGGATGGGGTTCAAGCTCGGTCCAAATTCAAAAAAAAAATGTGAAATAACCCTACTTTAGCATCATGATTGAAATACAGTTGTAAGTTCTTTGTATTGATAACCCAAAAAGTGCACTTTGAAAAATTGCCGAAGCATGTTGGAGGCAGGACAATAACTATAGATTAGTTAAGGGTTTGTATAGACCTCCTGGCAGGCAACATGAGGTTATAGCTGTTTAGATTCTAAAGATTCCCTTCAGGTTGTGATTAAAAGAGAGAGGAAAAAGAGCTTCCGGACTCATGAAAAGTAAATGATTAATGAGTAGTAGTTCCAACCATGGAGTTTGAAAAAAGGTGTTAAGTAAAGGGAAATTCTATGTGAAAGCTTCATAAAAAATGATGCCATTGCTGTCCCTGATACTTTGTGTTTACTAATGTGCAACATTTCTCCAATATGTTTCTCTTTTATTAGATAGATGCACCATAGATCAAAGGATCCGATCCGTAGTTTGACCATGCATCTTTTTTCACCCTTTTTTGAAGGCAAAGAAAAAACCAGGTTCTGCTTTTGTATGGTTGGTAGTTTTATTGTTATGTTTTTATTCTGATAAGTTTGATGTCTGAGCAAACAACCATGAAACATAAAATAATTTTCAAACAACATAGTTTTGTGTACTTGATAATCACACAACGCAACATGAAACTCATTCGAAGTTAAAAACAAAAATTGAAAAGGGCCTACTCTATAATTTTGTCGCTGCAGCCAATGGCCATATCCATAGTCATAGCCAAAGTTCTTTGATTTTGACGTCACTCACTGGAAAAGTAATTAAACATTGATGTTAATCACATACTTGAACTGGAAAATGATTAAGCTTTTTGAGCAGATGACATTTTCCCTTTTGAATAAATTGTATTGAAAAATTCTTAATCAGTTCAAAACAAAAATCCCTTTATTCATGCATCTTTTCATTCATACTTTTGTCTGTGCTTTCAAATGAGAGAAATTTTGTTTTAAAGATTAATGTGTGTTTACACAACTAGTGTCATATCACAAATCATACCTGTGGGTTGCCACTTTGTGGGTTGAAATATCAACAAGTACATGTACATGGCATGTTCTATTAAAGCAAATTATTTGTCAATTTTTGTATATTTTATTTTATAGAATAGCACAGTTACACATGCAGTTCTTCAATAAGTAGATTGGCTGTAATGTGCCCATCATGTTTTCTGGGTTTGGTACTATTACCATTTTGTCTGTAGCTTGTTTTACGGGAATGTACATCGTACATGTATCAACAAAAAGATTTAGGTGAAGTTTCGCTGCAAATGTTCCTTTTGTGTAAACTTATAGGGCATATAAAAGCTTCATTTTTATTTTTGTAAAATTATTTGTTTGTTTTACATTGAAGACTTTTAAAGCAAATTTAATGTGTACGTTGGTGATGAAGAACAGTACATGAAATGAAAGTATTTCTTAGCTTGAGTACATCATGGAGGGTCTATAGTGTGTTGTGCACAACCTTTCTGAAAGCACAACTTAAATAATGTTTCCTCTTTCAATAAAGCAAGATGCAATAACAAACAAATCCACTTTTGTAGAACAGCCAGCAACTCAGGTACATGGACATTACGGATATTTGTACTGGGGATGCAAAGGGCAGACATGCATGCGTCTGAACTTAATTTGAACTGCCAACTAAAATGGGGCAGCTTGTTTGATCGGAAGTGTTTCTTCGTTCTGTACACCCCTGTTGTTGGTATAGTTTGAATAATGTTTGTACATAGTCAGCAGTGCTCGGGTCATTGGCCCTTGTTCAACTTCAAAGTCTGTTGTGTCTTGTCGAATTCTGTAACTGATGATGATTGCTTGTTATTGATTGACCCAAATTTGACACCAGATCATGGCAGCTGTGCTGTTTGTGTATCACTGTTGGATATGGAATACCATGGAATATTAAGGTATTGGTCTACATGTTGTGCCAAATGGGGAGGGGGAGATGGGGATGATATATTCATGTACTTTTCAACCTTCAAGTTCAAGTCAACAAAGACAGCTTTTTCCATAACCTTTCTAGTGCAGCAAATTTTTGTTTACATTGGCAAATAATAATGTGTGTATCTACTGCATGTACACTGTACATGTACATGTAATTTTTATCTGTCACATACATTGACTTGTTTATGCTCAAATGTTTGACAAATATAGTGTGTGTCAATAAAGTGTGTGCCTTTACACTGATGGACAGCTTTGGCCATTTTTGTTCAGGAATAGGCACCAGTAATACAAGCTATTGAAAATAATGCCAGTCTCATACCTATGCAGAGTTGTGCTGGATGCATTTACAAAATACTCATACGGTGGTGTTGCCTGGCGATTCATAGGGAGGGTGGGGGAAGTCCCCAATCCCACCCTTATAACTCCTAGACCCCCAAAAATGCATCAAATTTACATGATTGCCAAGTGTGATCCCACCCACCAAGCTCCCTCTGTCCAACATATTATTGATAATTCTGCCTGCCCACAGACAGCCCCTACTCAGCAGCCTCATTCATGCATATTCATGACACAACTGGGTTGTTCAGCCAATGAAGATATGCAGCTCATTGATGTCATACCAATAGTGATCTCATTGTCTGATTTTTATCCCTTACTCATAAAAGTCTCAATTAACTCTAATCTAATAGACCTGAAAGAGTTGACACTTCAGCACTTATAGAATGGCAGGCATATATTGAGGGCCTAGGAGGAAATACGTTAGGGACTTACGATGACTTGGAATAGAACTATAATCCTGCTGGAAGTGATACATATACCTTAGTAGCTCAAGTTGACGTGATCAAGCTTTAATACAAATTTAAGACATGATGAAGCAAGATTCAGCACCCTTGGTTAGTCAGAGTATTTGAAAAATTACATTGAAAAGTTAAAGCCTATCTATCTAAATGTTGTAGGAAAATTTATGCATGTAAAATAGTTGTCATTCACCTGAATGTATGCAAGAATGATTAGTTCAAAGTTATGAACAATCAGACATTTTCTGTTTAGGAGAGTTACTCTAAAAGGATACTTGCTATCACAGTGATATTAATTATCTGGCTGAAGTACAGCAGAAAGATTGAGGCATTAAAGGAGGCGACAAGGGACAATAGTAAGCCCGACACATTAAAGGAAGAGATGTTAAAGGAAAAAAACTAGCAACAAAAGTAAGAACGATATATTGAAGTAGGAGACTAGGGACAATAGTAAGACCAAGGCTTTAAAGGAAGAGACTATGCAACAAAAGTAAAAATAAGAATGAGATGTTAGAGGAGGAGACTAGCAACAATAATAAGGATGTGATGTTGATGTGATGTTGAAGGAGGAGACTAGCAACAATAGTAAGGATGTGATTTAAAGGAGGAGACTTCTGACAAAAGTAAGAATGAGACATTAAAGGAGGAGCTTAGCAACAACAGTAAGGATGAGACGTTAGAGGAGGAGACTAGCAACAACAGTAAGGATGAGACGTTAGAGGAGGAGACTAGCAACAACAGTAAGGATGAGACGTTAGAGGAGGAGACTAGCAACAATAGTAAGGATGTGATGTTGAAGGAGGAGACTAGCAACAATAGTAAGGATGTGATGTTGAAGGAGGAGACTAGCAACAATAGTAAGGATGTGATGTTAAAGGAGGAGAACTCTGATTATTGATGGTTTATAAAAATCAAACTTGTAGCCAATGGCTAAATTGCATCAATTTTTACAATAAAAATTAAAAAACAATTCACAAACTGACAACAGTAAGAATGAGACGTTCAAGTAAGAGACTAGGGACAATAAGGATGTGATGTTAAAGGAGGTGCTTAGCAACAATAGTAAGGATGTGATGTTAAAGGAGGTGCTTAGCAACAATAGTAAGGATGAGATGTTAAAGGAGGAGACTTCTAACAACAGAAAGAATGAGACATTAAAGGAGGAGCTTAGCAACAACAGTAAGGATGAGACATTAAAGGAGGAGCTTAGCAACAACAGTAAGGATGTGATGTTAAAGGAGGAGACTTAGTGACCTTATTAAGCCTGAGGCGTTGAAGGGGGAGACTAGCGGCAAGAGTAAGAATGAGATGTTAAATTGGAGTAGACTACACTATCTGTACTACGGCCAGATGCAGGCGGAATTACAAACAACAAGAATAAACCCAATCATTTGAAAACTTGAAATAATCAAACATAGTTGTCTTGGTTTTTTTGTTTTTTTTTCCATAAACTGTTTGTGGTCCAATGCCAATTTCTCTAAAATAGGACTTGTCTGAGTGGAAGTGACTAAATGACATTAGTATATAAGTGCCCAAAAAGACCATTTTGGAATTCAACTAAATTGCTGACTCAAGACGTAAGGCTCTGTGACAAAACAAGAGTAAATCCGTCCCGTCCAGGGTCCCCAGGGAATAGCTTCTGCAGGTTGAGTTCAAGGTACAAATGAGATAGCACGAGTTGGACAATCAGCAACTTGTACCCTAAAAATGGATCTTGGTCCAACCACTAGAAGGTTAATTTAAGCCCTGTGCTTTGTTGAGTCACCCCATATAGGTGGGTTGAATGGGCACCCACTGTCTTACCCCGATTGGGCAACTTGTCCTAGAATAATCAAGGGATTTAAGGAGACAGGTACCTACGTCAATTGGGGATGATCAGTATAATTATCCCAATGGTGTTTGTCCTGTTTGTGGTTTCTGTTTGCTAGTCTATATCTGGTGGAATCAATACTTGTGTCCTTTCCGCCCACCCCTCCGTTATTCCTATCCACCTCTTGGCAATGAATCCAATTTCGGTATGCTTTGTAATCTCACTTTTTTATATGGAAACCTAGACTATGAATCAGCTTGGGATGATCTTTAATAATCAGTAAAATTTAAAGTGTGAATTATTTGATTTAAGTATTCTTGTAATGTTTCATCAGTCTGAAACCATTTGTTTTGTTTTTGCAAGTTGTACTTTTAAACTTTGGTTGCAGTAGAGACTATTGAGAAAGTTTACAAACGGCCATGTTCGTCAACTTGTTGCAATATTATAACTTGGCTTCTGCTTTGAAAGATCAGGATATCAAATTCTATACAGGACATTTCTTCCTTTTTAACAAGAATTGTCATGATTAGTCTCTTCCTCTCATAAAATTGAATAGTTTGTCCAATATAAGCCAGATCTGGAGGTTGGACAAGGGTGATCTTTGATAGGGCGTTTCATTAGATTCCTTGTTTCACCTGGGAGAGGATTTAGGAAATGGTTGAATGGACAGTATTGGTCTGATAAGATTTTGTTCTTATCCTACATACGTAAATCGGCAATGCTGACGTAATTGATCAAATTGTTTTGTCCTGTGTGTGGTTTCCTGTAAGCTCATGGGATACTGTTTGAAGTAGATGTGATCCCCTCTTCCATCTTACCTGTGGTTGGGATTAGAAATGGATATGGGGTAGACACCCATTCCCTCCCCTAAGAGTGAAGCTGTAGGGGAACACCCCTCCTTTCCCTACCTTTCATACATTGTGTGCATCCATCTCCTGAAACTCCCTTTGTTTTAGGAGTGAAGATCTTTCAAACTTTCTTTCTCTGATCCTCTGTTTTCATAAATTCTGAAAGGGGAGGTGACTGTTACAATCTAGTTCCCTTTTCTTGTATAGATAATGGCAGAGAAGACACATCCACCATCCTCTGTTTTGAAGTGATAAGGCAATTCCTTGCACTGCAGTCTCTCTCTACTGTAACATATACAGATAGATTACAATTTTAAATGATACCCCAACATTGATATAATATTTTAGTGTAGTTTACAGTTATTGGAGCGATAACATTTAAATTACATTCAAGAAATATGTTATTTTGGAGATATTCAAGTCTCCTTGCATTGGAGGATTAATATAGAGAGGGGAATCAAAGGATACCAGTAACTCCATGCATTTGAAGCTCATGGATACATTATTAAATCAAACATTCTTAACATTTTGTAAATAACCCTGGTACATGTATGGTATTAGGTAGCCAAGTCCTTTAAAAATCAGTGTAGAAACTTGAAATATTTGTGTAGATAGAAGGGTACTTCACACATCAAGTGAACCATTGTAAGCAGTTCAGGATGCTATGTCAGTTACATTTTTCAACTGACAGTTAAGTTTGTTGATTTTTTGTTTTAAAAGCATTCAGTTTGCCATGATGAATCTGGAAATATTTTCATAGAATTCTTGACTAGCAATTTTATTGCATTAAAAACTACCACATTCAATTAACACTCATCCTAGTATTACATCAGACCAGTGGCTTTCTATATTTACACACCCCTTCTCATCCCAAGCACAACAAAGTTACGTTAAGAATGATTGTAAAAAGTAAACAAGAACGTTTGTACCACTTGTTTAAAGGCCCTGTACACTATTGGTAAGATCGAAAAACACAAATGTTCACAGATTCACACATAACTTACATGATTTAAAGTAAGTAATGGTACAAAGGGTTCCTTAAAATATTTCTGCCTAAAATGCTATCGTTTCTGAGAAATGAGTAAAACAATAGTTTTTATCGCGCGCAATAATAAACTCGATGTTTGAAAAACAGAAAACACATAAGGTCTCTTTTCACTATTTTCTCGTAACCTCGATGACCAATTGAGCTCAAATTTTCACAGCTTTGTTATTTCATGTATGTGGTTGATTACACAAAACATGAACACTGTCGGCTCTGCCAATCCTGTATAATACCTTTAAGTTACAACTTTGTATTGTACGGTATAATGTCTATTTATAAGAATTTTTGTGTGGACTGGTTGTAATAAATGAGGCCCTCTATTGACAGGATTTGTTAAATGTATAAAAAAGCACACCATTGTGCTGTACAATTGGAGAAATGAATGGGATCTTTTTACTCTAAATTGAAAATACAAAATGTGGGATAGTGACTTATGGTCCTCGTCATATGGTGGTTGGTTAATTAGGAGAGGATATTCGAGCTGGTTGATGATAGGGATTAAGGCTAGGTAGAGGGTGTTAACTTAACAACCCAAGCTTTAATTGATACTGTTACTTGTTTGCCAATCTTGATCCATGAATTATGTCTTGAATGAATGACTTATTCACTTCCTGCTGGTTGATTATCTAAACTACATGTACATGTTAGATGATGTTACTGATTCCTACAAAATCAAGCCTCTCTTGTCTCCAAGAGCAGTTGTGGTATCGTTTGGAGATTTGAGAATATTTTTACACAAGAGCAATTTAGTAAATGTTCATTATATCTCACCAGAAGGGGTTTACACAGTTCAACATTACTACTATGTTGAGTACCAAGGAGTCAACTAAACAAACTCAATTGCAGAAAGAGTCAATACTGTTGATGTCGCCTCCTCTTCTTTGGTTCTCTGGGCCCCTAATATCTTACCCCCCCCCCCCCCCAATGAAAAAGTTTGCTGCTCCTGCCCACTTCCATCATTCCCAATCAACTCCAAACACATCACTCCATCCCTACCACAATTACTACTAGTTTGACTGGTAAGAAGTTTTATATAAAATATAACATTTTTCCTCTGGTCTCACAAGATGTAAAATACGTTATAAGTGGAATTTGAAATTTATGGTGTTTAATAACAGTCAATGTTTCATTGAAATTCTCTGCATGGGGCCATAGATTGGGCAGACCCTTATTACACCAAAGGGCCTTAATCAGATGGATTTACAGGGAGGGGGGGGGGAGTTGTCCATCATAAATTTGGTTTTAGTGGTTTTGCGATATAATTGCAGTGGTTAGGGGTTTGGTGGGCATTCAAAAAAAATGACACACTCCAGGCTACTTAACTATTAATTGATTTGGATGAGGTTTCATGAAGGGGGTTGAAAGACCTGAAGTTCGTTGCATGTTGTTTCCTAAAGAAGTTTTCTTTATATCTCAACCTATGTCATATTCCAGGAAAAAGTCAAACTCCTGGCTGATTTGGATTAGCCAGTGTGTAACTTTTTTTCTTGGCCAAATGGATACTTTGGAACTGGATAATGTTGTTACTTGATACTGTACACAATGAGTGCCTGCATACATATATTTATGTAATTGTTCAAATGCAGGAAAGCGCAAGCATGGTCAGCGTGTAACAAATTAGATAAGCTCTGGAAGTCTGATCTCGACAGATCTACCAAAATCAAGTTCTTCAGGGCCTGCGTTGAAAGCATCCTGCTATATGGAGCCGAGACATGGACAACCCAAAAGATGAACGATCGCATCAACGGTTGTTACACTCAATTGCTGCGTAGAGTTCTAAACATCCATTGGCGGGACCATATTACAAATAAGGAGGTATATGGCAATCTACTACCACTATCCGAAACCATAAAGCAGAGACGCCTTCAGTTTGCTGGACACTGTTTGCGTACAGCTGATCAAACCATATTGCACCTGATCTTCTGGAATCCTTCTGGCGGACATCCAAATTACGGCAGGAGGAAAATGTGCTATCCAGACACCATCACCAAAGACACAAATCTCAATCTAAACAAACCCAACAAACCCATCAAAGCTGCTTCTACTATTCCGTCCAAGGATGATGATGATGACATAGGATGCGATACATTTTATTGCTAAAAGAACGCAACTTTTTAAATTAAGTTATGGCCTTACATTGTAAGTGCAAAATTACATTTAGTGAATAGAAGTTAAGGCAATTTTCTTACTTCAGCAGTTTCTTTTCACTTTTGTTCCTTTTTGTTTTCACAGTTTTCCATTCACTTTCATCAAAGACTTTTTTGTGATTTCAAATATATTCACAACTCCCTGAAAATTATTGAGCCACTGTCTACTTGTTCAACCTTTGTTTGTGGCTGTTTGTGTTGTACTGTCTGGTGTCTTTACACTGGAAAACAAAACCACATCCATGTTGTAGGTAAGCAGACACCGTTTGAGTTGTAGTGTCAACCACAACATTCAGACAACCTTCAACATAACACATTGAAGACCACATGACCTAATCACTGTCTATACTACCAGGATCACGTTTGATTAGCTGGGTCATTTTCGTTGCACTTTTCCCCCCCTCAATTTCTCATGAAGTGGGGAAAGTTCTTGTTTAGAGGGTTTTGCTTTTTGTGTCCTTGGATTGGAAGCGTTGGATAGATTTCTTGTGGTTGAAGTTCGAGGGTATGGAGGTCTGCGATTGCCATCACTACATCCCTGGGACTATATAGACTTCTAAAAATATCAGGGGTGCAGTTGTATGGCGTGGCCAGTACACGTCATGTCAGGGATATGCGATTTATCGAGGTCAAAGAGTCGTATATTCGTGATCGTATATTGAGCCACAAAGTCTGTGCATCGTTTGCTGACTGTTATTGAACCCCCCTTGGGTTTAGTATGAAAAATCTTGAGTCTGTGACTTCTTTTAACTGTCCGCGTAGTTGCGCTGCATTACCTTAGCTAGCAATTTTCAATGTAGTATTTGATGATTATAAGTTATAATCAACAAAATTGCAAAATTGATAATGTGCACAATTTGGGTGACAATTGCTCGTGACTTGTAAAATGTAATTAGTTTTTAAATATAATATCTAATATCCATAGCATACCACAATGCTCTTGACTTGAAAAGTTGGTGTTTACTGCCATGTTACCATCAGGATGAGAAAAGGAAAAGAAATAGACCTTTGTGACAGCGCCCTCTGTTGTTGTATTTCCCCTCTTCTATGCTTGTAGGAGTTGCTTTTCTTTCTTGCCCAGCAGTGAAAGTTACATGAAAGCAAAAATATTTTAGTTGTTACACTTAGATATAAAGTCCACATGTTCATGTGCACATAGTAGCAGTTCCTAACATTAAAATAACTCTACCTGAATAGCAGAGATTTCACACAAAAACAAGATAAGATATTAAAAAAATAATCATGTGAATTTTAATACACAAAGTGTGTGCTGAAACATTAAAAATGTTGTTCTTGAACGTATACCTCATTCTTATTACTGTCCAATTCTTATAGCATGGATGAATGTATACACATACCTAAAGGACTGATAAACAGAAAGTTTACTGATACCCAACTGACAATTGATCAGCAATTCAGCATTATTATTGCAAGGCTAATTATAGTTGATGTATCATAAACTATATGTCCCCATCATTTAAACACACGCTTGATTGTTTTCCCAGTCTTAGCTTGTTTGTGATACTTTGAGAAGGATGTGCGCACACTGGTAATACAATGCTGTCAGGATGTTTTCTTGCCACTCTAATACAGGAGTTGTTTTGTCCATGAAAGTCAGTGACACACACTTCTGGAATGGGCTAGCTGTACTTGTGGTTTTTCCTAGAAATATGGACGTACTTGCAGAAAAGACCCCTCTGTTTTGAATACAATCTCCCAAACCAGACATGCAGATCAACCTTTGTAAGATGTTTACTGGAGCTCCTATTTGGTTGGATGGAGCTGAATTCTGATGTCCAGGGTAGTGTTATATCTGATTGTTTAATTTGGGTTCACTTGTCTAGCCTTTACTGGCAGCAGGGGTGAACTATGGTTCATCCAGTACACAAAAACATCTCCTGGAATTATGTAATTAATATTCATTACACTGCACAGAAGTAGCATTTTGACCAATAGAAAAGGTATGTTTTCGTAGGAGCAAGATCACTGAAGTGAAGAAGTGACCAATTAGGAGAAAGTTGATAACACCTTGGTGTCAATCATTTACCAAAGGGCCAATCATATCTTAAGCTTGCGTATTGAGGGTGAAACATAATGATTGACATTGGAATATTTACATAAATCTGTTTATAATGTGTTTACTCATCATACATAACAACAAAAAGAAACATTTGTATGGAATTATGAGAACCATAGCAAATGCCTAAATCTGGAAGAAATTATATAATTTTAAAAAGTAGGCCATTATGCATAAGTACCATGTACATATATTAAATATATCTTTGTTTAAATAGACCAGGAATTTAAAAATAATGCGGTTGTGAAACATAAGACCTTCAAAAAGAATAGTAAGGGGTGATACATACTTGCACTGCCAGTGTTCAGCTGCCAGCCACAAACCCATCACTGCTCATTCACCTGGTTTTTTTTTAAGCATATAAAATTATATCAAAAGGAATGTACAAATTGAAGGTCCCCATTGTCCAGGCTCATGTTGGGTGTTTGCATGCTTGTATGCACAATGCAACCCTCAACACTAAACTGGTGTCAGGAACTACATGTATGGTATGACTTCACCCAAAATAATCTTTTAATTAATCAAGAACAGTTCTCCTCGAGCGAAAAATTTATTAAAAATGAAATTATCCTCTAAAACCTCAACATTAAAACGCAGTATTAGATTCTTGTACAATGATTTTGAAGTGGGTCCCTAAAAACATCTGCCAGAATTAGCATGGAATATTTAACTTAAAAGAAAACTTACACAAAAGTCAGAAGGAAATTGTGATTCTGTGGCACGGAATGACTAGTTAGCAGCAGGCGCCAGTGGTTTTCTTTGACAGGTGTCAGTGGCACAAGTTCAATGGGTAGAAATGAAGGGTGTTGTTAATGGGTATGTACAAAAATGGAGTTATCGACAGCTGTGGTTGAAAGCTACTTAAAGTGCGTAGTCCAACTGGCAACACTGTTGAATTAACTAAAAAACTTCTTTCAAAAAATACCACAACAAAGGCTTTTTATTAAGGCAGTAGGGGTCGATTTCACCAAACTCTTCCTAACTTAGGACTAGTCCTAGGCAATGCTAAGAGATAGGACTAGTCTTAAGTTACTCTTCCTAACTTAGGACTAGTCCTATCTCTTAGCATTGCCTAGGATTAATCCTAAGTTAGGAAGAGTTTGGTGAAATCGACCCCTGGCCCCCTAACCTTTTGTATGCATTGTAATTTACCTCAATTCTGTCAATATAATATGTACATGTGTGTTTGAAATCCTTTATTCCTACAGTCATAAAAGATGTTGTGTTCTGTTTAATGACATTTCTAAGATATTTGTTGGATCAAAAATGGAGGAATTTCATTACCGACTTTCTTAAAGATCTGCACAGTTGCCATTGTGCTGAGTGAGACAATGACTTTTTTGACAGTATACCTGATGTTAAACCAGCGTTAACAGTGTCAAACTGTATTTCTTTGAAAAACTATTTAGATGGTGAAAGTTTTTGTGAGTGTGGCTGGTCTGGCTTTTAATCTGATTTTAAATAAACATGATGAGCCTTGAGCTATAAAAGTGATTATTGGGGGAGAGGGGGGTAGGGGAATTACAGTTTTTAAATTGTGAGAAATGATTGACAGTGCATTGAGGGGAAATGGTGTAAGGTGTGCAGACTAATGCCTTGTCTGTCAATACATGGTCAATTGGCTGATAGCCCCTTGAGTAGTGTTACCAGCTGGGAGGAGTAAGTTAGACAAGTTCAGGGCTGGATTTTTATTGCAAGGGTAGCTTATGTAAATAGTTTAATCCTCCATGGCTTAATTGAAGGGGGTGATTGTTGCTTTTGGTTGAAGCACTGACCATAGAATGCACTGACATTGACACTCTTATTTTGTGTGAAACTCGAACAAGCAAACAATTATTATGTTTCAGCAGAAGCAAAAATAAGAGGTAGGGAGGAGAAAGGGTACAGACAAGGGGAAAGTGCCTACCACTGCGGTGTGTTCTCATTGCTTTTCATTTTATCAGTTTTGTTACATCTGCTTGACATTCCTGTTACATTAATGTGAAGGTCACATTTGTCTACCATTACTGTAATTTGGAAGTCTTGTGACTCACTCAACATTATTTTGAAAAGTGTTGCTGTTAACTTTTTTTGACTATACCATGCTCTCTATGAAGGTCATTGACTCGTACGTTTATCTAAACAGTGTTGTTTCTATCAATCACCAATCAATTTTAACCAATTAATGAAGTTTGTTCTGAACTCAATCTTCAATACATTCTAAGCTAACCAAATCTGGACAGCTTCACTTCTCAGCTCTATTATATAAAAAAAGTTGCTGAAAATATTTTGTCCAGTGAGTGACAATTGAAGTGCTATATTAATCAATGTAATTACGTAGTGTGGAAGTTGTCTGATTGACAAGAAATTGGCTAATAACAGTGTATTAGACAAGGGACTATCCTTCGTTAAGCAGACACTGCACAGCCTAGGTTTCATTCTGTTGGTTTCACCAGTCAGGTTCAAGTTCATAATTTCAGTCATTACTCTAAAGACCTGCTTTTAAGAAAATAACCAGTAATTTCCCAGGCTGACCTTGCCAACCTCCCCCCCCCCCCCAGTACACATACATGCTCATGAAAAAAAAAGATTGACCTACCTGGATGTCAGGTGAGGGAGCTGCTTTTGATTTATAAACCACAGACTCCTTACAAGTTCAGAGTAGCTTGGCTACATAATATTATGTAGGTTGGAAGTGACGCGAGGAAATCGTTATATTACCTTTTGCTAACTAATATGATGACACTTCAACAAGAGCTAAAACTTTATCAGGGAAGATTGAAACCATAGCCAGTGAAACCGAGTAACATTTGCTGAAGTTTTGAACAACAGGCAACAAAAACAAAAGAAGAAGGAACTTGTTTTAATATGTAGCTGTAGTATCTATGTTAAAAAAAAAAAAAAAAAATTATTTCATATATTTTTTCCGGGGGGGGGGGGGGGGGGGGGGTCTTGAATGTGGTTTGCAGTCATAAGAGGATTGCAGCCATAAGAGGATTAATAGTTAGTCTTCAGAATATATATTTTTTTTATCACTAGGGGGCAGTCTGACAAGTTTTGCATTAATTTCTCTTCAAGATGAACGTGTCAAAACTGTTTCATGAGTTTCGAGAAATGTTAAGTTGAACATTATGTTGTCTCAATGTCAACATGAAAACAATTGCATTAGCTTGGCAGGTGTCCTGGGCACTTGATCATCCTTTTATAACCCAATTACCAAGACGGGTTCATATTATTAGGGCCTCCATGCACTTTTCCCCGGTTCCATTTACAAGTTCATCCTCATTTACTTTTTGCATGCCAGGACCTGGGCGAGACAAACCTAGGGTGTGCACTCCTACCCTCTTCTTAACCTCCTTTTGCAGGCAAATAAACTATTTCCTCTTCTTGTCATGCCAATTATCCTGGCTACAAGAACAAAACAAATTTAAGGAAGAAGGACAATCAATCATCTCGGGTTCATAAAAAAGAAGGAAATTTGGGCATAAAAACCTTTAGTGTCATATACACATTTGCTAGAATTAAAGTGAGACTCTCATCCAAATTTGCCTAGTGCCTTCCTTATAGTATTTTGGTTGGCACACATTGAAGTTAATTCATATTGATTGTCAGGAAACCAGCTAAACATTAAATAAGGATTCAATGGAGTTTTTGTCTACCTGCTTATTTACTGACTTACATGTACATTTCATTATGTGTGAACTCAGTGTCAACTAATACACTGAACTCTAACAAATCAAATCAAGAAAACAAAAATTAATTGGAAACATTGTAAACTGAAGCCCAAACACCTAAAAATCAACATTGTGATGGGCGTAAAAAAAATTATTATTGTCTGTTAGTGTTAAATAGAAAAGTAACATGGTTAGTCTTTGTTAGAAATTAGTGTAAATTCTAATTGTATTATTTTGTGATTTTGGGTTGAACAAAGAAAAATTGACTAGAGCGGGATTTGAACCAACGACCTCCGGTTTAACGTGCCGGCGCTCTACCAACTGTATCAAATAATAAACCACAAGGGAAACTGACTGGGTAAATGTTTAAATGATTTTGGGTTGAACAAAGAAAAATTCACTAGAGCGGGATTTGAACCAACGACCTCCGGTTTAACGTGCCGGCGCTCTACCAACTGAGCTATCTAGCCCTATGTTGCCGGTCTCCCTATTTTACATTTACCCAGTCAGTTTCCCTTGTGGTTTATTATTTGATATCTGATATCAAAATTCGCATCCCCTTAAGGTGATCCCCTGGCTGCCGCTTCCCAGGTTGTATCGTATACTTGGGTGTGATCCCTGGCTACACGGCAGTTTGTGGTTGAGTGGCTTCTGAATGGCACCCCCCCCCCCCCCCCCCCCCCCGAACAAAGATATTGACAAAATAGGGAGACCGCCAACATATGGCTAGATAGCTCAGTTACCGGAGGTCGTTGGTTCAAATCCCGCTCTAGTCAATTTTTCTTTGTTCAACCCAAAATCATTTAAACATTTACCCAGTCAGTTTCCCTTGTGGTTTATTATTTGTATTATTTTGTCTCATACATTTCCTGTTTTGACAAACAACATAATTGTTTTTATTCATGTGGCTTATTTTGATCTCACAGGGATTATAATGATAATAACTTATCAAAAAGCTCTTCTGTAAGAAATTTGTTTACACAGGCACTACTTGTAACCTGTATTTTATCTTTAACAAACATTAGCTTTTTTTATTGACATTAAACACCATCAACTAGCAATTGATGAATGACTTTATAAAATTGATGGTACAAAAAGTGAGGAAATCCAGTCTGATATCCAGTGTGTCCCTCTAAGTATTACACTGCATCATTCATACTTGACAATAGTCAGCACCATGATGCCCAACATGTAGTTTCATCCCTTTAAAGAGGGAAATTAGCCATTAAACATTAAGCACTGAGTCCTATTCTCTACTAATTCCTTCCCCCGGCGGCTCATTGTGGAAGGGGTTTTACCGCTGATTACTAAGGCGACTCTCCATCAAGAGGAAGTCCTAGGGACGATTGTTCCCCCACAGGATGTTTTGGGGGGCCTCCCACCCTTCAAGGTTGGCCCCAATCCAGTCAGACTTCCTTCCCCTTTGCATGATAGAGACTTTGCACTTTGCCAAGATCTAACTAATTGTTTGGGGTAATTGGATTGGCTGTGTGCGTGATAATGTGTACCGCCCTGACCAAGGTGGCTGTGTGTGTAGCTTGCCACAACTTGGATGCAAACTAAGATTGATGAGATAGGAAACAAATATATTTCCTAACCACTCCAAATTAATACCCACACACTTTTCCCCCGACTTGCATCTGACTTTTTAAAAATATTGCTTTAAAGTATGGTAAAAGAAAGACGTTTTGTGTGGTTTGTTTACCATTAGGTATGGACATCCCAAAACAAATTTCCCTTTAAGTAATCTGTTTGATAATTAATTTAACTGCAAGGAAAATATGAATATGTGCATTCAATACTTTCACATTTTTCTGTAAAAAAGCACCTGAAATTGTTGTTTGTTGTAGCTTCCCTTTAATCCACAAAAAGATCAATTTAACTTGAAGGTGGAGTGAAGTTTTGTTTTCTTTTTCTGAAGTCATACACCTGTCAGGCTAACCACTAAAGCTATCTATCTTGGGGGGAGAGTTTAAAAAGCCACACTGGGAAGAAAATGATTGATTGCTATGGTGGCTCCTTGTAATGTTGGATTTGTACACAAAGTCAATTAAACGTTTCCAATGAATTTCCCTTTTTTACAAATTTGTTTGTTAATTGTCTTTTCCTTTGTGGAGATAAATAGTTGTACAGCAGGTGGTTAAAGTTGAGTTTTTAAGTTAGGCTTGGCTGACAGCTGGCTACTGTTATCTTTTGTGGGTAACATGAGGAGCTATTATCTTTGTGTTCAAAACCCTATTGGTAACACCTTTTGGTAAAAGGTCAATAAGTACAGTACTTAGTAAAAAGAGGACCCCATAATAGAAGGAATGATATTGACAGCAATTATATAACCATTTTCTACGATTGTGTTCACTCCTCTAAGGCCTGCGCTAAATGTTGCACTTTTGCCGTGATGAACTCAAATAATTAGAAAATGTTGAATTCTCAGTCGGGCGATGCTCTTTGGGAATATGCATGCTCGAAGTGTTTGAAAAATATTGTATGTGTATTTTCTAATATTGTGAATGTTCTTCTTGTTAGTACCGTAGCTGGGAGAATTCCGGGATGGGATGGGGAACAACTTCTCACTGGAACAAACATAATCTGTAGAATTTCAGGATACTCTATAAAAAAAAGACAATGAACGCCGCTCAACCACGTTGGGTATAATAAGGACAACAATTAAGGTGGGAAACGTTATCATTATGAGTTTGTCATTAATAGTTGAGTGTCACAGCTCGAACTGCCATCATGAAACAGGACTCCTCAGCAATTTTCTCTCGCATCTGCCATTTTGAGTCACTTTAAATGCGGCAAACTATTTTACTTAATTCGACATTTGTCACCAATTCGTTTTAACTACCGCACTTTTGCCGTGCGAAAAACATTTGAGTTCGACACGGCAAATGTGCGATGTTTAGCCCCTGTTAAATAATTTGGATTCTTACCAGTTTGAGTCATCTGTACCATTTTAATTCCACAGTCTGTTTTTGATAAAAACTTAGTTGGAAGAGGTAGATTCTTTTATTGGTATCCAGTCCGATACCCCAATCAGTGGATGTTATAAAGGTATTATGAGCATGAAGGCCTTGGATAAATAATAGAAAAAAAAGTCAAACTTATCTCATTTATAAATTGCAAAGATCAGGGCCATATTCGGGGAAATGTACAGGTGAAGCCAGTTGATAATGTGATTCCCAGAGAACTTTAACATCCATGTCAATAAAGTGCATTAAACTCATACAGGGTGAGGGATAGGTTTCATTGTTGCAAGGTTTCATTCAGAGGTTACAACCCTAGTTCCTCATAAACACCCACGTCTTTTTTGAACGTGACCAGTTGTTAAAAGTTAAAGGTAAGGTATTGTTACAAGTCTTGTTTCCCCCAATAAATATAAATAAATAAATAAATAAATAACACCAGTCAATCAATAAATCAATCAATTCATATAAAGTAAAAATGCATGTCAAATGGAAACAGTTTCACCTGCCAAGGTTTATTAAAACTTACGCCTTTACTATTGTGGGTTTCTTCCCCTTAAAAAGTGGTCACCTGTTAACATCTTTGAAACTGCAAAGAGAAAGTTGAAATAAATCTACCACTGTTTTACATTTACCATCTCGACAACGTTGGTCAGTCAGTTACCTGCAGGTTGCAGCCTGTTAAGCTATCATATCTCACATATTTTAAATGTTTCTGGGAGCATATTATTATTCATAGCTCTGACTAAAAAAAAACTGCATTTTCTATCATAGTTTTGAAATTACTGTCCAAAACACTTACCACTTTACTCTTTTACTTCCTGTGTTATGCCAACAGTGGCAGACAAAACAGACTTGATCAGAAGTAAACTCTGTTTTGATAACAAATATTTCATTTTTTCCTCTTATTTTTATTACCATTTTAGTAATTGAAATAGTTGAAGTAAGCTTTGCCATAGTCTAATAAACATGAACCAATAGGTAAATAATAATAATAATAATAATAATAATAATAATCAAGGCATTTATAAAGCGTTCTTACACCAAAAAGGTACCACAACGCTTAACAACAATAAATTATACATCAGTCAACAAATAATACAAAAGAATTAGGAATAAATAAATAGCCTAAGAAGCAAAATAAGTCTGGAAAAGATAAGTTTTATAACAATACATATAATTTTTAGAGCATCTTTAACCTGCTTTCACTAATTGTTCATAGGTATGAATAGGTATGTATACTGCCGTGGAGGCAATTCTTTGATTTGTTTTTCCAACTATTACCAATCATGTAACTATCATATATACATTAAGGGTTTAGCATAAACTTTCTTGCTCTTTGCATTAAGTTTATGAAAATGACAATCAGATATTGTCAACAGAGGGCAGTGTTTAAACTGCATGAAACAATACTTGTAAGACCAGTTGAAGTTAGTTGTGATAAGAACTATGATGTGGGTGGAGTATTACAACGACTTGATAGTTGGATGGACAAAATCTGACTGGGAACAACTTATAAAAGGATGATTTGGTTGGTGGGACTTAGATATTGGAAAGTTTGCATTGATATCAAAATTGTCTCATCTCCAATCCCATCATCCTCCACAACAAGCCTCTCAAAGAAAATGCTTTGGACTAAGAAATTAAACTTATTCACTTCAATTTGGTTTATTGTACAACTGGATAATAGTCAGAAGACTAAACAAGTCAAGTTTACAAAAATTAAACAGTTTTACACAGTAAAAAACGATAGATTCAGAAGTTGAAACTTAGATGTCACAAACATTATTAATCACGGATTGACAAATTGGATTAGACACATGAAGCAATACCCAGTGAAAAACCTCATTTAATTTACTTAGTGGCTAAAGTAACTAAATTATATTCATTAGCACTGGGCTTATCCAGGAGTTGATGGATCCGTTCCAAAGAGTCGGTTTCTTTGCTGCTGTAATGTTGAGCACATTAAACCCTTCGCAGAATGGTTACACCACAGTTCCTCATAGCAATGTAGGCATTAATCCCATAGCTTCTTAAGTTAATGAAAATGTATCAATTTTTTTGTCTTGGTACTTCTGCTATTTTTGAAATAAATATTTAGTGTCATATTAATGCAAAATATTTGTTCCGGCTAGCACATAGATCTGAATAAAAAATATTGAACTTTCCTCTCAAATGTCTGTGAGTATAAGATCCCAAGTGTAACATTGAATATCAGTGGTAATCCCCCACCCCCTTCCAACATTCAAGTGAACCCCACTCTTAGGTCCTGTGCACTTTGTGTTCTGTTTGTATCTAACCATCTGACAGTTTTCTTCAGATGGATCCAACAAATGCAGGTGACAAGTTTTTGGTGGAGACTCCTTGTGTGGTCGAAACTTTGGAATTAAGTGGCATTTCCTTTCCTGATCCCTTCCTGTTTGGAGGGATTCATTGCCAGAATTCTCTAATTGAAGTTGCCAGATTAGGTGCAACTCTTATATCTTTAGATCTCAATTTTGTTGCTTACGCAATCGAAAGAAGTTCTGGAAAGGCCCTTGCCTCATCCAATTAAGGGTTGGTTCTATCATTAGGTTAAGTCTCACCAGAATTCATTGTAACAGTATTTCCTTTTCTCTCTCCGCATTTTTCCCACTCCTTATTTGTTGTCATTTTCAATTTGTTCAATTCATCACTTTTGTTCTTGGAACCGTTCGATCTATTCCGTTCCTAACTCTCATTTCCTCTTCCTCTCCATCTCACCTTCCATCTTCCATTCATCTATTTTTCATTTATTACTTCTTCATAATTTTTTTGGGTGATTCTCAACCTGTTCAATATGTCACTTTTCGTCTTAAACTTTTTCAATCCGTCTCACTCTTAATCCGTATTTCCCCACCCTTGCCTTCTCACCTTCCTCTTCTCCATTTTTCTTAATACTCACTTTTAATCACTATATCTGCAACCTACATTCGTGTTCACCCCGACACCTCTGAACCCTCCACTCCATACTTACACTCTTTTTTTGTCTTTTCTTCTTTTTCTTATTCTTCCTCTTTCTTATTCTTCCTCTTTGCATCCCTTTCCCATCATCCAGGTATGCTCTTGGAGATTGCCGTCGTCCTTTACTAGAGTCAGCTGAGATCGTGGAAGACATTGTACATCGCCAAATGACATGCTTGGTAAGAATGCTTTAGGTTTCAGACATGTTACTCTTAGAAATTTTTGAAAATATTTGTAATTTTACTGTGTAAATGAATTGCAATTTCTTTTAAAATGCTAATGAAAATGTAATTCTGCCTAGACACTATTGATATCAATTAAGACAGGGATGAGATTCTTCCGCCTTTTGGTGGAATTCCGACTTTCAGACTTTGAAAAACCGTATTTTCTTTTCAGTTCCGACAGTTAAAAATCTCCGACTTTGGCCAATTGACTTTTGAAACTTTCACTTTCCAACATTTTAATATGAAGTTTTGAAGATTTTGAAATGAAAAAAAAAAAGGTTTTTGATTACCGTTGCTTTGTGGACGTCTTTCTCAAATTTTGTAATAATATGCCTTGCGTACGTGCACGCTGTCTCTCTCTGCACGCGGCACGGCCACGTGCACAGCCGGCCGTCGGTAGCTTGGCTAGACTCCAACTCAATACACAGTCACGAGCAAAGTAAAACATAGCTGCACTGTTTTGCGCAGGCCTATGGATTCTGGACTATAGAATAGCCTTGGATTAAGGCTATTTAAACATCGACAACTTTTGCCGATGGAGGGCCTTGCGTGCGAACGATGCGGGGCAAAGTTTATTGGGTTTTCCCAATGTGCGTCGTCTCGTTGAATCGCGAAGATGTCAGTGAAAAAGAAGCTATACAGAACCAATCCTCAAATCACGAATCTATAGGTTTGTGTCGAAGAAATTACCAATATTTAGGCAGAAATTAATAGGCATTAAGATTTCAAAAAAAACCAAATTTTCGCGATTTTTTTTTATTTTTTTATTATTTTTTTTTTTTCTCTCGACGTTTTGAAAATTGTGTGCATGCGTACGTGCGGGCTAGTGCAAAAACAAAAATGGTCGGCGAGTGATGTTCAATTTTCTGACTTTTTAATTTTGTCCTAATCTCATCCCTGTTAAGAGGACCATTGACCATAGTTTGCTGCCATTATTAAGTCCCTCTTTCTTATCCATCTTTGTTGGTTGGCACGCAGAATTGGTTTTATGGGAAAACCTTATTGGATTGAAAAAATGTACTGAACACTAAACAATGCCCCTAGGTTAGACATATTGTATACCCTGATATCAAAGTTCATGACAATTCTTTTACACTTAGGACAAATTCTGGCAAAAAGTCAGTCTTTCTTTGCGCTCCAATGACAGCTTCATGCTCCAATATATATATATTTTTTAATCAAAACCATCCACTAGATGAAAATTGCCAACTACAGGAAGAGAACAATATAAAAAACTGCGATATGTTATGCTTATTTAGAAACATACTACTGATATAAATGTGTGAAGGGTGTCAATCATCCTGGAGATCTGTTTAACATCAGAGAGATTTGCTCAATTTAGAAGTACATACAACAAGTAAAACATTGCAAGGAAGAGTCAGGAACTTCAACAACTTGGATGGTTAGTGATTATTTTGTGAGTCCTTGCACATATTGTGTAATAATAATTGCTATACAACATGGAATGGTTTCCATAAATACAGGCTTTTTGTGGGTTTATTTAAAAGTTTTGTCAGCCAGCTGCTTTTTAAAAATAGTTTCCTCTTTGTGAGAACTCTTTTTACAATTGATGTTTGATGCAGTCCATGGTGGAGCGATGCTTATTCATTTCAGCTGTTGTCTCTAATATTGGGTTTTGGCAAGTGTCTTGCATACTGAGTTTCTATCGTCATGCCCCTAAGTTTAGAACTTAGATCTGATCCATCAAGCTCGTCATCCTTTACTGTCTGGCCCTGGGCAGTTCTGGTTGTGGAGGTGTTTTTTAAAATGGGGAGCAGTCTATGTTTGTGCAGATGACTAAGGAATTAAGCAATGATAAAAATCTGCAGACATCAAGAGGGACAAATTTTTCATTATTTTTTTTCTTAATGAGTAACCAAGTTTTTTTTTTAAAGTTGAGTTGATTAATTTACTTTTGAGGGGGTCAAGAATTGACACGCTTAAGCCTAACCTACCAATCTAGATAATATTTTGTTCCTAATAGTGCTACCGTATACAGTTTGTGTGCATTTTTTAATAGTGAAGTACCCTGACCTCTGTGAGTGTAGCCTCTGAGATATCTAACTAACCTCTGTTTCTCATGTCTATGTGCAACATTCATGCACCTGGTATGAGTACCCATTTCTTGTATGCACTTAATGTCAAAGTTACTTGATCTTCCTTGTACTGCTCTCCCCTTGTTTCATGTGTTTGCACAAACAAGATGAAGCCAGAATTAATGACAGAAAATTAAAACTACTAGTGGAACACATTGTTCCCCATCAAGGGTTGGATCAAAACATTGAACAAAAAAATGCTAAAAGAGGGCTCACAGCATAACAACTTTTCCATAATAATACACCTTTAAAAGAGGCAGCAGTACCCTTGCATCCCAGACTAAACACCTCCCTACGACTTCACTAGGATCTGTAAGCCATCAACCTCACCTTTCTCTATCTACCTGATCTTGGAACCATCATCATCACTTCATCAAAGCAACCCATTACAGGTGTATATCTAACTTCCCTATCAACCACACATCACACAGTACAGTGTCAGGATTTTGCATTGTCATTGACAATCGCTGGCTGCACATTATGATCTGTCATGAGCCCCCTAATATATGCCAGACCCCCCAAGTTACCCAAGGAGTAGTTGACTGAGCCAAACTCACCCACCCTTAACCCCAGGTGGACAGTGTTAATAGATCCCTGTAACACTGTCTGCTCAGGAAACAAATAACATAGTCCAACCTGCACAGGTCTTATTAATCTGCATCCCCAACTGACACCCCAAATACGGGAATGATTACCCCCAACAGATCCCAATCAGCTCCTTGGGGGTCCATCGAGGTCCCAAATATACCCCAAAAAGACGTCAGTACAACTGTCAGCCAATCACATGGGTAATTGATTGATTAATCGGGTGGTATAAGACAATTTTCATGTGATGTTTGTGGAGCGATCTTGCTGTATTGAGACAAACAGGAAATGGGTTGTTCGCTGGATCTTGTTAGCCTGTTTCCTGCCATCTGTCCCCATGGTGGGTTATCTCCAATCGTGATGACGTCAGTCATGATGTCATACGCAAGCATGTGAAGGCAAAACACCTTAATTTAATTACCGTGTCAAAAAGGGTTGTCCCATCAGTAGTGTAAATGTAAGCACATCTGTTTATATCGCTGTATAATTCGGATCAGACTGTTGTGACTTTGTAATATCCAGTGATATTGGGAATCAATTGGGATGTTCCAAACAATGGGAGAAAAAACTACATAGAGAAGTCCCTGATTAATTAATACTGGGTCGACAAATTTGTGCGTGTGAGTTGGTGAGGTACATACACATTCAAACCGGGGATTTATAACAAAAGAGGACAATAGGGTCCCCGGTTTGGTAAAGTTCCCCAGTTGGAAAGTGTGTACAAACCCAATGGGATCTGTTGCTAAAAACTGTTTGTACAAAGAAAAGGACAATAGGAGATCCCTGATTGAAGGTGTTTACACACTTGTGTGTGTGATTGGTCTACCCATTGAAACCGAGGACTTTAACGTCCTCGCTTCGTTTTCGTGTACAAACCCAATAGGGACGTCGCTAAAAAAAACAATGGGAGAACAAAGAGAAGTCCTCGGTAAGCGGGATTCACAAACGTGTGTGTGTGAGTAGGTATACCTATTCAAACCGGGGACCTATATAGCAAAAGAGGACAATAGGTCCATGGTTCGGGAAAGGTCCACGGTTGGAAAACGTGTACAAAACCAATGGGAGCTGTTGCAAAAAAGTATAAAAGTATAAAAGAGGGACAATAGGAGGTCCACAATTGCAGGCGTATACACACTTGGGTGTTCTTACACATGCCAACTTATGGGGTACTTTTAACAATGGAACAATGGACCCCACATTTCAATAGGAACAATTGGGCCCCACAAGGGAATTCTTCAGAAAAAGGGAATAATAGAACAACAATAGCAGTACCCCACAAACCGGATTTGTACGGCTGTGTGTGTATGCATAATCCCAACCCTACCACACCCTCTTTCATCTGCTAAAAACTTGCAATGTATTTTTATATGAAGAATTATCAGACACAATGCTTGAAATACTTAGTAGGCGTCAAATTTGATTGGGGATGTGGTCACAGCACAGATTAAAATTTTTGTTTTGATCTTCCAAGTTCCTGTTGTTCTACATGTTCTGTGTTTTTATGACAAGTTGCATCCCTCTAAAAAAAAATAACAGTCAATTAACAGCCTGTATAAGTGTTTTATCACATTTCTATGTTTCTCATTGCTGTACCACCTGTTTCTGTTATGATATTCCCCTCCCCTCCCCCATTAGAATATTTAAGCGAAAATGAAGGTATTATAACTGTACCTTTCTAAAATAGTTGAAAGTTGTTTGGTATTTATTGTCAATACCCATTTATTGATGGATTTATCTGCTGGAGTCTGTAGACATCAACTTGTTGGGTCTTATGACTCTGACAGACCCAAAAGGCCTTTGTGGTTTCTGTGGAAATTTTGTTTTGAAATGTCCATTTCATTTCCTGCGTCACTGGCTATTTTATCAACGACCTTTGTGGGAAACTCAGAGAGAAACTTACACCCTCAAAACTGAACCTGTCTCTTGATGATTAATAGAGATTTATTTTGTTGGCCTGAAATCAAACAACAGGTATAAAAATATAAAAATGGTTGATCGCAGTTGCAGATAAGATACCACAAAATGATTTGACAAAAATCGTGCTAAATTTGTATTTTTCAAGTGTACAGCATAAATGAAATGTAGTATCGGTGAGCACACAAAAGCAAAGTTGGCATGATGTTATCCATACAAGTACATTTAGTAAATACAGATGCATGATTACCTATCACAATCAGCTCTCATAATTTGAAGGAATCAGTTAAGAATAATGAGTAATGATGTGGTCTTTACTGACTCACTCTGATTGAGAAGTTACTCAAAATAAAGTGTGCAAATCAGTTGGCTGCTAAACCTTTCTTTGCATTATGTTTCATATATTTTGGGGTTTGGTTGGCGATAATAAGATATTACTTGCAATTCGGCTGATGCCGCGATTTTTTAATTTGTTTTTAATAAACCATTTATGAATGAATGAATTACGTTGCCCAAAAATGCATGCATACAGGAGCTTCTCTTTTGTAGACTAGACCCTCTCCCATGTTCAGTTTTGAGCCATTGTGTTAAATAAGAGCCAAAGGTACTAAACAAATAAGTTGTAACATCTCGTATCCGATCTACTTTCATTTTCGTGACAAAACCTTTCTTGATCTACATGTATGTTGCCACTTTAAAGCCACTTTAACAACAGGGACATTTCTACTGACATCCCAGGCTTTCTTATTTTAATTCTCAAATCCCTTTGATATTTTTGTGTTGTAGATTTATGCAACTTGTACAGTGCTGCTTCGTTAACATAGAGGAATGTCTTTCCTGGTGTGCAATGATAGGAACACTTCATTAAGATACAAACCTAATCCTTAATTATCAATTCTCTTCAACCCATAGTTGCAGCGTACAGCAGATGTTTGCAACATGCGTAATGCCCGTTTTATCAGCATTGAGGACTTCATCTTCCTGATGCGCAAGGACAGAAACAAGCTTCGTCGACTCATCCTCTTCCTTAACAACAAGGATCAAAGGCAGAAGTTAGCCAAGATGATGGGTACAATGGGAGATGATGATGAACCAGGAGAGATAGGTAAGATCAGTGAAATTAGTTGTTGCATACAGAGTCCCTCTTGTCATCTTACTTGTTTGCTGAATTTCAGTAAGCAAATAGCAGGTTCTTCCCATTATGCCTTGGATGGGTTGGGAAACCAGTCACTTTATTATCCTAATGCAAAGCAATGACACTCAATTAAATTCAATTAGGCTATGAATCAATGTCAGATTATTGGCTGTGTATTTTGAATGATATAACTGTATCTGTCCCAAGGAAATACATATTTGATGTTATATTCCATAACTCAACCATTAACTGTGAAACATGTTTTCCTGCAAAGGACCTGCTTGAAATTGGCCTTTGGTTTCCTTTCCTGGATCAGATACAGTTCGTTCTCTTCTGATGCTTAAAATTTCAGTCAATCCAATTTCATCAGGATACAATTAATAATCTGAAGTATCTTTGATAATTTGTTTTGCCTTGACTTCATCAATCATTCTCAGATCAGAGAGCATTCTGCAGACGCCGCAAAATCTCCTACGATTTCTTGAGCACACTTGACCTGACAGGAGAGTTGATTTCATTGATTGACAGTGATGAGATTGATCCAGTCAGGATGGAGAAATTGGAACAGGCGGAGCTGAAGACCAAGTACATGGACAGCACCACGTACAAAGAGTACACAGAGGCACGGCAAGTCAGCTTCGGTGAGTTATAGCTTGCTTACCCTTCAATCAAAGATTTTGTAAAGACGGATTATTGTCATGAGGCCTTTCATCTCTCTCTGGGTCAGTGATTGGTCGTTACATAATGAGAAAACACAACCATAAAAAAAAACCTAGCCATTAAAATCTGTAAATGTAATGATAAATCATCTTTGTGTGGGTTTTCAGCTGAGTTTCATTGCCAAACAAATTATTATTGGCTAAACAATGTGGCCAAAACATGCATAGTGTATTAATCAGATTAATAAACTTAACCATAGAAAGTAAGTGGACAGAACTTGATACAAATCATTTCAAGAGCCTTTGTTTCATGCAGCTTAATATCACAACTTTCAGTGAGGGTTTTGAATTCTAGATTGTGAAGTTTTAAATGTCTTCCCCTGGTATAGATTTGGTTAATCCTTCACAAGTACCCCTCAAGTTTTTGCTTAAAAAATGTTGTTACTCCTAATTAGTGAATTTTGCTTCTATCCTTAAGCAACTATACACAAGCCATGGAAGGTAACCAAAACTTTTTGAAGACACTGTGGCACATGTCTTATATCTAAACCTTCTCTAGGCAATATTCCTGCTAATTTTTGTTGTTTATGACATTGTTTGTTCCAAGCAGCTAAGAAGGGTTCTAAGTTCAAGGAATGGTTGGAATATTCAACTCTGGAGCCAAAACCCAACCCATTTGCGCTGGAGATTCTGCAGTATCTAGCATATGAAGCAGTAGCTCAGGTTGGTATTTGATCGATATAAACACCATTGTATGTTCATGTTCTTACAGTAAACTGTTAACATCCATCTGCTCTGTTCATAATCACAGCCTATGTTTTAAAAAGATGCGCTGCACCTGCAGATTTTTTTCAAAAGCCTTTTGTTTTGTTTGAACAACCCATTGTATTATAAAGAATGCTTCTCAACAATTACATTGTTTATTGTCTGATCAAAGAAGAAAGGTCAAGATTTGTTTATGGCATATTATTCAAAATATGCACCATTTGCAAGCCTGAAAATTGGACCCTTATATTTTCATAAGTGAAAGCTAATTTTTATTTTTATATAGTGTAATTAACTACGAGGTACCTGACATGTTATCATACACAATATTGACAACCGATGTCTTTCAACTAAATCGAGGTAAAAGGTTTGGAGTCTCGAACGTCAGCATTTTTGACGGACTTCAACTACCACTATAGATGTAGAGGTATTTAAATGATCACATTTTTATATTTGCTGAGGTACATATTTTCTTTTGCATGCTCAGGTTGTGGGGGCTGATGCCAAATACTTTAACAGCAAGAGAAAAAAAAAATCCGACAATTGAAAAAAAAATATATATAACAATTTTCGCGAATTCCCGAACGTCATTTTTTTTTCGTCACAAATTTCAACAATAAAAAACATGTCAATTAACCAAAGTTTCAAACATTCAATAAATTCGAAACAAATATGATGAGAACACGTTTAAATAATTATTATTTTGAAACAATGACTACTACGATACCTGGTCAACAATAAGAGTAATCCCTTTTTCAAATTTGCAGCGCCGAAATTTTTTCAGCGTCCGTCTATTTTTTTACGTGACGTTCGAGAACTTACCGATCGGCCTGTAAATTAACCCTTGACTTGACTTACCCCCTCTATTGTCCTCAATTGCAGTTAGGCCAGTTAAGTCAACAGAGGGGGTAAGTTCGACTCACACATGTTTTGTTTTCTGTTAATACGTGTGCAAAATAAATCCGTCAATTAAATCACGCTCATACTTACTGACGTTCGAGAATCCATCGGACAGCTCCAGATGAAAAACCAAAATGTATCTGAGATGATTAACAACGGAAATACTTCCTTCCGAACGCTAGTTTTTGGAAACTAAATCAACTTATGTTCAAGTACGCTTGATGTGGATTGCGCGAAGGTAATGAAGTCCCGAACGTCATTTGCAATAAATTCCGTCAATTTACTCGAACGTCATGCAAATTCTGTCATTTTTTTTCTCGAACGTCATTTTTTCTGTCAAAAATGACGTTCGAAACTGCGTGTTTTTAGCCACAAAAAAAATTATGAAAGCTTGACAAATTTTTGTTTTGTTTTAGATTTTAGGTATGAGAGGCTGCAAATATTTCAGAGAAATTACGGTAGTGTTGTGCCAGAAATAAATTAATAACAGACAATATTTGCTTAGTTTTTCCGTCAATGTTATGCTCTCTTCTGTCAGGCTTATATTTTCTGTGTGTGATGTTTTGTTGAGTTTTTTTAATTTTTATTTGAAACTACATCAGTTGGGCCTCACCATAGAAAAGAATGAATGTTCCTTGTGCTTTACTTGTGCTATCTTTGAACTAAATATAAATAACCACATGTTTCACTGCTGGAGACTCTACTTTTTTAAAATGACCACTGCAAGATGAAAACTAACTGAACTATCCTTACATGAACATTTTGGTAAACTGAAATATGTATACAATTATTTAAAATATCTTACAAGGTCAAAAAGATTTTTTTGAAAAATAACATTTGAGGTTGTAAAATGGTCCACATTTTGAAGAAGATGCCTTATATAAAGGTTTTCACACAATGGACATACAAAAGTGGCTCAGTGCAAAATGGTTTTGTGCGTTAATCCTAGAATGATTCAAAAAGGTGCAATTTTCTGATAATCATTTAATGGCATTGACACTACTGTATTAATGCTTGAATCCAAAATGAGGCTAGTGATATTTTTTTCTTTTTTTTAAGTATAATACTTCCATCTAAATAAGATCCACATAGTGCTTTGGATGTTTCTGCTTTTTCTTGTAAATTTTGTTTCAGAAGATGATCTAGAAACCTTTTTATAATTTATTAAAGTTTTTTTTAAACTCTCCATGTTTTTTTAAGGGAGATTTGTTTGATAGCTTGTTTTTTTATATATTGAATTTCTTTCTTGACAGATAATGGAGCTTGCGTTTCTGTCTCGTAGAGACATGCAAGCATCCCCATGGGACCCCCTCACTAAAACCTCTGCTTCTCTTTGCTCTAATAACCTCCCCTCGCCGGGTCTCTTCCTCAACAAATCCACAAAGCCTTCTCCTGCTTCAACACCGCTGCAATCACCAACTTCATCACCTACATCCCCCAACAGCAAGATGGTATCACCCTTTTTGTCCTCCAGTGCTGGGGGTGCTGCACTGAATGCCTCCCTAAACAGCAGTTCCTCAGACAGCTCATTCCATGCACAGGGGGATTCAAAAGCTGGAGGGCACAGTGTTTCAAAGTCAAAATCAAAGAGGAAAAAAAAGGTAAACTACATCAAATTACAAGGAAGACAATTTGTTTGAACTAATTTTGAAAGACTGTTTTGGCCAAGTGTTTAAAATATGAAATACTTTTTCTCCATTCGTCCACTAAAAATTGTTAAGTTGTTTTTGCAAAAATTTGATTGTTTAAAAATTCAAAGCTATCTTAATCTTTGTGTTTGACATTGAATTAGGAAATCTCTACTTTTAAGTTTTTTTATTTTAGTTTTGGTGATCTCAACTCCTCCAACCTTGGAACACCATATTCGACTATTCCCTACTCTAGACAATTTTATTTTCCTCTAAGAAAATGCTTTTCTTAAAGGCCCTGTACACTATTGGTAAGATCGAAAAACACAAATGTTCACAGATTCACACATAACTTACATGATTTAAAGTAAGTAATGGTAGAAAGGGTTCCTTAAAATATTTCTGCCTAAAATGCTATCTTTTCTGAGAAATGAGTAAAACAATAGTTTTTATCACGCGCGATAATAAACTCGATGTTTGAAAAACAGAAAACACATAAGGTCTCTTTTCACTATTTTCTCGTGACCTCGATGACCAATTGAGCTCAAATTTTCACAGGTTTGTTATTTCATGTATGTGGTTGATTACACAAAACATGAACACTGTCTGTGATTATTTTGTCAGCTCTGCCAATCCTGTATAATACCTTTAAGGACATACATGTACTCTAAATGCAAACAAAGAAATAAAAAGTGAAACTTAACTTTCGGGTGACCAAATTTGCTCTTGCTTTTACAGCCCAGTGGGTCTTCATTACTAGCGTTAGTTCAGTACCGTGCAATCAGACCTATGCACATCAGAGAAGCCTACAGGAGATTTCAAGAAAACTCCACACCAATGGCAACATTTTGTGTAAGTTAATCTTTATATTACATTTTTGATGTCGGCAGCAAATTAATCACAGCCATCATAATACAAATCCCAAAAGTGTCAAACAAAACCTATTTGACAAATTCATCAAAACCCACTCCATGTATGCCATGTTTGTTTGAAGTATTAATGTAACTTCCATTGAATACGTTTGTATCAGTCACAAATTGCAAAGAATGGAACTTATTTAGTTTGAGTGTCCCAATAGACCATTGAATTCCTCAGACTAGAGACAGTTGCTATGTCCCATGATTTGGTGCAAGCTTTTGCATAGTTTCGGAGGAAACAGTGAACACCTCTTCTTCCTGTGTATGTCGAGAACAAAACTAATTAAATTTCCAAAGTACTGTGAAGCAGCCACTCTCTAGTGGCCTCATCCACTTCCATCAGCCCAGGGATGCCATTTGGTGGTTTATTGTGATGATGTGATATGCTGTTTGCTCCTCTGCACCACACTCACAAGCTGGACTTTGGGCCAAGCCCCATCTGAACATGTTGGCCTTGAAACATCCGACACCACTTCGCAGACGATTTAGCTTTGTCCAAACTTTGCAGATGACATCGCTCTGGTCTCGGATTTGGTGCAAAAGGCACAAGCCCTGCTCCACAGTGTGGAAAGCGAATGCAAAAAGATTGGCCTGCAGATCAATGTCAAGAAGACGGAAGTCATGTGCTTTAACATCGACACTGGGGATGTGAAAATCAACACCATGGACGGCACTACCCTTGCTGTGAGAGAAGACTTCATATACCTGGGCTCGCACATCAGCTCAACAGACAAGGACATCCGAGTAAGGAAAGCACAGGCTTGGAAAGCATGCCAAAACCTCAAGAAGATCTGGAGGTCTATGATGCCGGACAAACTCAAGCGAGCTCTATTCCGTGCATCCGTGGAGTCCATCCTACTCTATGGCTCTGAGGCATGGACCCTTACTACAAAGCAAGAGGCTCGACTTGATGGCTGTTACACTCGCATGCTGAGGATGGCTCTAGACGTGAGTTGGAGAGACAAAGTCAGCAACGGGGTGCTCTATGGCAACCTGCCAAAGATCTCTACAACTATCAGGCTTAGGCGTCTGCGATTGGCTGGACACTGCGTTCGACATCCAAATATAGCTGCAAGCCAACTCATTCTCTGGGAACCCACACATGGTGTAGCCTCTCGAGGTGGGCAGTCACTAACCTACGTGGACCAGTTGCGTCGTGATACTGAGCTAACCTCTGCAGCTGAGATCAGAACAGCTATGGGAGATCGTGATGTGTGGCGTGCTTTTGTTGCAGTCCAACGAGAGTCGACCTGATTGATTGAAACGCGCCTGGGTAAGTCACAGCTTGGACTAGTATCCGTTGGGTTCTGGATGAAGCGCTGCAGTGAGGATGACGATTTGTGCCACTGGTCTGTCCACGTATTTCCTGTCCAGTCTTTTGTGGTCTGGTTGGCTGGATGGTCTTTATCAGATCAAGTGCATGTGGGGCAAAAGGACAGTCTCCTGTGTACTCCGGCTCCGGCTCTAGCTCGAGTGAGGGACTCGTAGAGTAGGTGATCAGGTTTTTGGGCTCGCCGTGTAATAGCCAACGTAGCTGCCTTCTGTTGGATGTCCGGTGGAGGAATTCCTGCCAGGACAGGTAGTAGCTCAACAGGTGTTGACTTTACGCATCCTGTTATTGTGCGCATGGATTCGTTTAGGCAGGTGTCAACCAGAGAAGTGTGACAGCTTCTTTTCCAGACTGGTGCGCAGTATTCTGATGGGGTATAGACGAGGGCCAGAGTCGATGTGCGGAGGGTTTTGGCGCTTGCTCCCCAACTAGTGCCAGCTAGACGGCAGATTAGGGCACCCCTTGCAGTGACCTTGTCTCGCAAGCTTGCAAGGTGTTGTCTGTAGTTGAGTGCTCTGTCAGGTCTGGGTTGGTGCCTGTATTCCACCGTGCAGAGTGGAAACTGTTTGGTTCCTTGGGATTGAAAAGGAGCGTCAGGTTGTTGCTGGAAGTCCATTCGGCCAGGCATTCTCCATCACTGTTACTGCGCTGGTAACAGTTCGTGTGTTGGCAGTTGAACTCTCCTGCATACACGCAAGGAGCTGGGTAAGGTGGCAATAATGTTAGTCCTCATGCGTGCTGGTGGTGGTTTATACACATTTATGATGGTTGTACCATGAACTTTAACTGCAAGCCATGAGCCCAGTCTGTGTCCTGTTTGATGAAAGTGGCTAGCCCATGGTGTTTACTTGGGATGTGGCCAGCCAGAGAGAAATTTGGTAGCTCGAGTTTCTCAACTGTTTTACAGTGGGTTTCTTGGAGAAGAGTCACAGAGGCTTTTTTGGTGACTGCCAGCTGCTCAATGATGTTCATCTTGGCAGATGTGAGGCCCTCCACATTCAGTTGCAACATCGTTACACTGTTGCCTTCGACAGCGGTTGCTGCCTGTCCTGAAAAGGACGCGAAGCAGGACTCAGGTTCACGGTGCTGCTCCTGGGTTGTAGTTCAAAGTTTTTTTAGTAGACTCATTGTCGGCATTGGTTCTCGTAGGAAAACGAGGTAACAGGGAAGACCACTTTTAGAAGGTTGTCAACATCTCCCCCATACACAATTATGAATGAATGTGTATGACACAATGGTACAAGGGTTTGCTCACCTGGAGGTTGCTATTCAAAAGCTGGCCCTGAACCATTTGACATTGCAACTGTTCAGCTGAACTTGTGACTAAGCAAGTCATTGTACCAGACATTCAAGTTTAAGTAATGCCTAAGTAGATCCTTGTCGTTTGTTTGGAGGCACACTATTTCATGGCCAATGTCATTATGCTAGCATTGATTAAGCTTGCATTTTTGTACTATTCAGCGTGCATTTTCAGTCCATCCTTTTTTCACTATTACACGCTAGAACACACATGCATTCATAGGCCGTTTGCTGGTGTGGCTGAAAATTTAACCTGCAATCATTAAAAAACAGTTTCTATTCGCTGAAGACGCTGGTGCCCTTCAGTACTTCATGATTATCATTGCGCGACCGACTACAAACGGGCCTGTCAAAATACCCTCGTAGTGGATGCCTCTGGTACATTTATAGGTGATTGTTGTTTCCTCCAAATGACAAACATCTACCAGGGTGTTATATTTAACGACTAATAAATGTTTTGCATTTGTTGAATGGAACATTCCATCTTTCAACTCATGCAAGTATTCTACCCCCATTGCACTCATAAACATTACTGCTCATGCTATTCCACTTAATATTTAGGTATTTTTTTATTTTCAATTTTTTGCAGAAATATGCAAGTCATCCTGAGAAGACAAACTATTTGATTTGCTGACAGTATTATGGAGGGTTCGTTCTTTAACAATATTGAGGCTGACATCCAACAAGATGAATATATTAAAGGTTTCCTTAATGGTAGTTGTTCATGAAAATAAAATAAAAATTGTAAAAATTTAAGATAACAGTATAAGAATCCTTAACTCAAATTGTGTACTTGGATTGGTCATATAGTGCAGCTGATAGTGTGACATTCCATGTCAAAAAGATGTTTTTTAATTTCCTTAAGACTAACTGTTGCAAGACACAACAGAAACTCTGTTATGAACAGTAACCAATGCTTTGAAAGTGTTGATAGAATGCTCTAATTTTTCAAGCCAAGTTTTTAATGCACCCTCAGTTTTTTCGTTGGATTTTGCCAACTTTGTGCTCTTCGTTTCTCACTTTTCTTCTTCACCTGCACTTTTTGGCTGTGACGCCGCACTTCACCACATCCCAGTATAGCCTCTTAAGTGCTGCATAGGGATTACTCTATTGAAGTACAAAATTGCTCTTTAATTTGAATTAATACAATGTACTTTATTTATTAGGCTTTTCTTCTCATAACTTAAATTATGGTGTGCCATCAAGAATCTATTGTATAACTCAAACAAACTAAAAAACAAAAACAATTGTTTGAGGAAACTATGGCCATGAAAAAACCTTTGCAAAATTTGTATAACTTTTTTCCTTCACATTGCAGTAATATAAAAATGTAAATATGTTGTTTGTACAGATTTGTTTTCATGGAAATACTTCATATGTTAATATGAAGACCATGTATTGAACACATTTTAATGGACGGCATCCCAAATGTAATAATCACAATTACTACCTATCAAATACCTTTAAAAAAATTATATATGTAATAAAATTTGATGGAATTTCATTTATAAAAATTTTTGATCAAAAGAAATTACAGCAAACTTAAAGAAATAATACTTTTACACCAATTACACAAACTATTCAGACAGATTAAGTTTAATTTTAGGATGGAAGTTAGCACATAACAGGCAGTATATTTTTCCAACTTTTATCTGATTTCCCCTTGTTTTAAATGACCATCAGAAATTGCTAATAAATACCCTAAAAAGCCAATGTCTAGGTCAGCCCTGCTAGATAAAATGTTTCTGTATTTCCCAAAGGGCCCAATATCATGACTGCATATGAAAACAACCCTGACTGGTAATGGCCCTGTCACACCTTGACCTTTAAGCCAGCATAAGCCAACAAATCAAAATTACTCTAAAACGCCGGCATACGCTGAACTATCAATGTTTTTTCCAATTGAGGGTGTATAATGAGTTGGACGTATACATAACGTAATAGTAACTTATATAGAACGTTTTGATAACTTATAGATAACTTATACCAACGAATGCTTAGCGTGTTGCCGGAGTTCACAACTTTTGCCCAACAATAGTCTTACTTATGCATAGAGCGCGGCAGCGTATTGCCGATGATCACGTGTCATAGCCTATTAGGCTGCCGCTCGACGATTCAAATCATAACCGCACTAGACATCGCAGTATTCTCCTGCGAACCCCATTTTTATATACCAATTCCCCTAAACGCTGCCGATAACGCCAATGTGTTTCTAACTTACAGCTACCGTATAATGTTATACGGTAGCTGTAAGTTAGAAACACGTTCAGTAAGGTCTGTGGTCGTCCGGAATACGTCAAAACGTCTATACATACGTCAATATGCGTTGGAGATAAGTTCGACATAGGTTCAAATCACGTTACTCATAGGTTAGAAATAAGTTTTGGATACGCTAGACATTATCTCAACGTATGTCGACTTATGAGTAACTTACAAGTAACGTGCGTGAACGTGTGTCAACGATCGCATAACTTACCTAAACTTATGGCCCGCGTATGCGGGACGTATGAGCCATACACTGGCATCTCGGGGTATATTGTCTTGTATTTTGTTTTGTACTGTTATGGCAAATAAAATAATAATAATAATAATAATAATAAGTCGAAAAATGTTGTGCTTTTTGTGCATGCACACAAATTTTCGACGGCCTCGCCGTACTACGACGTATACCACGTATACCAGCGTGCTTCAGCGTGCTCTTAACTTATGCAAAACTTATCCATAACTTATTCGACGTATTTGCCAAATTTTTTATACTTTGGCATACGCTGGCTAAAACGTCAAGGTGTGACAGGGCCTTAAGCTTATGGTTAAGATTTTACTTTGTACAGATACCAGTATTAATATAGTAAATCAAATACTACATGTTATTTTATTTTGTTTATTAGTATTGACCTTAACTGTTAAACAATGTATAACTTCACTTCATTTGAATTGGTGCCCCTTTGATGGGTGAAGAAACTGCAGTGGTTGTAAGTTTCAGGTTGTCCAAGACATAATTGCGAGGCTTACTGTGCCGATTGTTACTTGAATGTGGTCCAGCAATGGGTCTTTGAGATTGGCCTTTTGGAGGAGTATATTCTGGAGTAACTCCAATCAATGAATATGTCCACTGCATGTCTGCTGTCTGTAATGAACAAAGAAAAAAACACGTAACATTAATACATCACACACACATTGACGTGTGTAAATACCGGCAATCGTGGACCCTCCTTTGTTCAACTCTTTGTGATAGCAACCGTGGACCACAATGCTTTCCTTTGTGATAGCAACTGTGGACCTATTGTCCTCTTTTGTTATAGGTCCCCGGTTTGAATGTGGTTACCTACTCACACACACACAAAAAAACACTCACAAACTGCTTCATATTGTCTCAGTGTGTTATTTTTCTCAGATTAAATAACCCTAGGTTAAACTTCAGACCATTTTATTTAGGGGCCATTTTTTTAAAATGGGTTTATTTGGGCCAGTATTTTTTTGTGAAAAAACTGCAAGGGCCGGGTTAAACTTGTACTTTTGAGCGATTTCGGACCATTTTATTGTAGGGAGCCCAAGTGCGCCCTCAGTGTTCAAGTGTGGACTCCAACTTTTGTAATTAACATATTTACTGTAAAAAGTTAACTTTGGGGTCGCGACCTTTCAGCTCATTCTCTTTTCCTTTTCTAGCTTTGAGCAAGAGAGAGCACATACATTTTTGATCAGTTATTTTTCTCCATTTTTTTCTGGCCATGCTCCAAATACTATTCGTTGGGGAGGGATAATGTCCTAGAACTCTCTGTGAGTATCATTTTGTATTAAATAATCATTATTGTCATTTATAGGGCTATTTGAATCGGTATTATTTTAAACGTGTGTGTGTGTAGCCAGCCTCGTGTTGTGCTGACCTTTTGCCCTTTATTTAGTCTTTACATAAGTGACTGTGTTATTGTGTTAATGCTATTTTGTATTCAATGTGCTGTTTTGCATTGACGGATTAAATCACTATAGGAGATCATTTTTTTAATTTAAACATCTAATGGAGTGTGTTGCTTTTATTGTATCTTGGTGAATGCTCGTCCTTTTTAATTAGAGGGCCGGCCTCCTTCCCATGTCTCTACATTATTTAGGGGCAAAGTTTTTCAAAATGGGCCTTTTGGGGCCAGGATTTTGTGTGAAAAAATGTGCAAGGGGTTAAACTGGTACTTTTGGGCCATTTTAAATTTGGGCAATTAAACAAAATTGCCTTTTTGGGCCAGGATTTTTGGTGAAAAAATTGCAAGAGGTAAACTTGTACTTTTGAGCGATTTCAGACCATTTTAATTTCGGCCCAATTTAAAAGAAAATTGCTTTTTGGGGGGCCAGGATTATTGGTGAAAAAAACTACAAGGGGTTAAACTTGTACTTTTAAGCGATTCCAGACCATTTAATTTTTGGGCCAAATTTTAAATATGGGCTCTTTTTGGCCAGGATTTTCGGTAAAAAAACTGCAAGGGGTTATTAAACTCATTATTTTAAAGGCACTGTACACGTTTGGTAATTACTCAAAATATATATTAGCATAAAAACTTATTTGGTAACGAGCAACGGAGAGCTGTTGATAGTATAAAACATTGTGAGAAACGACTCCCTCTGAAGTAACTAAAATATTTAAACCCCAAAATGTTGCTCTTCGCACACCATTACACCTCTATATTAAATTTCAGGCGATTCGGAAAAAAAAAAATCTGTCAAATTTGGTAAAAAATGCCAGGGGGTTTAATCCGTAAGGGACGCGTTGCAACGTAAGGGACACGGTGCCTTGGATCAGGCGAGTTGGGCTTTGAAAAGCGTTTATAACCGTTTGTTATAAAATGCATTATGGTTCAAAAGATGTTTTAAAAGTAGAATACAATGATCCACACAAATATACCTCGAAATTGCGTGGTTTTCCTTTCACTTTGCGAACTAACACGGTCCGCCATTTTGTGGAGTCAAAAAATTGGCTCTACAAAATGGCAGGCCGTGTTAGTTCACGATGTAAAAGAAAAACCACGCAATTTCGAGGCATCGAGGCATATTTGTGTGGATCATTATATTCTACTTTTAAAACATCATTCTAACCATATGCATTTCATAACGGTTTCAAACGCTTTTCATAGCCCAACTCGCCTGTTCCAAGGCAACATGTCCCTTTAACACAACCAGATTTGGAGTGCAATGATAAGGTTACCAGCTAAAACACTTGTACCATCTGTGACTGGTATCCTGCTTATTTTGCTTAGCAGATATTTTTAAGCAATATTTTCTGCTTAAGTAGCTCTATGAAATTAAGCTTTGAGCTTACTGGTTATGAAACCAAGTTCTGGTAATGAAACCAAGGATGCCACATAAGTGGAATTAATCACTGTAGCTCGCAAGCCTGAGGAAACCTGTAAACAAGGGTCAAGGGTGGCTCTTAAACCAGAAAGAAACGCAAGGGTTCACCCCTACTCTTCCACAATAAGTGCTCTGGGTTCTTTTATGCGCACTTCCAATCCTAATACACAGGACCTACGTCTCAATGTCCCATCCAAAGGACAAAGCGATCATGGTAAAGTATCTTGCCCAAAGGACACAAGTGCCATGACAGGGACTCAAACCCAACTCTGCTAATCAGAAACACCAGACCTTGAATCCGGTGCGCTTAACCGCTCTGCCACCCCACGACAATATAAGATAAGATGTTTTATTTGTCCACGACGTTAAAAAAACCAGACAGAAATGTTGTTACCACTGACTGTAGTAGTTTATACTCGCATGGTTTGATTGTACTTCAGGTTCCAAAGCGCGTGCCCTTGCAGCAGCCTGGGTTCGCAAGGATTAGGAACTTGCAGCTGGTCAACTCCAAGGAGTTTGGACTTATAGAGGTCTTGAAGGCAGCGACGTTGCTGGACTCTGGACGTAAGATTCGTGAGTGGGAGAAGAAGTTAAAACATCTCTGAATGCAGCCCAAGGTTGCTCCTCACGAGATCGCTAGGATCATGACAAATATTCATAATCTGAGTGCCATGAAGCAGTCGGTAAGTTATGATCTAATGGTCACAGTTCTACTTATTGAATAATTTTTTGCTGATTGAAACAAAATTATAATGATTTAGGTTCGACAAAAACACATTTTCTTTTTCATCAGGGCTGGAATCTGGTGAGAGGGGAATCCTTAAGACTTCAGGTCTTGTAGCTCAAATTGTTTGCAATACCAGAATTTTGTTTACAAGACCAGAATCAAAATGATCCAAACAAGTACTAAGACAAGATCTATCTAATTTGTCTTAAGTGTTAAGCGAACTTTTGTACTGAAAGATGTTATCAGATTCACAATCCAAAAACTTTTTGGACACCATTGTAAAACAATGACGTGGCCATATTATTCAGTTGAAAACACAAGACCAATGGGCTTGTCTGGCCTTGGTTCTATAGTCTAATGCTAATTTCTAGCCCTGTACATTTTGTGTATTGTATCTTATGGCTAGAAATGCAAGCGCATTATACCGCAGTTCTTTAAATTCAAATTAGACCATTGCAAAGACCAGCCTCTTTCTTTAATGGAGCTTTCCCGTAATGCATACTCTAATAATTTAGCCATCAGAACTTGAGTTGGATGCAGTAGACTGCTCAGCCACAACATGCCACCTACAAATTGCTCTTTCCCTTTATGAAGTGTTTGTAATTTCGTCTTGATCTCCAGGAACTACGAAGATCTGCACTGCCCCCGAGGTGAATTTTGTTATCGAGGAGAGATTACAAGGTGGGGAGCCCATCAGCCTTCCCTATGGTAAAGTCATGGAGAGGCTTCTGCTCATCAAAGGAATGAGACATGACAATTCTGCCAAGACGGAACAGACTAATTATCTTTATGAGAAACTCATAGAGCAGACAAGGTATAAAAATCATGAAGATAACTAACCCTATGTTGGCATTCTGCCTTTTTTTTTCAATATCTCTGTTCTGGGGTGCCACTTAAAAGCCATTCAACCTGTAACTGCCGTACAGCCAGGGATCACACCCAAGGGTGTGCGACTTTTGAACTATCAAGTAATTAATCGCAAAGGGAAACTAATTTTGTTCAATCAAAGATTGTTTTTTTAAATTTACCCAGTCAGTTTCCTGTGTGGTTAATTTCTTGGTCTATGAAATAAAAAGTCATATCCATTCAGGTAATCCCTCTGCTGCCGCTTCCCAGGTTGTATCGTAAACTTGGGTGTGATCCGTGGCAGTTACAGGTTGAATAGCTAATTCTGACTGGTGACCCCGAACAAAGATATTTACAAAATAGGGAGACAGCCAACATAGGGCTAGATAGCTCACTTGGTATAGAGCCAGCACGTTAATCTGGAGGTCACAGGTTCAAGACCTGCTCTGTCACTTTTTCTTTCAACCCAAAAGTTTAAATATACTCTGATTGGCGCAGTACCTGTTCGTGGGACTTGTCCGTCGACTTTCTTTAGTACCAGTTCTGTCGGACTGGCAGTTTTTCTTGTGTCATCCAAAATCCAAATCTTTTCTACATAACACCTGTCTGTTTTGTCTGGACCAGCACATTAAATTTGTTGAGTTTTTTGGACGGAAAAAGTGAGTTGTAAATGCACCATTTTTAAAATCAATGTGTCTGTCCATGCTTTGTGCATAATGCGTAAGAATTAAAATACACATCATGCAATGCACATAACTTTTATGGATGACGCAGTACGCAATACGCATACTAGAACTATGTGCATTGCTTGGCGTGAATTTTCATTTGTACGCATTATGCACAACACATGATGGACACATGAATTTCCGGCTTAACATGCCCTTATACATTTCCTCATTATATAATTTTTTTTTTCCAGATTGAACATCAACTCTCCTGTGGCGGTGATAGGTGACCGATCTCCCTCCATGGGCACAGCCATTAGGACCAGTACCATCATCGCCAGTTTGCTGTGTGCCATCGCCAAGGCCGAGCTGTCATTCTTCAGTCATCGCAACTTTATCCCCCTGGATGTACCCAAGACAATTGTTGAGGTAATCACCATCCACCAATACGTAAAGCCCACCCACCATAGCAAGTGTATCTATTTGTGACCGCTTTAGGGTGCTTTTAACAGCGTCTTTCCTTGCATCACACTTACAGTTTTATCTTATTTTGACTTCCTGTATGTTGTTTTCTTGTATCGGTGACCAAATTATCAGTAATGTAAAGAAATAATAATAATGCAGTTTGTTTTTACGTACATTTGTTTTACACATGCTCTCACACTGTAAAAAATACTGCAAGCGTTCTATAAACAGTGTGCAGTCGATGAACACATACATGTATGCATCTCCACTTCTCGATAATGGAACAAGGCACTGTGTCACATACAAAATGGACTTTTTGTTGAGGTAGATAGCATCCACCTATTGACCAATACATTAAGCCCCACCCACCATTAGCTAGTTCACCGAACCCAAGCTCTGGTGTTGTCAGCAGCAGAGTGTGGATTATCCCCGGTCATGACACTTGAGCAAGGCATTTAACCATTATTGCTTCCTAAAAAGTTGGGAAGGTAGTGCATTCTGCTCTACCAGCCAGGCTCCTAGTGGATGATACCCATGCCTACATCCTTACAGATTGTGAAGGGGGTAACCCTGTTTCAGCCCCAGGAGTAGGTGGCAACGTGCCCCTGGTGGCAGGTGATTTGGGTCGATAGCCCAAATCAGTTAAGTGTAGCCCTCACCTTAAGGTGGCCTTCCATGGCCTCGTGATGTTAGGTGATCTCTCACCTTAAAATATAAATAGAATAAAATAAAAAATTTGACGTTTTTGCAATATAGTAAGGTGCATATATCCAGTACTCACAAATGGCACCAATCTAACCATTAGTCAGAATGCAGGCCATCACTTCATCAGGATTATCCTGTTTTCAAAATGTTGTTATAGATCAGCTCAAGTTTTCTCATTGACCGTAACTTCCCATCAAAGTGAGAAAGGCGTAGCTCTACAGTCTCATTTATATTACCCTGGCAGTTCAAATGGTTTGCCGTATCAATCCGGAACAGACTAGTACAACAGGCATATGATTTCTCTGGAATTTGACTGATTTCAGGATTTTTTTTTGGAAGAATTAAAGCAGTCACCAAAGGGAGAAAGAAATAGTCCACATTGTGTCCAAACATATAGTTTCATATTTCTGATGATGCACAGAGTCTGTAAACCTCCTGAATTATAAAATCTATAAGAGTCTGGGTCTAGAGTAAGGGGAACCCAGATCTGCAAGCTCAATTTTCAGGAATTTTCACATTCTTCCAATCTCACCGCTGGTACTAGTACTGCTCATTTTTTTGTTTTCCTCATCCTTTTACCATCACACCCCTGACAATGGCTCTCACTTTTCTTCACAGGCATGTAACTTTTCTGCTGATCAGCTGATTTCCTCATGTTGGGTTTCACAGCTGTATCATTGGAAATACAAAATTAAAAAAGTCTAGCTGTGCTTGGTTCTTTTCTCTGTTGTTGTTGTTGTTGTTGTTGTTGACAAACTGCAGTTGCATTCCCGTCGTTAAAAACACCTACATTTTCATTTCTTTAAAGATTCTTGATCTGGCAACTCCACCGAGGGCTCGACCATACCAGCAGCTAGCCTTCTGCCGTACTATGAAAACAAGAAAGTCATCAAGACATTCATCATCTTTACCGATGAGGAAGAAAATGGGAAGGTCGAATGTGACGGTGTCCAGTACAAGTAAGTTAACTTTTTTCCCTCCCTTTTAGAAATATGTCATCCCGTTAGTTCTGCACTGAGCCATTATTCTGTTCATTTGTTTCGCAAACTGATGACGTTAATAATAACTAGTTCTTATAATATAGCGCATTTTATTAACGTATCAATGTGCTTTACATTAGTGCCCTGGTCATTGGGCCAATAACATTCCTTTAATCTTTCTCAGCTCCCTGGGGAGTATACAGCCCTGGGCTGCCGTTGCGCTCCGAAGTTTTTTCAAACACAATATCAACCTCTAACGTTGCAGGTACCCATTTATACCCCTGGGTGAAGAGAAGCAATTATAGCAGTGTCTTGCTCAAGGACACAAGCGTCATGACCGGGACTCAAACCCACACCCCAATGACTAAACCACCAGAATTTGAGTCTGATGCTCTAAACCACTCGGCCATGACACCCTACGTTACTGCTCTAAAAGGAATGTAGATGCATACCTTCGTTTCAATCATTTGTTTGCACTAACCAAAACTCAAATTCTTTATCCTTTAGCTTTCCACACAGTCTTCGAGAAGTATTTCAAGGAAGTGTACCCAGCCAAGCTAGTGTTCGTCTCATTCCTGCACAACCAGCACACCACCGGCAAAATGGTGAAGGCCTTGCAGAATAAGGACATCGAGCCCCTGCAGTTCAAGCTGGATAACAGTAGACCAGACCTGGTCAAGCTTGGCAACTTGCTGGGACAGTTATCCTGCAAGGTAGTTGGATTCAGCGAGGAGGTCAATGCTCTGGAGAAGGACATCTTGGATGTTGGCTTGCAGAAAGCTATTGAGTTGGGTTCATTGCACTGTTAGTAAGGAAGATTTAACGCTAAACAGTAAGACATTTTCAGGGCTCGAATTTGGGATAAAACACCACAGGGCTTGTAACTCAATTTTTTTTTTTGCTGGACCAGAATTTATCTCGCAATACCAGAGTCTAAATGAGAAAGAACTTTCTGCACAGTTCAATAAACTGTTTTTATTTGAACAAGCACTAAGAAAAGATTCATCTCATTTGGATTATAGGTAATTATAATTCCACACTCAATAGAGTTGAAAGATCAGATTCAAAGTCAACATTTGAACATAATTAAATTTTTCACTAAAGATATTACAAGACCGCCAGATTTGTCCAGTCATAAGTTTGCCGGCCAGATGCTAAAATCACTGGCCTCAGGCCTGTGGTCCAGTGTAAACGAGCCCTGATTTGATATCGTTGCACTCGCACATTTTAGTATAATTTCAGCTAGGTCGTAACTTCTCTTGTACAAACAGCTAATGCAAACAGCCACATTTATGGATACACTTTGGGTTTATAAAGACATCATCATGAACCCATAGAGAAATGGGAAGTAAATTTCTGAAGATCTAGTATTCCACAAAACTGAAATACCTTTTTTTTAATGGATAAGAAATTTTACTCTTTTTAAGCTGAATTCAACCTTTTCATGTCTGTCTGGGAAATAAGTAGCTGTTATTTTTATCGAGTGTTACAATAGACCTTATGCATTGACGTCACCAAGCCGCCATCTTAGAGGTAAACTGATGATGAAACAATGGAAACGCGCTGATTTGTACGCGTGGCGCACAAGACTGGCCAATGAGCATCTTCCTTTTGACCTCTAGGTGAGGGTGCCCTACTCAAATGACGTCATATGCATAAGGTCTATACAATTTTGCTTAGGGATCTAATTCTCTTGCACTGTTGCCAGAAGCGTCATGAATTCTAAGGTTTTACAAAAAGGTGGAAATGCCATAATCCAGCGTAGCTAACATTTTGGTCCTAGTGTTAGACCTTTTCTTCACCTAATCTTTGCTTTGCTTTTGTTACCTCATTACAGATAAGACTTTTAAGGTCAATCAAGAAGGTGACATAAGACCAGGGTCCAATTTCATAGCTCTGCTTACTGCAGAATTCTGAGCTTACTGTCCATTAAACTATGTACTTTACAGGTTGCTGTAAGCACAGAATTCTGGGGTAAACAGGGCCATGAAATTGTTCAATATGAAATATACTATTATTTTTATTAACTAAGAACTTTGAGTATGTTCTACAGCCATGAGGTAAATTTGCGACATATCTGACAAAATGGCAAAGAAGTACTCACACTGCTCTAGCCCATTTGTCGGTTTGTCAGATTTGCAACAATTTATTCTCTTAAAAAAGCAGGAACTTATTCAATAATGTTCAGGCACCAATTTAATTAAACTGTTTAAGCAGACAAACTTACTTAGCACCAACAAACTTGCTTAGCAACACCCCATTTCCAGAAACTTTGCCACGTACTGTACATGGTGTTTGACAGAGTTTCCACCTTAGAACTATGTGTTGACTATAGTGCTACCTTGCCCTGCGTTTTGATGCTGTGTTGGCACATCAATGTTTGTGTACAAACCTATATAAAAGCTTTACATTTTTGTAAGTTTGTTGTACCACTGTGTGCTTGTTAGTGCTCTTGTACTTATCTCTGTGTTATAGAATCTGATTGCAAAATCAGTAAATGTGCATACTTTTGCACTGATAACACTGACATTCATGTTTTATAATTACCTTAAAGGCACTGGACACGTTTGGTAATTATCAAAGACCAGTATTGTCACTCGGTGTATCCCAACATATGCATAAAATAACAAACCTGTGAAAATTTGGGCTGAATTGGTCATCGAAGTTGCAAGAAAATAATGAAAGAAAAAACACCCTTGTTGCACAATTTTGTGTGCTTTCAGATGCTTATAAAAGGCTTCATGCATAAAGTCTTTTATTATTTTAGTGAGAAATTACCTTTTTCTCAAAAACTACGTTACTTCAGAGGGAGTCGTTTCTCACAATGTTTTATACTATCAACAGCTCTCCGTTGCTCGTTACCAAGTAAGTTTTTATGCTAATATATATTTTGTGTAATTACCAAAAATGTCTAGTGCCTTTCTGTTTGAAGCTTTGTGCATTTGGAAATAAGAGTTAGCGCTTTTGTCAAGGAATAAAAGCCCTGTGTCTCCACTATTAAACAAAAGGCTTTCTGCTTAATGCAAGTTTTGTCTCAGACAATTAGAGTTTTATGTAATTTGGCCTATATCATTTTTTTATGTGAAGAAAATAATCACCTCTAACATTATATGTATGTTATATATATTTTTCTTTCTAACATTTATCAAATTTTAAAGTAAATACAGTTATTGTTGTGAAAAGAATTTCTATTGAATTATTGAAGATATAGAGATATTTCTATTATTGATAATTTTTTTATTATTAATTCTTTATAAATGACAACAACAAAAGAAAAGGTGCCACTTTGCATTTGTCACGTTACCAGTTTTTCTCAATGGTTGTAATTTGTTTAGTACCTGAAACCACTCAGAAGAAGTTCAACATGAGAATAGACATGCAGGCTTTATACCAAAAAATACTTCAAGTTAATTAGTATTATTAGTTGTTTCAGGTACTTAAAAAGGGTTGCATCCATTGGAAAAACTGCTAATCTTACAGTATATAAGTGATACCTTTTTTGTGTTTCTTATCAAATGTTCTTAATGACAATTGTTTCAGTTGGCCATTTCTGTGCATTATAGTGTGACTGAAATTTTGTTATGTGCAATGTCAGGGATCAGTTGTGTGGAAGAAATTAATATATATAAATAAAATTTAGCATGCTTAAAGGCCCTATACACTATTGGCAAGATCGAAAAACACAAATGTTCACAGATTCACACATAACTTACATGATTGAAAGTAAGTTATGGTAGAAAGGGTTCCTTAAAATATTTCTGCCTAAAATGCTATCGTTTCTGAGAAATGAGTAAAACAATAGTTTTTATCACGCGTGATAATAAACTCGATGTTTGAAAAACAGAAAACACATAAGGTCTCTTTTCACTATTTTCTCTTGACCTCGATGACCAATTGAGCTCAAATTTTCACAGGTTTATTTTGTGGACCTTTTGTGATGTAACACACAATATTGAAACAACAGTGCTGTTATAAGTCATTTTAAAAAGTGCAACTGGGAAAAAAACAAAATAATAATAATAATAATAATAATAAATATAAGAGACACAGTCGGTTTTTCAGGTTGGTAAATTTACTCAAATGATTGAAAAGTTTCTGTGAATTTACTTAAAATTTCACTTAGCACGTTTGTCAAATCTTAATTGAGAATTATAATTGGGGGACAATTGTTCTTGCAACAAATAACTTTGTTAAGACAGAATTTTTTATTTTTTTCAAAACGCTTGGTATCCAAGTTTTTAGAAAGTTGGTTTTGGGGATTAGGCTATATAACAAAACAAATTATCAGGTTTAGAATTAAAATTAAAAAAACATTATGTGGAGCAGACGAAAAGTGTATGAAATATTTACAAAGTACCGTTAGTAATTCAGATTTTAAATTTTCAAGATTATGAATTCCTTGAGGCCAGTTTTGACACTTAAGAATCTCAAACAATGTTGTGCATCTGCCTATGGGTTATGCGCGTGCACAATAGCTCACCTGAGGTGTGCGTTCAACCGGATAAGACTATTTTGTTTTTGGAACGTTCCACTTTTATAGCAGGTTGGCTTGGATGTTACAGCACAATGACTGGTGGTTTCAACATAAACAATTTCGAGATTCGTGTTCGGTTTATGATGAATTTATTGATCAAGATTACACCAAAAATCAGCTTCATTTTAACAACAACTTTAGACAGATGTGCACGCTAGCTTTATCAGCGAGAAGGAAAACAATCGGTAGAGGGCGTCCAAAGTTATAGGTAAGACTGCGCCGCATTTATTGAAGAGTTCTGTCTGAAAATCGTCTTTGCACTGTAAAATTGGCCTAACCTACAATTTTTAGTTGAAAAATGACGGTTCTCTAAAGTATTTTAATAATCATTTTAAATCATCATTAAAAAGAAGAATAATGTGCCTTCAGTTTGCTGAAAGAAGTAAATTGATATCAACTGCGGTTCAAAAGTTACGCCCAGAAAAGGCAAAATAATAGCGCGTTTTTTGAGGTTTTCCACCGGATTCCGAGTGTGTGGATGATTTGTTCCTTAAAGAGCGATAAGGAATAGATCGATCCATTAAGCCCCGCCTCCTTACGAGTTGACCAATCACAGCCGCGAAACCCGATCACCATCATACTGTGCAAAGATCACCAAACGGCTCAAATGGTGATCAGATTTCGCGGTTGTGATTGGTCAATGAGAAATGGGCGTGGCTTAATGGATCGGTGTTTTCATATATAATGCTTACAATTATGCAAATGAGCATAATTTGAATGCACCATGTGACCACACGATGTGCGTGCTATAGCACTGCGCACTTCTTCCCTGGAAAGAAAATGGCGACTGTAACACTACTGCAACTACTGAGACGTGAGTAATAAGAGGTAGGAACATTTCAGAATTTTCTCCATTTTGTTCGAAACTTAGAGCAGGGAAACACAAATAATATATTAACCACATTTACTTTGTGCCTTTATAGGTACAAAAAGAGACAGATTGTTTTATTTTTGGTAATTTGTTTAGTTGTAATTTCTACCTCGGCGGTGTATAAAAAAGCGGCCATCTTGATGTTAACGATTACCATATCCTCCCCTCCACAATGTCTTTTTTAGGAGACAGGGAAGTTCGGAAATTTGGCGGGGCGGCGGTGGCGATTTCTAGAAGGCTTTGATGAGAACCCCCGTAGAAAGGTTCTCATCCTGCTGGTTGAGGAGGGGGGGGGGGGGGTATTTACCTATGTTTAGGTATGACGCCCCCAATTTGTTTTTCTTCACATAAATACATAAAACCATACATTAAATGGTGGAAACCTCATCAAATGGGAGATTCAAATCAAAAGTTGCATGGGTTAGAATGTGGTCTAAACCCTTCTGCTGACACGTGACTATTTATTGATGATTTTATTTCTAAAATCTATAAAACTAAAATATAAAAATATATTAAATTAAAGCCTGTATAAAGACAAACACAATGGTGAAAGTTCCATTATAATCAGAGGTTTTCTTCAAAAGTTCCAAAACTTTGAATGTATAAAAACTCTGTTTCTTAATCCTTAAGCTGAGGGCACTGATATTCTCTTCTATTCCTTCAATATCGTTTGATTCTGGAATAAAGGTCTCATCTATGACTGAGTCTGTTTCCTCATGCTACCTCTGCAGTGATTTCAGGTCCTTTTTGTGTCGAAGATTGGATTGCTATAATAATAGTTTATATCCTCTCTTGGTCTATTTCCCCTGGAATATGTTTCCTCTTGAAGTGAATTTCTTCTGTTAAGGTGTTCTAATACAAGTCTGTATCTGCATCCTTTATGATGCGCATTTACTTCAATACTACTATACTAACCTGATGGTGTTAGATGTCAAACAAATAAATAAAATTGTCTATGGTCCTGCAAACAGCGAACAATATGCTTTAGTCAAAGAAGAAACTGACTGTATGTTTCTTCTGTTTTGGGTGCTGGGATGCAAGACTCTGTTGCCCCATTCTTCATCATTTCAGGATGAAATGATATATAATAGTTTAGATCCTATCTGTGTCTATTCCTCCTATCCCTGAAAAGTATGAGCTCGTAGCTTCAAGAGAAAACTGCTGTTTTTCTGTTTAGGTGTTTGGGTACAAGACGTTTGCATCCTCTCTACACATCATAACATCTCAACCAATTCAAACTTTGCAAGTAGGTTGTCTTCTCACTCACAGCTGTTTTCTTTCAAAGTGATATTTACCCTCTTAGAGGATTGCTTGGTTTCCTTCTCCCTTATTTTCTATTGATCATCTCACCCATACAAAAAAAGATTTCAAATGCTTTTGGACTAAACTCCATCTTAACAATTTCTGCTGTTATAAATCTTGAAGTGTTAGGTGTTTGTTGAAAACATTTATACACACTGCTCTTAAAAACCCTTCAAAAAATATAAATTGACTGTTCGATTAGTTGCGCCTTTCATTTACTTGGTTTCTCACCACTATACACAAACCATCAAATCTCCCTACAGATTTCAATTATTCTACTTCTCCTGCCAGGGCTCGATTGACAAAGCACTAGTTATTTATAAGATTCATCTTTTGTTGTTTCTGAGCAGTCAAGTGCACCGTACTTAAGCTCTGGTGTTTCTGATCAGTGCTGGTCTTGACACTTGTGTCCTTAAGAAAGACACTCAATAATTATTTCTTTGTCCTTCAGATAGGACAAAAAGGCGTAGGCCCCATGTGTTTTGTAATGCAGTGAAAAGAACCCAGTTACACTTAGCGCTTTAAGAGAAGGGGTTTGTCGCACTGTTTCTGGCAGTGGTTGCCAAGTGCGCCGCAGCACCTTATTACAAGTGGGTCTTATAATTCATAAAAACTTCAAAACCTGTCTTTTAAAAGTGTTTCAATCTCTTTGTTCGAGTGCCTTAAACACCTCCATGTGCATTGTATAGGACTCCAATATTATTGTTATCCTACAATTTGCCAAGAAGTCAAGATTGATTCGCACCTAAGATTAAACCTAGCTCTTTGTGACAAAGTGCCAAGGTTCATCTCAAGATGAATTGTCAATATCTCCGTAGTGATTTGTTTTGTAACAGCACACTTTGCTAAGCAACTAAACGGGTTGTGTCGTCATGATCAAAGCAGACCCGTAGATGTTTGTGGAATTACAAAGGTTTAAGCCAGGGTTTGGTGAAAGGGTGTCAAAATTTGCTGGAAATTTAAAAACTAGGTGTCCAAATTGTTCACTTACAATAATTTACATGTAAATGACAGATAAAACAGGGTGTCAAAATTTAAAATAGGGTGGCCGAAAGACACCTAGACACCCCTCTGGTTAAATGCTCTCACCCGGTTGCAGCACGTGCGAGCGCACTCTCCATAAAAATGGTACGGAGGGAGGGCGGGCGCATGCACTAAGTTGGGTGAGAGTTCATCAATCTTAACTCAATGTACAGCCACAGGACTGCTTTGATCATAAGGACACAGCCCCTTTAAGGTTGATTCAAATTTAAGATTTAATCTTGGCTTTTTGTGAAATCAAGCCCATATCAATTTAATCATTAGGGACCATTCAGAAGAGTCAATGTTTTAAAAAAATAATAAAACATTTTGTTCAAAATAATGTGGGTGGGTGGGTCAACAAAAATGACTGAAAATCTAAATTTAGTTTTTATTAATTTGTTCAAATATGTATTAGGCCTATTAACAAATGGAAAAGAAAACAAAATACCCAGCTGGCCAAGATTGTCAATTTCATTTCTGAAAACTACAAAGTTGTTTGTTTAAGCCAGGAAACGCCATTGAAAACTACTTTGATCTAAAATGTCAGGTTCATTTGAGGCAATACTTTGTTCTTCAGTGTATAGATTATATTATGAAGCCATTCAATATTTAAAAATTGTTTCTTCATGCGATTTATTCACCATTCATTATTGAATACTATGTCTAGTTCGGTGATTATTCAGAATACTATTGAGTCTAGACCCTTGTATTGTTATGTCAAAAAGGTGCAATATTGGAAAAATACTTCAGTAAAATTCTTGCAATACACAGTGGCTAAATTGTACTGATGTTATGAAGTAGAAAAATCATTATTCAGACAATTTTTGTTTAACAGTCTGAATATTGAATAAATATGTCCACCTTTTTTGAGGGAAAAAAGATAATTATGGAATAGTGGAAAAAGAACATTTTTATTAAAGGGTGTGTACAACATTGGTAAGATTGAAAATATAAATGTTCACAGATTTGCACATAACTTACATGGTATGAAGATGGTCATGGTGGAAAACTTCCCTTGAAATAGTTTTGCTTGAAATGCCATAGTTTTTAGGAAATGAGTAAAATAATAGTATTTATCCTGCAGGATAAATTCCGATGTTTGAAAAGAAGTTAAAACACATAAGGGGGGTTTTCACTGTTTTCTCATGACTCCGAAGACCGATTTAGCTTAAACTTTTACAGGTTTGTTGTTTCATGTATATGTTAGGTCACATCAAGTGTGGATACAGGTCTTTGGCAATTACCAATGTTGTACACACCCTTTAAAGTTTCATTTGTCAATGTTAAACATTCCTTTCTGATAATGTTATTGCTTAACCTCACCCTCTCTATAATTAGGACCTATCTAATTTCAATAGCTTTGGAGGCCTTAATCTTGAAATGATAAAATTGTTTGATATTGGAAGATTGAGGGCAGGTCTTTAACATTATTTTATGTGTGGATTTATACTATGGAAGATTGATGATAACTGGCTCAGTAAAATGCTGAATGAAATTGAAGGAAAGAGAGCATAATTTGATTCAAATCTGCGTAGATCATAGAGGATGAAATGCATCAGGTCACTTAAGGACGGAGGGTTGGGTTTATCAGTATTATGAACATCAATCATCTTTGGCAATATTTTTAATGTAAAAAATTACTTTCTTTTCAACATTCTCTTGCACATCAGGTTCGGGAATGGCCTCCCTGCGCTGTGGTACTATGCCGCCTGCGAACCAAGGGTTGGCGGGGTCCAGAACCCTTAAATTGCTGACTCGACGGCGGGGTACGCACAATGATTTGGTCAGACCATGATTTGATGTGTGGGTCCTTATGTTGTAAAAGGAAGAGATAGTCATTTCAACAAAGGTGTTAAATATTCAGAGTAAAAATTTAAAACAAAACTCTATTAGAAGTGTTGGTTCAGAGAAGTTTTTTTCGAACAGTGTATTCTGCTGGTCTGCAGGGGAATGATGATGCTGAGGTAGGGCTGGACTGGAGGGATGCACATTTGGGTGGGAGGGGTCTAAGCTGTTCTTGACCGGTGATGCGCTGGAGTTTACTGCTCGCTGGAGTGTTCGTATTGTGGTGAGCTGTTGATGAAAGGGTGGGCTTGAGTAGAGGTGACCAGATGTCGTTGATGAAGAAACCGATGTCTCATGGAACTGTGTTGTGTGACTTGATTTTGATGGCTTCCCTCAATCTGTGTTGGTACCAGGGCTGAACAGGGGCAATGAGCTTGCTGTTATTCCAGTCGATGTAGTGTTCTAGTTTGTGAGAATGTTCGATGATGGCTGATCAACCAGGTGTCCTAGTCTGCCTTGTGCTTGGTGTTCCTTGATTCCTGTAGATATGTCGTGACCAGTTTCCCCATGTATAGTTTATCGCATTCACAGGGAATACAGTTATAAACCCCAGCCTTGTCATGTGTTTGAAGTGATGCATGGATCTTTTTTGGTCCAGTGTGGAAGATCTTGAGTTGTGCTTGGATGGGAGGCTTTGACTTCAAGATTGGGGCGAAGATTGGCATTCTTGGTGATGTCCAGTTCAAACTCTTCCATGAACAAGGAATGACTGGGGATAGAGGAGATCCAATGGCAGCCCTAGAGGTTTGTTCACAGAATTTGTCTCTCCACCTGAAGCATAATGATGTTGCGGAGTGAGCTTATTCCGGAGTGAGGCTTGTTCGCTCACAGATGGCAGGGTCATATTCGAGATGTTATTTGGCAGTCTGTTATTTGGTGATAAAAGGCAAGTTTCTTTGCTTGATGTAATAATAATAAGAACACTTATAGCGCGCCGGTATCCGTCAAGTTTTGACGCTCATGGCGCTCATGACGCTCATGATGTGTTCTCGCAGAGGAAGACAATATGTCAAAACTAGAATGATAGATTGACTAAGATGGAGGTCCTTGATGATGCTGACAAACTGGCTGGAGTTTGTGATGTGGTGTGGTGTGGTGTAAGGCCTATCAATGGGTGAAGGATCTTGGTTTTGATGAGGTGTCTGGCTGTTATTTTGTAGATTTTGGAATCCCTGGAAACCATGATGGGGCAGAGAGGAACATCTGGCTTGTGTTGAGACTACACCGGTTTGTCTCGGAACCAACACTTCTCCCTAAAAAAAAAGGGTTTTTACAAGTTTACTACAATTGTAGATGTAAGAGCACTATTTGCCTCAATCTTCCAAAGTAACCCATTTATACTTTGTGGCACCGGTACACACCATGTCAAAAGGCACTAACATTTTTAATATATCCAGTGATGTGTACCAAACAAACATAACAGTTTAATAAAATACCTGTAAAGTGTATCAGATGTTGTAAAATTATGTACCTGTACACTATGTTGATTATTATGTCCAAAAGTGCCAAGGCTGCAAACTTGAATGCAACTCAAAATTGTTGAACATAATAGCTATAGATACTGATTGCAGTTTTCAGCATCTGAAATTGTGTTTTTTGAAAACATTCTCAGGCCCTAAATAAAATGTAACACCAATTGTGGTACCATTAAGCCTTGATTATATTACTTGTATTATTTCATTTTGATTTTGGGGGTTGAACAAAGACAAGTTTACTTGAGCGGGATTTGAACTAACGACCTGGATTAACATGCTGGCACTCTACCAACTGAACTATCTATGTCATTTGGCGGTCTCCCTATTTTGTCAATATCTTTGTTGGGGGGGGGGGGGGGGGGGTGCCAGTCAGAAGCCATTCAACTGTAAACTGCCAAGGATCACACCCAAGTTTACGATAACCTGGGAAGCGGCAGCCAGGGGATCACCTTAAGGGGATGCAACTTTTTATTTCAGATATCAAATATTAATTTTTCTTTGTTCAACCCCAAATCTTTAAAAATTTACCCAGTCAGTTTCCCTTGTGGTTTAATTATTATTTGTATTATTTCATTCAGTAGTTTGTGTTGATGGATTCAGGGGTGGTTCCAGTGACCTATTTGTAGGAGTTTGAGTCAACTTGTTGGGGAGGGAAGGGCTCAGCAGCCACTGATAGCTGATCCATGAAGTGTCAAATCAGATTGGCAGATGTTTGGTTAAACGTCATTGGGGGACGGGTTTGGGGAACTCAAGTTTGTCTCTGGATCTGCCCCTATGATTTAAAATGTATTTTTTGTTTTAAAATGATGTTAGGCATAATAAGGAACAAAATTTGTACTTGTACTTCATCAAGTTTTTTATTCAAACTGTACATTTTGGCATCGATGATGGTTAACATCTTGAAACGATTGTTTTATTCTTGAAATAAAAGACCATAAATAATGTGAGGTCTGAAGAATGTATTGGCCCCTTGCCCGGTCGGCCATTTGCGTGTAGAGCCTCGAATTGGGGACAGCAGTGAATAGAAACATTATATAACTCTGTAATGTCACGGTAATGTAATGATACTTTCATCCAAACAGATACAGGGATACAATACAAATAAAGCATGAAGTCGAGGCTCCACACGCATATGGCAGGACTCTGTGCAAGTTCATGACAGAAGAAAATAGAATATGTTTTATAGACCCCCTTGAAAATGTCATCCAAACTTAGATTGTGTTTTGCATCATTTGCTCATGTTTTTGTTGAGATTAATTCAAGGGGGTCTAAGGGGCAGTTTTGCCATAAATTACAAATTTTGTTCCTTGCTCATTTTTTTTTAAGGTGGGTGTTTGTTTGGGTTTGTTTTGGGGGTTTTTTTTTTGGGGGGGAGGGGCAATGTCTATCTTACATCCATGGCTTCTTGTTGGAAGCATTGTGTTTGATTTTAGTCAGTAGCTGGACTTGGTTTAATGTGACTATGGCCTCCAGAAATTTAGAATAACCGGTCCTATTAACTCTTTCAGTGCAAAGGTCATAACAAAAATATGTGCAATCTATTCTATGTATTCTGAAAGTGCCATTATCGTACATCAGCAATCTTTTGTATGTACTCAAAAAGTGTCATCAATTGTTCATGTATGACCCATAACCTGTTATCAGGAAAGGGCAATATGACATACAATTGACTTGGGGATGTACCAAGGCAATACAAATCAGCAAGATAAACTTTGTTTGGTAAAAAAGACTTTTTATTATTAAAACAATTAAAGAATTACAAAAAACATACAAAAGCTTGGCATTTTAGGTTCAAAATGCAAAACATAAGTGGGCACTGAAAGAGTTAAAGTCACCTGGAAATAGATTTCTTTTTCTTGAAATATAAGAGTATATGTATATTAACAATAAAACAATTTTTTGAGTAATTGTTTGTCAGTATTTATATGTAAAAAAAATAGATAAAGTTGTTTGGGGGTGACTCCGCCCGTCCCTTTTTGTGACGTCAATCGAGGAAGACTTCGCCTCGATCGAACATCGAGCCCCCTCGAACTTGCCTGCATTTACGTTGTATGTGCAAGTAGTGAGATTATACGTTTCGTTTGATTATCCAAAAAGGGGATTTTTCTTGCATTTTTCCGGCAAAAATTGCTGCTGGATGCAGCAAAATGACTAAAGATGGGGTCAGCCAGCATTTTTTTCCTGCAGATCCTAAATATAGGCAGTTACGGGCATCGAAAGTCAGGCTAACGAGGGCAAAGTGGTCCGGTCCGACGTCGTTTTCAGCGCTATGCAGCGAACACTTGTACCCCGTCGTGCTTGGACACCGGGGATTTTTTTCGTTGGTATTATTAGTGTGCAAGGGAAGTTGCAGTGAAGCTTAGGTTACCAGCGAAATGTTTCTAATACCTCGTATTATCCGTGTTTTCGTTATGACCATGGGACAGTTCGGGTCCGGTGAAAAACCTCGTATAAACTGGCGTCTCGTATTCGTCGACTGTACACTGTCCTAGGATTGCATTGGG